>JARHVA010004719.1:965000-1002500 GCA_037957365.1 Torreya grandis | reverse complement strand
CTAGTATAATGCACTACTAGAAAAAACACCATATTAATATCCTTTTGTGGATAGGGGTCTTGAGACTTTTGGGGATGTTGTGAGAGATCTAGGTTTTGTATGTGTGTTCAATAACTTTTGATCATCTGTCTATGTCACTCTTTATATATTTCTCCTTCAAAACCCTAATGAATACTTGTACGCATGAAACAATGGAATCAAATTAAAAATGAAGGCAAATGGTGGATTGTGGGATGTTATGATCATGTTATATAAACTCCCTGTTGTTATATTGCTACTTACATTAACCCTAATTATAGGGGTCTTAGATCATATGTAGTACTCCCTTAGGGAATGTGCATGATATACTAGAATGACTTTTGCTTGGGTCTTTCTTTGATAAGGTATGTAGATATATGTGTAATATTAGATATTATGTATAGTGTTGAGCTATATTATTTACTAATTTTTATGTAATTATGTGCCAAAGTAGTAAGTGCTAGATGTAAATGCGTTGTAAGGTTGTTTATATAAAATGAACTTTAATTTGAATGTGAGACCCTTGTTCATAAGTTGACAAGGTAAAAAGATAGATAAAATCATAACAAGAGACCCAAAGAGGAGTAAGGACCCAAGACAAACTAAATATATGACTATTAGACAATAGTATTGAGGTGGACACTAACACACTGTGTTAGTGTCCGTGACCACACTTTTGTCCTTTGTACAAAAAATCTAAGTGAAAACTAAGATAAACATGGTAGGGGGCTCCATGTGACTAGGATAACATGGCAGAAAACCACTAAATGTGAAATAATTAGGAAATATAATTCATAATAAGGATCAAAAGTCTAAAGTTACCATGTGAACAAGACTCACATTCATCATTAAAAACTTCCTATGAAAGAGTTGTAAAATACATCATACTTACATTTACTTGACCAAATTAAGGAACATACAATAGTAGGGAAACAATCAAAAAACATCCTCATTCAACTAATTCATTATCATGTACAATCATACACAATTAATTTTGAAAAATAAGAATTTATTACAGGTGTATGACTCAATGAATGGAAAATAAAATATATATAAATTTACTATCACTAATACCAATGACATGCTATATTATATCCATAATGACAATTAAATTTATATTTCATCATTCAAGCTGAAAGAGAGCAAATAATACAATATAAAATCCATAAATTGTTGTTCACTTCACATTCCCAATATGACACTTCTTATTCCTACAGGAATGGAAACTAACTTATTGAATAAGACAAAATCTACCTAATGAGACAAAATACACATAGGAATAAATAATTATTATACATACTATTGTCACATATTTTCACTTTATTAAAACTTTCTCTTATAGTGGGTTATTGACACATCAACCTCCTTGAGTGTACATATTAAAGTGTGTATCAAGAATGGGGTGGAATCATCTGATGTTGTCAATATTTGTTTGCATAATATCCTATTACACCATCACTATTATTCATCTGACCTCCTTTAAGTTTTTATCCATATTTCCCCTCAATATAATTATTGTCTAGATTTACTATATTCCTTATATCTTTTTGTATTGACCTATCCAATACCAATTTTTCATGCTTAATTCCATCATATATTATATCTCCTAACTTGATATAATTATGATTGTGTTTTTTAAACTTTATACCGAGTTGGCTTGACTAATATCATAATATGCAAACTAACATTTCCAACTATATAGGACTAATTGTTACTATTGGCTTAGATTTTAAGATCAGTTTTGGGTATTGGAAACTTATATATAACATAAATATTTCATACCTAATAATATATCACATTCATATTCTCTAAGTGTGCTCACATTTCTATTATAATGATGTATTTGGAAGAGTTATTATTTTAGAACCTTATCTTGTAGGTCTTATATTGTGGTGTCATTATTTTGGATTTCCTAGTTAAGGCTATATAGATCTTCATCAAACCATTTTAGGTATTTAACTTAAAAATATATATTTCAAATCTACAATTGAGCCAAAGAGGGAGAATGAAGCATTGATAAGTCCACCCAAAGGTAAATGTTTCTATCACTATAATCTTGCATTTAATTTGTAGATTATATGTTTATTATTTATTTTTTAATGTATGTGTGTATCCTTGTTTAGGATATTCTTTATAGAAATAATCTGATCTATATATACAGTTGCTTTGGATTTCTATTTATCACTTTAGGTTGTATACATCCCATTTGGTTGACTATTATACATTAACTTATTTACAATCACTTACCTATCATTTAATTTACATGTGTGCATTTAAAATCATTTGATTTACTTGTGTATTTACAATCATAATTATATTCATCTACCCTTATTTAGATATAGTCATAGTTTTATCCTTATGTCATAGGCTTAGGCTTTAGAACCCTTTGTAGATACCAAAATCTAGTACAAGCCCATGCTTTATGTCATTTCTTAAAATTTTGTGTGCATAGTCTATTGATAGTGAATGAAGAATCTATTTGTGAAATTTAATTTCATCTTTCTCTATTCTAGTTTTTTAGTTTTTTTATTGGTCATTTATCTTTCTAGTTTTCCATGGGGATAACTAGTTTAGGTCTTTTCTACTTATGGGAAAGTTTGTTGTAATTGGATAGGACCAGACTATGGTCCTTTCTTCTTAGTGTGGATTTGTCCTAGTGTAACTTTCAAAACTTACTTTGATTCATGTTTCATTTTTTTGTTAATTTTTTCTATTGAGTCTTATCTGGGGTTAGTTTTTGTAAGAAAATAAGTCCCATATTCAATATCAAAAAATGTGTTAAAAAGGCTTATCTAAGTAATTAAGAACAATTATCATGACCTTATAAGGTTATTAAAATATTTTAATGTTATATTTAAAGGTCTACTAAATCAATATTCAATGTTGAATTTAGATATGCACTTATGCCAATGGAAAAATAAGAGAAAGATCATGTAGACTTGCATTCAATAAACCACACATGTGTAAGTGGGAAAACTAAATTTGAGTTTGATACCTCTTAAGAGTACTGTAAATGTAGTTTATAAATTGGTATTTTAATGGGGATTGACCAAGGTCAATTAAAATCAATCATTTTCACCTAACTCCCCCCCACCCATTTGATTATAGTTTGGTTTGTGTAAATGAAACTAGGGTTTTAACATTGTAGGTATTTTCATGTTAGTATAGATCTAAAGATGCACCCATGACCATAATTAATGTAAGTATAACTGGTGAAATAATTAGTTTGGTATTACAATAATCTAAGACAACTACATGATCAATAGATTTGGGCACATTTTGTCACTACCCACCTATTGTGAGCATGTCTAGAGATATAATCTATCTCTGCATCTAATATGTTAACTCTATATTTTTATTTATATTTCTATTTTTATTTTCATTATAGAAGAATATACTAGGACAAGTCTTTAGTTGATAAACGTGAAAGAATTATGTTTCCATCCACTTATAGAAGATCTATCTATATTCTATTTCTATTTTTTTTTTATGTTACTAAGCTTGTATATTGAGTTTTTCTTCTATTTTACATATACAAAAAATTATAACAACCAACTAGTATCCATGAGTGAGCTAAGGATATTTATTCTTAGTAATTTCCTAAAATATAAAGTTTCCATATTTAGTAATTCGTCAATATCATAATAGTTAATCATTGTATAAATTTAACATTCTAATATTTCTAGTTTCATACCTATTTGATCACATAAACATTTATTTATTTTATAAAAAATAGGGTAAAATATATTGGATAACCTATAATTTTATATTTGAATGTTATTTCCTTGTATTTATTTTTAGACACTAAATATATTCTATATTTGACCTCAGAGCTTCAAAATTATTGTTTCCTTACAAAAATATCCTTGTCATTATTTTTCAATTAAAATTTTCTCTTTCCAAGAAACTATTTCCAATAGTTTTAAAACTCATAGGAGTTATTTTTATAGGAAAAGTGGTTATCAATTTTACTTGAATTGTGTTGTGAGATTTACTACCCAATACTCAAGTTATTAGACAACACTATATATATTTTAGTTTCCACATAACTCATGGTATATCAAAAATTTATAGGGTTTATTTTCCATCCATGGGAAGCATTTGGCCATTTATTCTTGTAGTGCATCAATATGCAATTAGCCTTTAGAAGCTACTCTCAATGTACCCTAGATATTGGATAGTATGTCTATGGTAATGATTAAATCCTCCATAGTGCCTTCATGGTTGTATTCATTATTTATGACTAGGAACTATATATCTAAAATCCTACAAAGAAAACACACCATGCCTAGTTTCACCCATTGATAGCCTTGTTTTTCATTGTATGATTGGATGTTTGTTATAATTGAGTGTGACATTGGTCATATTTTCTATTTTGGGTTAGAAAACATAAAATTTACTTTAAATATGTATATATAAATATGAAATTCCCAATGATGGTCATCTTTTAGATGTAATGTTTTATATAAATGTTATACCCTATGATTATGATAATGATCATACTTTTAAAATCTCGTATGTTTCTCACATTAATCAATAATATGATAAATATGAATATTATTACAAAAATCAATATAAATGGTACAATAGTGTAGAATATAGTGAAGACAAAAATGATCTACCTAATGTATAAATTTTATAACATGGTTCTCCCTTGAACTACTATTTTAGAAAATAAAAACAAAAGAGCATATTAATAATTTACATATGTTATCCCTCAATCTCTCAAAAGGATCAAAATATAAAAATTAACTAACTAGAACATATGTTTTATCCTTTGACCTGGCTCTTGCATTCCATTTCATTAATCAAAATAAATTAGAAACACATATCCCTTGCATAGACATTTTAAAATATAAAAAGTAATGTGTTAGCCCCTCTCTCTAAAAAGGATTGATGATGTAGATACATATATGTCCCATTATTCTCTAGACATAATTAATTATTTGTGAAATTATGATCAAATTTCTACTTCCTTGGAAGTAATGAATAATTCTATAATTTTATTTCCTATCTTAAAATGTTATAGAATGATAATCAATGTGAATTAATAATCCATAGTGACATTATGGATTTATATTTACAAAGTTATGATCTTTAAATATTATACAATAAATATATTCATCCTCCACCTATTAAATATGAGTTTCACAATGATACCAATTGTGAATATTCTTCCTTATCTCCTAAGTTACAAGAATCTAATAAAGATCAATGTCATGTTTCTAATTTTTGACAAGTTCAAAATTATTATTTAAGTAATGATCCTCAATTTTATATCAATGTTGCCTTAGAATTTAATCTCCAACCATGTAATGATAATTGCCATGATCCTATTATGCCAATAGCTAAAATGGATGATAAATTACAACCCATAAATGAGCCTTTCTAGAAAACTATTATTCCTATTGGTAATATTGTATTCATGATGCATGCCATTATAGAAATCCAAAATAAGTTTATTGATCTCTATTTATAAATTAGATCATGATTTGAAAACATAAAAGATAATATTATTCTATTTGTATATGAGCATCCATATCAAAACATTTTTTTATGCATACACTACCATTATTTTATGGTTTGTAGAGATACTTGCACAAATTTAACGCAATATAACTTTTCTCTTGGAGATTGGGGTAAATATGGGCATATCTTACTCAAATATTTTTATAGAAGTATTACAAGAGAAGCCTCAAATTGGTTCTATGATTTACCTAGTGGATCCTTTTCCAAATTAAAAAAATCATATGAAGCATTCTTATCTAATTATAATAATCACATGGTACATAATCTCGCATTATAATATCAACATATTTTACAACAAGGTGACAATGAACTCATTGAATAATGAATTTAATGGTTCAAAATTTCTTCTCACTATATATCTTATCAACCTCATATTTGGATAAGTTTTTTATATATAATATGGATCTTTTATCTCCACTCAAATATAGGTCCATGCATGCACTTTACACATTTTTAAATAGAATATACAATGATAATATTCATGCAACCTAATCTATGTAACAAGAAAGGTTACTAAATAAAAATCAAATGCAAACAAGCAACCAAATATAAATTTAACATCAAAAATAAATAATCCACTTTAGTCATTCATAAGAAATATGAAACATTAAAGACATTTCATATCAAGGTAAAACAAGTAAAAGTACTCAATAAAGGAAATTAAATAATTTACAAAGAATCACCTAAAGTGAATGAACCTACTTTAAATAATAGGCCATCAATCCAATTTGGCATTTTAAAATATGACCATGTGATATTCTACATATATTTTTGTATGAGAAGTTAATCACTCTCACTCCTAATTATTATCATCCTCATCATCTTCATGAGTGCATAAAAGGAAATACATTTTTCATTTATCATGATATCAATGGACATCAAGATAATGACTATTATGCATTACAAACAAACATCACACAACTTGTTGATAAATTGATTATCACATTTCAAATAAATAGAATCAAGAAGAAAGATACAAATATCTATGATATTATCACATTCCTAATTTTTATACCAAATCAAATTCATTACAATGCACATCAAATTTATTAAAAAGTAATATCCAATTTGTAGTATTAAATGCAACATGAGTAACTAGCATAGGTGAAAACAATTTTATAGAGCCACATATATAATATCATAAAAAATATATGAAAAATAAATATTATGGTGCACAATTCCTATTTCTATCATGATGGTCCATTTATTGAATAGTTTTTAATTAAATTTAACACATACATGTTTATTAAAAATCTCAAAAAACCATTTTCTTTTCAAATACATCAAAATTTTCAAATACCAAATATCAAATGATATACTCTTTTTCCAAAGTATAAATCTCAAGTTGTAGAACTATTTTATGATTATATAGCACCATAGTCTTTTACACATGACAAAACATAGACCTTCATTTTTCCTCTCAGGGAAATTTTCCCATTTTCAAAAGTCTCACATATATTATATCTTGTGCACCTTGGACTATATATAAGGTTGTTTATTTTGAGGTTTATTATCCAAACCTTATATCATACCCAAAATGATTAAAATGTACTTATCTTCCACCTCTACAAGCTATGAGCCTATATTTATTATCCTACTCTCTAGACACTAATGTCTAGGATAGACACTAGCATCGACACTAGCTACCCTAAAAGAAGTATCTAGTTCCCTAAATTCATATAATCTTCAAATTAAATGTATCCTAATGGTTGGATTGAGTGATTTAATGTGAGTTATTATCCAAAGGTATTGATATAAATATAAGTTCAATTTTCATTCATTCCTCACCTAGAAAATACCAAAAAACAAAGGCAACTTATCAAAAATAATTCTATCAATCATTAAATTGAGAAAATCATCCCTATTTTATCCTATTTCCATATCACTCATAGGTAAAACACACACACACGCACGCACACATGCATGCGCGCACACACACACACACACACACACACACACACACACACACACACACACACACACACACACACACACACACACACACACACACACACACACACACACACACACACACACACACACACACACACACACACACACACACATATTTGATTTACTAAAATATAAACCCAAGATTTTGATTTGCTAAGTTAGAAGCTAGGTCACTACTATACTTAATTTCCACATATTTCATTATTCATGCACAAGCCAACACATAAGGGACAACTACATCAGTCTGAGGCCTTTTTATATAGTGTTGGTTATGTAGGTAGTACCCACTTATAGTAGGGTATTTTGGGTTATCTTGACACTATGTGGCCAAAAACCCATTTTTATCCAAGGTCACTATAAAGATGGAAAACTAGGGTATTTCCATTTCATAAGGAGTGATAATCCATGACCTAGATATAAATACACTAGAGTGAAGGTGAATCTAAACCCATAATCATCCAAGTGGTCACATAATTATCTATCAAGTATTCCATACATGCCACCTAAATCAAACCTAGATAATATCATTGACATAATCAACCTAGGTTGATGCTTGTATTCATGGCTCTAGAGACAATCTAGAATGATACAACTATTCTAGAATCACCTTCCATCCTACTTTATACATGTTATTAATCTATAACTACTATAGAATAGGAATAAAATAAGTATGTTATTTTTTTTCATTTTCATATATAGCATAATCTTACTTTTGATAATTCGACTATCCCAATTTATGAACTCAACATATTGCTTATATCTGAGTTTAGCATATAATTAGCCTTCTATAGATCTGATTATCACCCTCGTGTATTTAATATTTATATACCCCTTAAATGATCTAGGTTATACCCCCCATGTTCATAAATATAATTTTAGGGTTAAACATTTGGTGAACCAGACCTCTGTGTCTTTTCATGCAACTCTTAGAGTGTTCAATAAATTTGCTTATTTTTATAATTTATAATTTACTAATTTTTTTTCAAATATGATTTTATTTTCAAAAACTAAATAATACATAAAGAAAATTTATTTATCTCTATATTTTGATGTCTCTCCTATCATGTTCTCATTTTAGTATTTAGAACATTTCAAATGGACAAATAGAAACCTCTTACTTCTCCTAATCCTAAGGAGGGTGCTATCATCCCTCTAACTAGGTTCATAATATTGCCTCTTCAAAGGGTAAGGTATATCATCATATTATACCTAAATAAGATAACCATAAAAACCTTCCCATATCCCTTGATGATAGAGGGTTCCATATTCATATCGATAGACCTATGGTTTATGCTTATGAAGTTATAAATGATCAAATATATAGTATAAACAAGATAATAATAGAGTTACAAAATCAAATCACATACATGAAAAATCCAACACATGGTAATGTTAATAATGTGTTTTTATCCTCATCTACCAATGTTGTACCAATCAAGGTTTCATATCAAAATAACAATCTAAAATAGAACACATCTAGAACAAGTTATTCACATAGTGACCAAATGGCTACTAAGAGACCTAAAAACTCTTAAGGGAAATGATTTAAAAAAAGTGATCAAATTACCTCATATAGATCCTATATGTAGATCCCAATACTATTATGCATATCATAAAATGCATGGGCACCGCACAAACCATTTCTTGGATCTAAAGAAAAAGACAATGCATAATCAATAGTGGTGATTCTACACTCAAAAATTCTCACCTAGAGACATAGAAAGGTCTCAAATATTCCAAAAATACCCAAAAAAATAAAAAACATTCAAATATCCAAAAAAATTATCAGCACCAACATGTTTTCTTTTCTCCTTGGCATTTGTGTGTTAGTTCCATGTTAATGGATGTCATATTCATTTAGTTATATAAACATACATGTGTCACTTTTATTCTTGAAGTGTGATACAAGCATGCACATATATGTGACCTATTCCTACTTTGGATGTTGGGCCTTCCCTCTACTCATGTCATGCAGACATTGGGTACATTTACTTCTTTGATACTGATATACACAAGTTATATGGTTTGATGATCATTGTTTAATTATCATGTTTGATCTTACATATGTATATACACTTGCCTTTATCCATGATTATATCTTACACAAGGTATTTGATATGCTATACACTTAACATTTTTTCCTAATAAATTTTATCCATGGGCTATTATGACATATTTATGCTAGTTTATTATGCTTTCCATTTATGCACTTACTTTAGTGTCTTCCCTCGTTATTGTTTACTTATTTAATCATTTAAATATGTTTCTTTATTTTTGGCCCCTGTGCCTATGTATTTTTTCTTTGACATTTATATATATCATTGTTTATTATATGGAAAATTTAATATATCACTCTTGGTTTCATGGGAATTTTACTAAGTCATGTCCCTTTAATTGTGAAACATTTAAACATGCCCCTTGTTCACAGTCTTCGTAAACCATTATCTCTTGACTAGCTTTTGAGTGCTCTTGTGTGTACACTCATTTGCTTTTTGAGCTTGTATTACTGATAATTTTATATGTCCATGATCCTTATCATTTTATTATACCTTCATGTGATCATATTTATTCTATGTTCTTCAATGTTATCCTAGTCTATGGATATCATTTTAGGGTTATACATAAGTCCAATGAAAAATATAAAAATGCCACATAAGCTACTCTATCAAAGTACAAACTACATCTAAATGAACATATAAAAAGTATATACAGTCCACATTAGTCCAAAATAAGAGCAAACACACCACAAATTAATGTGCACATATTTGTGTGTGCTTTATACAAGTATAACATGATCAAATAATCACTCTATAATTGGATACTTTCCATGTTCATCACCTTTATCCTCTACTAATAATTGACTCTATGAAGAAGAAGCCCCATTTTAAGCAGTTCATGATCTTGATTAAGATCAACTCTTATGCTCATGGTCCTTGAATATTATTATTTATGCCTTTAGTGTTTTATTCTCCTAATTAAATTGCATATGCTCTTAGAAAATAATATGTTCTAAATTCATTAGTGGATCTTGAGGTGGAATATTTTGTCTCATGAGCTCTTCCATTAAATGATCACACTTAATGATAAATGGATCTCACTTAGGTACCATGTCATCATGTGATTCTTCTACCGTAACATAAGTTGTTTTCACTATAACTAAATGATCAAATATGGAAGCATGCTCTGGCATAATGTTTTTCACTCAATGCAATAAACTACTTAACTAGGAACATGTTGTGTGATAACTTGAAAGAATATCTCTATGATGACCTGTCAATAATCATCATGCCCTACAAGAAATAAAATAAATGCAAAAAATTAATATGGACATTATCTAAATTAATAAAAGAATATAAAATGCACATATACTCACTCACAAGTAGAGATTAAATATTATATTCTACCATGTCACCCCCATCTGCTTCACCCTATGTTGTAGGAGCATCCACCATAACTAAAAATAAAATATGCCACATTTGTGTTGACCTTAATTTTTTATAAGCTAGAGTAAAACTAAAATCATTAGTATCATGTGTTTGAATAACTAGATCCACATTTAGTTAGGCTATAAGAGGTAGATCCACAAGATTAAGATTGCCCATATCATCTTATCATAATGAAACCCTAACATATCATCTCTATATATATTACATAGGAGTCACATCTTATGGGATGCTAAATTGTCTAATGACCTACACAAACTAAAATAATTGGCATACATTCAGCCACCAATCATACAACCAATAACTAAATTTAATGTGTTTTAACTCAACTCCATCCTTTGAATATCTACCAATCCCCATGTATGGACACCATATAATTTCACTAGAAGTAAAATAATATAATATCTAGAAGCACTCCATCATACAACCATTCATAACTCTAGTTTTCCCCATCCATGTCTCTACATATATTTGGTGATACACCCATCCATTTTGAGGTACCCCTATAGGTTGGATAACTTTGATGTCATCAAAGGCCTAATAATGTAAAAGTGTTTTTGGGACCATCCCTTCACCAAACCAATCTTAGGTAAATATATGAAGATAGATATAAAAGTTTTCAAGAATGGTGTGGCTGAAATAATATATTATCCTATGATCCTCAATGTAACGTAAAAATATGTGCATCAAATAAGAAATGGAAACCCCACCACTATCAACTACAATAAAAGAGGAAAGCAAGGTAAAAATAAATTTATACAACTACAGAACATTTACCAACACAGTCTTGGATAATAAAATAATAGTATCCCTAGGGGAATAATAAACCCCCATCCTTTGATCCCCCCCCCATCATGTCTCATCATATTCAAGTGGGCCTGAGTAATGTGGGCTGACCCACTATCACCTTGTAAATTCAATTGTTATCAAAAGATTGATAAATTCATAATCCACCACACATCCTTGGAGGTGATAATTATCATCTCTCTAAAAATTAAAAAGGTACATGTGTCTTAATCCCACCCTTTATCTAGGATAATCATCATGTGCATACCATATGGCATCATGGACAACTACCAAACTTGCCCAAGGCTAGTTGCATATAATCTCTCTCTTTCATCATTAGGTAATGTAAAAGCCCTCATAGTATCCATAATGTGACCATGATGGAACTATTTATTCCACATATCACCTTTTACCTATAATTTCACAAAAATTCAACATAAACAATCTCATCTATAAGTTACTTAATTGACTAACTTAACACATAAAAACTAAAATAAATACCAATTTATGTATGGACAACACCTTGGTCTTTAGGATAGGTCTGATACCACCCAGATAGGTCTAAAAATGAGTTTTTAGTGAGGTAGACATGTCTTCAAATGAGTCTATGTTAGCATATGATAACTTCATTAGCCCTTAGATAGGACTAGCTTGAAGAGGACATGTCTGCATAACCTCAAAATAACACTTAAAATACCCAAAAAATCATAATTTTTCAAAAATCACATAACAAAAAATTTGAGTTTTTTGGACTTACCAGGGGCTGTGTATCCTTTGACTAAAAAATATCCATAACCTACTCAAACTAAATTGATCCTTCTAATATCCTCTATATCTTCATGTCTTTCTTAGAGCTACAAAAATTAAAGTTTCAATGTAAAAGTTAAATACAGTTTATTTTTTGACCAAATTATTTATATGATTTGAATTTCATTTTAAATAATCAAAAACATATGTAATTAATCCTCTAATCTTTTACAAATAATATCTCAAGCTAAACATAATTAAATAAATCCATTTTAGTTTCATTATAACACACACAACATGTCATTATATATGGTGTTATTTTTATCACACAAATGAACTTTTACAAAAATGCCAAATTTTATGCCTACTTGCTTATATGCATTATCTATTGTATATTTTTTAGCCTTGGAAAAAAACATTCATATAGAATCAATTTTCATACTATAACAATCAAAATTCATACTCAATACAATAAATTCAATAAAAAATTAATCAAAATATATTTCAAGACATATACCTTGTTCTTTCAATATGGCACACTCATTTCTCTCAACCCACACTAAAAGGGGGCCATTTATTGACTTTATTCCAAATATACCTCAACACACTATACAAGATTTTAAAAAATTAATCTAGTCCCATGATACAATTGTATGACATATCCAATAATATACATATAAATATTTGGGGCATATGACATACAAGTACACTCATAATTAGATCAAAGACATAATACACATATACAAATAAAGAAAATTTAAGTTATCTAATGTAGTAAAGTTTTTTGAAAATATTCAAAGTAACTAAAAAACAAATCACATGACGTTCATATAGCCTTTAGAGGTATATGATAGGCATATGCATTCATTTGGAAAAAACTCAAAGTATATAATCATGCACACTTGAATGGATATACATGGGCATATGCAAAACAATTACAAAATAAACTTTATAGATTTAAAATACAATTAAAATTGAGTGTATATATGTATATACCTCTATATCATTGTCACATATTCAAACAAATAAAGATACTCATTAATGTTCAATATTGTTTAAATATGGAAAATGGCAAAGATTCAAAGTTTTAGAGCTACAATAGTAAATTTTGAAAAGCAAAAAAATTAATTTCAAATGAAACATATCAATTCCAAATCAAATTATATGATAAATTTAATCATTATGTGGGAATTAATATTATTCATTATCTCTTGATCATGAAAATAGAATATATATATATATATATATATATATATATATATATATATATATATATATATATATATATATATATATATATATATATATATATATATATATATATATATATATATATATATATATATATATATATATATATATATATACAATAGTGTGATTCAAATCTGTGTGGGTGATGTATGTTTGACAAACCTAAAATCACTTCCAAGAAACCCAAAATGGTTCCCTTTTTTTGGGATTAGTACATGGATTATTTTTCCCTCATTATTGAGAGTCAAAATATATCATTTTTCCAACTCATGATCTTGATTAGTTATATCTAAAAGTGGAGAATTGATCACTCACAACTCTTTAAACAATTCAACATAAGAAACTACATTCTCTTAATGATTCAACAAGGGATCATGTATTGTCCAAATATCTTATCAAGTCAATATGGTCATGGGTATAGTGAAAACTGATGACATATCTACTTTTCATTCACCTCTTAAGAAACTATTATTTTTCCTAGCCAAGAAATGAAGATGATTGAAGGTATCCTTTCTCCACTTATCACAACATGAGCCTTCTCCACAAGTAGAATAATGAAACACACATATAGGTTTACTCTCTCATTTCTCTTTTCCCTTTATTATTTAAAATTCAAACTTTTAGATTTCCTATATGGACATTACCTAATAAATGTGCTATTTCAAATTTTATCATAACAAAGCCAATGCAAAAAAAAATTAGTCACAAAGACAAAGTGTGTTATACACACTTAGGTTTTAGTTCTTTCATTTACTCTATAAATTTCATTAGTATAATAAAGATAGGGGATGGGGGTTATAGACACCAAAATTTGGTAAAATCCTATGATTTGTGTTTATTTCAAACTTTTGCACATAGACTATTGATAAAAAATGAGGCATATATCGACACATTTTACTTTAATCTTTCTATATTATTATTTTCAAGTTTGTATATTGGTAATTTTTATTGCCTCTTTATCATGGAGATCCCCAATTTTGGTCATTTTTATTTTGTATAAGTCTATTATAATTGGCTAGGCACAGCCTTCAACTTTGTCTACTTAGCCCATAATTTTTTAATCATAACATTCAAAGCTTATTTTGAGTCACACTTAATTTTATTATTACTTTTTATCCATCAGGCTATATTTTTCATGCCAATAGGTCTAAAATAAAAAATTAAAACATCTATATATATAGGGCTTATCTAAGGCATCAAGGATGATTCTCCTGACTCTAAAATGCTATTGAAATATTTTCATGTTCTCTATATAAGAATTATAAATAAATATTCAAGTTTGGATTTTAATCTACATACTTATGCCAACGGTAAAATAGAAAAAATAATATCTAATTTTTCATTCACCATTGCACACACGCACATAAGTTGGAGAACTACATTTGAGTTTGATCCCACTTCAAAGTATCAACAATATAGTTTATCACTTGATCTTTGTTGATGCCTGTATGTGTATCAAATGTGATCCTAGTGTTTTGAAGAAAACTTCTCATTTTAGTATTCTAGGAATTTAGAGCATGAGTAGAAGGTTTTGGTACATCTAGTTACCTATGGTGAAATAGAGGTAGAGCAAATTATATTGTTCCAAAATTTTATATTGATTGGTGGTTGGGAGCCACCAAGTCCTTAATCTAAGTGAAATTTAAGAGATATTATGATATTATCACTAAAGTATGATCAAAATTCTACATTAAAGACTAATCTAAATGAATATCTATAGTGGAGCTTAAACTAGAGTGATTTGGTTTAAAAATAAGCTAAAAAAGGTTAGGGAAAAAATAAAGTATGTGATTGTTTATCTTTATCTTAAACATCATGATAAGGTTTTACTTTCAACTAAACATGAATTTAACCAGTGTATAATGCAAATTAGTAGATGCTCAAATCCCACCATACACTAGGAAAATATTTGAGTAAAACATGAAAGGATACAAGTATGAACTAACTTTGCCTTAAATGTTTACGGCTACATTCAAATAGAATTTTCACATATTAATGTAGAGAAAATAAAATGAAAAAAAGTTCAATAACAGTCAACTAATCTAGCATTAGCACAAATTATCAACCTCATATCAAAGATGCAAATTCAAAATTCATGGAAACCCATTCAAATTCAAGGCTTAGAACAAGAAATTGAGAGAGAAACCATGTAAAATTGATATAAACAAATTTTGAAAAACTTTTTAGTATTCCTTGATTATATTAATTTTTCAAAAGTGTATAATTTTTAGCTTAAAACTCTCCCCTTTTACATAATGGTAATACTACCTTTTATAAGGGAACAAGGCATTATACTGATCAATCATAAGATTATAACTATACAAAGTTAAAGAAAGTTTTCCTTCTTCACAGTTTTAGAATACATTTCTTTTTCCAAAATAGACTGTTTTATAGGTAAATATACTTACAAAATAACATATGCCATTACAAAATAATATTACATGTTCAAATACTACAATGCTTTATATAAAGTGGAATATTATTCAATTAACTAATGGACCCTATGTTGAAGGGATCCCTTGTTATTCCTAAAGAATCCCCATAGCTCTCTGATGTTGCTTACTCACTAGATCCAAATCAATAGCTAGCTTTAAGAGATAGTCAGCCAAGTCATTTAAATCCTGTCATTCCTTCTCATGGTCTCCTTGATACTCTTGGATTCAATAACTTCTCTTTAATAGTGAATATTATGTCCATGACTTGACTATTGTCACCTCCAGATTGGCCTTGATTTTTTCTCCTTAATTCTTGCATTACCAAAATGGATATATGCGTGAACTCTTCACCATCAATGATGCCTAGGGAGCTAAAATTTGTGAGGTTGTCCATCATGGTGCCAATGAGTTGTTTTATTCTATTTATTAGCTCTTCATCATCTCCCAAGAGTATATATAAGTTATTTAACCCAGCACTCAAACCTTAGATTTTATCAATAATTATCCTTAATATTTCATTTAAGTGGGTTATGCTAATGGTTTTGAATCTAGGAATCCTACCCTTAATTAGTATGTTGATAACCTCCCTTATTTTGTCCTTTGGGATATATAATTAGATTAATAAAACATTGGCCATTTCACTTTGTTGGGTCAATTCACTCTACCTTAGCTTTATATACTTCAAAGAGTTGGACATGTCATATAAAAATGTTTTAAACATCTTTATGATTGCCTATAGGACCAATAAGATAGCCTATGTCTCCAAATATTTTTTTTTATTGCTCTAGGTTCTCTATCCTCTACTTCATTCCTCTAATACCTACTTTGATATAAGCTTAATGAGAATTCGCTAGTCCTTATATGTCCTCATGAATTGTGTGCTCACCAGGTTCCTAACCACCTACTAGAGTTAAGCTTATGAAAGGATAAAATCTTTGAAAGGTGAACTCCTCAACCCTAATCATGGTTTTATTTATTGTCACCCTCTCTAAACCTACCATATCTTGGCTAAATTTTACATTGACTAATGACTCTATGACTTTTTGGGTTTTTATGGCCTCGATCCATGTGTTACTTGAGGATCCAAGGGTGCCCATCTGAATGTCACTTGACCCTATTATGGTGTTAATCTTCCTTTGTTCTTCTTCCTTCATTAAGGACACAATTCATGACTTGACCTCATCATGAACATCATTATGGACTATTTGGGTCAAGTCTCATGACTACTATAACATTGGAATATTCTGTATTTTCCAATAAATGAACCATTCAAGGATGATTGGTCCATAGGTGGGATTCTCATCACTGAATAGGTTAACCTCACTTAAGGGATGAGTGAAGTTTATCTTTGGATTTTTCTTCCCAACTAGGACCAATGCTAACTTAACCTTCCTCTTTAGGGGTACAACTAGAACTAAGTCCATTACAATCTCCTTCACCTTTTCTTATCCTATTTCCTTAGCTTGGTTCCAAATTTCCTTAGTTTTTCCTTCCTTATTAGACTCATATTCCCTAACTAGTACTTTGAGGGTACCCTCTACTATCTCACCAAGTTCCAATGTAATCATATCAATATATTATATTAGAGACTCTAGCTTATCAGATTGAGTTGAGGATGACTATCATTGACTAGGTCTCTATTCTAATTTCTCTTTTTTAGTTCCTTATGTCACTTATGCTTGAGGTTGTTACATTATGGTTATTCAAGAGGGAGTCTAGAAGATGGTTAAGAAACAAGTGATAGTATAGGGGCCCCATTTACCATATCTCATTTAGTGGCTTGTCATCTCTAACTAGCTTGGATTCTAGCTTGACATTATGCTTCTTTAATTTGGCCAATACCTATATGAAATTGGAAGCTCTAATGTACATCATGTCATAACACTTGGCCTATGTTCATAGGGGTAATTCATTATTCTTTATTCTAAATGCTTAGTGACCCTACTATTAGGGTCCCATTGCCTCAACTCATCTAATTGTAGGTTAAAGGAGTCTCTATGTTTTGAGATGATATTCTCAGGCTCCTAGTTATGCAATATTCATATTTTTATGGTCAAAGGGAAAGGGTGAAGGATTCATTTCCTCTTCTATTTACATACACCATCTATACCATATTATATTTGATATGTAATAACTTATTCTGCCAATTTTTTTAGAACATGCAATGGGAGCTTCAAAGATTGAACTAAAGTTCCTTCAATTCTTACCATCATGTAGTCTGGATACAACTAGATGTCTCCCATTAACTCTACATAGAGGAATGACCCTGCTTATAGGTATCCCTAAGATGGCTTGAACTAGAGCTGGGTAAACACAATCATAAATGAACTATATGTTGTGACTATACTTGAATATGTGCAGTTTGGAGTAATGATGGAAAATTTTGTGTTTCGCATTAGGTGACCAATTCTTGATGTCTAGGATCTTGGTGGTGGACAAGAGGGCATCTAAGAGATAGAACATCATAAAAAAATAGTTGTTGGTTTTTTTTTATGGCTATGAACTATTGCTTCAAATAGATGTTAACCATCTCACCAATTAGGGAGTGAGTCTCTTCTCTACCATGAAGTATACATAAGGTACCCAAATCTTATAAACATGCATAGTTGGAGGGGCTCCAAATAACCTATTCAATAGGTTCATGACTACTTTGATCCCTTCCCTAAATTGGGTAATTAGGATCTTCTCAGTAGGGTATTAGATTACATAAGTCCTAGTGAGCATCCATTAGGCAAGGATACCATTCATGCCATCCTTGTTTATCCATGATTTGATTGTGAGAAATTCTACCTAGGGTTTGCCTAGATTGTACTATCTCTCACATGCTAGATTGGAAATGTAAGCTACCTTTATGAAAGCACATTCATGGACTATCCAATCTTGCTCAATATTATAGTCTGTGAACATAAAAGTAAGGACATCGATGCAATGCAATACCTTAAATTTCATAGAAGCATAGTCGAGACTAATCATCTAGATGGCCACTAGGTCATTGTACCTCCACAAGATTGTAGCATTCTTCTACTCCTCCCTCATAATGGCTTGCATTTCCTCAACAATCTAGAAAATCTTAGACCAGTTATTATTTCCATTGTTAAGTGTCATAGAATCAAGGCTAGTGTCCTTAAAGACCCTCATTTCATGGTCTAAAGTCAAGTATAATTTTATCTCACCCCTTAGTTTCTTCCTTTAGGCCACCATGATTGTGTAACTTTCAATTTGTTTACTAATGGTCTTCAAGTATCCTTTGGATCAATTTATTCCCTACTTAGATTGTAATTGAGTTCTTATGGGATCAATTGTGATTATTCTAAGCTCAAATTAGGGATTCTTATGGAGGTTAGAGCTTTATGTATATTTAATGATTATGGATATTTGCATTTAGGCTTGTTCATGTCTTATATTTGATTCAGAACCATAACTTTATACCTTTGCCTTTTTTAGCACACAAAATATTTAATTTTGTTGTTTTATGCTTGTGTGGCACCCATGTGGCATTTATTTGGAAAAATTTTCATCATTTTTTATAATTACCTTATAGAAATAGTTATTGTCTTTTAAAAACCATCTTTTCCTTTGCACCATCAGATCCTTGTTTAGGGATCAACATGGATCATTGAACATGATCCTAGGGATTGAGGTTTATCAGTTGCTTTCATATTAGGCCTTGTAGTTATGCCATATGGCACATTCATAGGTATTCTAATATTTTCATTCTATGTAGTAAACATGTGCCCACCATGTGTCAATCCCATGGGCCTTTGGGGGGTATGTTGAATGGTCTTCATCGATTTCACTCCATTCAATCAATCGGTCCAATTTAAGCATAGATCATTAATCAAGATCCTAGTGATCATATAGGATTGGTTAAAAGGATAAATGCTTCTAAGTTTTTTGGGCCAACTACACTTCATTAGATATTTATTCATGATGAAGCGAGAGCCATTGGATCTGCAAAGAAGTGAGGTGCTTAAGTTAAGACATGAGTTAATATAGGTACTTATGATAAAATTTTAAGACTAAGGTCTTGTCTATCTTAATAAACATAAATGGGGCCTTAGGATTAGGACTCTAGACTAAGAGTATAACAAAGGGGAATAGGCTAAAAAATAAAATACCTTGTGAATATATATGTTAGACTTTGTTAAAAATAAAGAAACCAAGCATGATTTTTAGGTTAAAGTTTGGTCGTGTTAAGAAACATGACCAAGCCTTATTATAAAAATTAGGCTCAAGTCTAAGTGATTTTTTTAAAATAATCACACCAAATTTTCTCCCATCAAATTTGGCTTTAAATAAAAGGTCTAATCTAGGTTTTTTATAATTAGGATTTTAGCACATGAATCCATATACAATATTCTACAGACCAAATGCCACTAAAATCCTAAATGAGGGTAAGGCCTTAAACATCCCCAACCCAATCCATTGATCAGAGCTACTTGGAACCTAAAACTTAAGACATGAGGGCCAAATATTAGCAACATTAGGCAAGGTTAAAGAAAAAGCATGGGAAAATGAGCTAATTTCATTAGGCATGGATGATCCTAAAATTCTAACAATGTGTGGAGCACCAACTTTTAAGTGTTAAGGTTTAAAATAATCATAAGGGTCCCTATTTTTCATAAATGAGTGTATGTTGACCTCAACATTATTTAAATGGGGATTGACCAAGATCAATCCAACTCATTCAATTCTACCATTTCCCCCCCATTTGATACCATTTTGGTTTGTGTGAAATAATCTAGGGTTTTATCAATGTAGGCATTTTTCACAATATTACATATATGAATACATGATCATGAACCTGATAAATGCATGCACATGTGGATAAATAATTAGTTCAATTTTACATTCAATTAGGGAATGTCTAGAGTTAATAGACTTAAGGGAATTTTAATACTATCCATGTATAGTATACTTATCTAGAGTTGTTTCTACTTATGATTTGTCATCTCCATATTTTTCTTTCTCCATCTATTTTTGTCTATATTTCATCATTGTTAACTAGGACAAGTTTGCAATCAATAGACTTGGATGCACTATGTCATATTTAACTTATAATGTACCTTTCCATATTCTATTTCTGATTTTTATGTGATACTAATCTTGCATATCAATCTCTTCTTTTATTTTTAAAAACCAAATAGTCATAACAACTAATGGGTATTCATGTGCAAGTTAAGTATATTTATTTTTAGTACTTTCCTAAAATAGAAAGATTTTTATATTTAGTAATTTATCAAAATTATAATAGTTAATCATTCTCTATCTTTAGCATTCTAATGTTTATAGTTATAAATAAATTATATCACACAAAAAATATGGTAAAATTTCATTTCTTTTTATCTTTTGAATTATAAGTTACCCTCTGCTATATCTATGGATATCATTTGTCCTTACTCTCTTATCCAATTATATGCAGGATCCATTCAATTGACCTTATTTGAGTCCTCTTATATAAAGATAAGGAGGATAGTTATAGGTCTTCCTAGCTCATTTATACATTATAGTGATCTTGAAATGAATCTTATCCCACCTTTGGTTTGATCAATTCATGTTTTTCATTTTAGCTTCTTAGTGACATCATCAAAATCCTCATATATCCTTCATTTCAATTGTATTGGTCAGCCTGGTACCATTCATTATTTTTAGGAAATAATATTGGAAAACCATATACCATTTCCTATTTTATACCAAATATATCCACAAAACTAATACTATTTTGTGTGCTTCCAAATAATATCATCCAACTCAATATAGTTATGTGTGCACTTATGGTCGTATCAACTAATTGGATATAGTTCTGTTTGATTAGTATTTTCTTATATATCCCAACTTGATATCATTTTGAATGTTTATTTATTTCATACATGATATAATTTTTTTTTATTTGAATAAATTTCAATTTTATTATTTATTTATCTTCATAACATATGTTTTAATAGTTGTAATACTAACAAGAGTTATCTTTTTTGGCCAATCAGGCATTCATTTTACCTCAACCATGGTGTGAGGGGAATTAACACAATAATAAATCCGTTATCTAGTAGTATATATAAACTTTATTTGTTATGTACCTCAAAGTATATTAGAAATGCCTAGGGTTCTTATTTCAAGTCTTTAGGAAACCTTTCAACTATTTGATTTTTTTACTACACTAGTAAGTGGTTAATGCCAAGAAGTTACTCTAAACTTACTTCTGAGATAGGATAATGTAGCTACGAGATCATGTAATCCTTTATAGTTAGTGACATTTAGTCATGACAACTATTTATTTTTGGGATTAGTATAGCTGAGAACAACCTATCTAGTTTTACCTCCCTAATTTGATTTATATCTCTATTTATTTGAATTCTTAGCTTACTTGTTTTATAGACTATATCAACAATATTGATACTATTTGGTGTCATGTGAAGATGAATTAACTAGACTAATATATTTTTTGGTGTCTTCCCAACCCCACCAAATAGCCTAATATAGTTTAATGTTTCCTCTTAACTACATTAGCTACATCGATATAATTTAGATTTACCACTTTCTTGTCAATTATATCAACTTGTATGGTATAGTTATTTTCTATGACCATATTATATTAGCCAATATGATAAATTTGTATCTCCTATTTTAATTTTTAACTATATTATCTAACATGATATAGTCTATTTTTAGCATTCATACACAACTAATTACACTGGCCAACTCAATATAATTTATCTTTTCTCTTCCACTATGGAACACATTTTGGACTGGTCTAAAGAGAAAACTCGCTATGAATTTAAATAATTTTTTAAAAATACAAATGTTATTAAACTAACCAATCCCAATAAAGTCTTCAAACAATATTATATACCTTATATTTTTCCCTAACTCAAGATCAAATCGCAAGTAATTGTCATGTGGCTCCACTATATCTAAAAGCTATGATGCACGTAGCATTCCTGAGACCACTAGACAAAGCCAATGATAGTAATACCATGAGGTAGAGGATGAATGTGATATAAAGTATATAGATGAAATGATAATAAATATTTATCATAACTATGAACACAAGGGAAAAGACCTTGTGGTTGTCTATCAATTCATGATGGCACCCCATGTGGAATGGCCTCATTCTCTTACTCATATTTTTTAAATGGTACTTGGGGTAAATAAATTTGTGACTTCCTCATTTCCTTCCTTGTCCACCATGCTTACTATTGATACTAACATGTTGGTCATTTCTTTAAGTGGGGTTAATAAATGTAATCACATTGATACCAATTTCATTGCTACATCTAGTGCATCCCAACATGTTAATCAAGTCTCTACCTCTTATCAAAACAATCTCAATCCTAATCAAATCATATTACAATAAATGATACAAATGGATAACATTAAAGTAAATAACAGTGCTCAAATGGTTGAAATTCAAAACCAACATTTTCAAACTAAAAATTGACCTCAATATCTTCTATGGGTGTGTTAAATCAAAATTACTCTCACCCCTTAGAGATGTTCATGCTAATTCAATTCCATAACCAATAATTTGTAATAAAATCATAAAAAATATCCAAAATGAGCCCGTAGTCTATCAAATTACAAACATTGACATAGGTGGCATCACTCATGAAATATCTTTAAATGGATCTACATATTTTCCTTTCATTTGAAAGCATTTGGTAACCTTTATAAATATTGGATTAAACTCAATGCATTTACCACAACAAAAACTAATTGACAAAACCTTCTCTAATGATGATTTTGATTGATAAAACCAACTAAATTCAAAATGCACCTCTAGCTTAAGATACATAGTTAATGAATTTCAAATGGAATTTCAATCCAATGATTTTATTGAAAATAACTTGGCTCACTTCATCAATTTTAATCAGGTAGACAATGAGACTACCAAGCTTCTATCAAGCATTAGAAACCTTTAGCCAACAAATCTAAGCAAAATATTTTGGAAGACAACCTATTCCATATTTTCATTTATGCACTTAATGCCAAATTATAATATATCATGAAGAATTTTTTTCCAAAATCATTGGAAGAATCCCTAGATCAAGCTAAACATCAAAATTTATTTATAAGATAGTTCAATCCTTCCCAATCCATGTCTAGAAATTGAATACTTGTGATATATAAAAACTAGAATGTTATATATGATGGTTTATATAACATATATGATTCTAATATAACCATCAATGTTGTCTTTCTAGGAATACCCAATGAAGTTAATTTTCCCCACCTATCAAGGGAAGTCCCTTCCATCATCCTCCTCCTCCTTCACAAAATAAGAATTGTGAAATCCATCATCCTCTTTCCCTAGTTGAGATTTATAAATGAGTTATTATACCCTATCCTAGATATGTTGGCACTTATCATCCTAATTTTCATTGGTATGATCCTTAAAAAATTATAATTTCACATAAATTGGGAACATTCCCATGAGACCTGAAAATAGTTTAAACACCTCACTTTATCATTATTGTTTAGTCCAAACTTATATCATGAAACCATGATTAGATAATGTAACTAAGTCTATGATAATGTAGCCAAGATTTATGAATACAACATCAAGCATGATTTCTTTCACCAATCCAACACTCACCTTACCACTTATTTTAATTTACTTCCAAACCACATTCTAAGTCAAAAACCAAATAATTATAAGCATATCCCTTTGCCATAATTTACTAATGTTTTTGAAACCATGGTTAACCCTCATACTTCTATTAATGCAAAATCCTTGGTAAATATGAAAAACATAAATCACATAGTGTAATACATCAATCCTTATCCAATTGAGCCTCATATTCCTTATCCTACTTATATAAAATTTTAATATAATTCTCCACCTATTGTAAATAAATTATCACTTTTATAGTTTCAAATATTCAAACTATATTGACCAACCCAGTACAATTCCCTACTTTCACAATTGTATCATCTATCTTGGTGTCATCAATGTATTCATTAATTTTTGTTCCAATTATATCAGTCACTTTGGTATAGTATTTCATATACATATCAAGTCAAGTACATTTTATTTATTAAATAATGTTTTTTCTAACTATATTGGCCACCTTAGTATAATATTCCATCTCCAAATTAGGTAAAAATAAATTGGCCAATATAATACATTTTGCTTCAAGTACTAGTTCTATTTATACTTATTGGTTAGGCTAGTACAATCTATTATTACCCCTAATTTTAATTATACTCTACCAACAAGG
Source organism: Torreya grandis (assembly GCA_037957365.1). Lineage (NCBI taxonomy): Eukaryota > Viridiplantae > Streptophyta > Pinopsida > Cupressales > Taxaceae > Torreya > Torreya grandis. Next base: position 977,120 of record JARHVA010004719.1, on the reverse strand, counting down.
TCCATGTAGTCTATTTTTTATGTCTCGTACAACCAATTACATTGGATAAGATGATACCATTAGCGCAACCTACCTCAATTATATATTAAGTGTAGATACCACATTATTTGATTCCCAATTAGATTTAGTCTTGGCCCATTTTTACATAGCTAATTTAGTTCATAATTTTATCTCTCTATTACAGTCATGTCCATCTCATATTAACTTTGAAAAATGGGATCCCATAGAATAAATTTCTAACTTCCACTATCAGATTTTGTTTCTTGAGCTTATGAGTAATTATGCATGTCACATAGACCATCTTATACAACTATTAATTGATATGAACATTCATCCACAACCACCTATGGGAAAATAAACTACCTTGCTCAAGTCTGAGGAAATAATTTTATAATAGTGAGAAGAGATGTCAATATAGGTTGATAAAAATAGGATGCATCCATGTCCCTAAAATATCCTATAATATATGTTATTTGATATGAAGTCTTATAGAGTTCAGATGACACTCTTTCATTCATTAGTATCCAAGTTAGTGACATTTTAGTCAAGTGAGCCTTACTAGATGAAGGCTCTACAACTTTTTTTGCCTCCATAGAATTTATCAAAACTTTAAGATACATTCAATTGAACCTTAAATATACCCAAATCATGTGTCAATTATATGACTAAATACAAATTCCTCCATTATGATGTGTTTAGTTCTAATCACAATACCTCATGTTATGGTTAGAGTTAAGGTCATGATTTTCAAATTACTTTTATCATACAACATTTTCATCTCCACCTTTGGATTCATTGTGTGAGGGATGTGGCCTCTTCCACATGTCAATGTGTGAAATTTCCTTATAATGAATTTATTTACAATATTGAAGGTGATACTAACCCTTGAAATTTTGAAAAAACATGAAGTTTATGTCTTCAAAATTATAACCATTGAGACTTTACCAAGAATTCATTTATTTGAATATAATAGATTTAACTATACCTTCAATTCAGATACAAGTTATACATGTCACCCTAATATTTTGGACAATACTAAACCCAAAACTCATAGATTATTAAAATTATGAGCTCGAATAGATCAAATTGAAAATAAAAACATCAAACCTCCCATCTATAATTATATCTCATTTTTCACCCACTTTACAACCTCATTCTCTTAAGAAGTAGAGTCATGAGGTTCCCACTTCTATGGTCATCCCCAAGAATATTACTTTCCACACATATTCTAGTGACATAGTGCTATAATACCTTAATTAATATCTTACCACTCCTAATTATGATGATGGTTACACCTTAGAAAACCCATAATTATTTTCCTACACCTAAGCAAAGGTTATGGAAATCCTTTGGTACCATTCCTCTCTCTACAACTCTTATGAACAATATACATCTTCTAACATTAAATTAATTAACATCATTTTATTTATATTTCTTTATAATTTTATTGACATTGTTACTCTCTTTATTAATTTTGACAAGTATAAAATGAAGCTAGATATAGCTTCTATTTCACATAAATTTCCTATTAATTTTTAGCCTCTTTAGAGCATGTTTAATGATCATGTTATTATTGAACCCTATCTATTCACTATAATTTTTGATCCATCGATCTCACTTCTTCTATATATATTGGCCACACTTACAGATATCTCATCGAAGATGTCTCCCAAATAAATAAAAACATCATATTACTCATTCCATAGAATATTTGGTCACTCATAACGATAGTGCAGTGTACCAAGATATCTAAAGAAAAACTAAATTCTTTAGTTAACCATTATATTTTTTGATAGTGATGATTTTTTTGATGAGATTATAGAGAAACCCCAATATGAATCTCCACATAGGTTAAATTTGGTACCATTATTACCCACCTATGAGGAAGAATTATATTGTGAATTTTGAAAGGTATGTGATAATATAGATAAAGAGTGTAGAGATTATCAAATATTTTTAGCATAGTATAAGTCACAAGGCCCAATTCCTACCATGGATAGTTGACCACCTTATTATCATATTCTTATTCTTTCTTATTATTTCTAGAGGACTAGTACACATCATTTGACTCATTATCAATATATTTTATAACTTTTTGATGCATCATTATCTCAAAGAAGATAAGTTTCCTATTCTACTAAACATGTTTATACCAAATATTGCACATGATTATATCCCCAAACATGAATCAATGTATTATCTTTGTCATAATTATTATACACATCACACAATAGGTTTAGATCTATCCAAAAACATTTTAGAGACTTTTTGAGGCCCATGTCTCAAGGATCCTAGCAATGGTCACATGGTTCATCTAGGATGGAGGATCAACCTCAATACAACCAAATCCATCCCTTAGATCAGAGTATGTGTGTGTCATGGAATTACATAGTACCTACATTGATTATTTTCATTAGGTAGACCCATAATCTCATATTATCTAGTGTGCCTATTTTTTGAAGCTCATTTTCTAGGTAGTTCTAGGACTACCCTAAAAAATAACATAAGAGACCATTGCTAGAATTAGATATTAGTTGCAGCAATTATTGATGATGTATGTTAAACCTTTCATAACACATTTGAGTAGATAATTGTTTCATATAATTCACTTCACATTGACACATGATAGGATTTCATATTATTATTCTTAGCATATGTGATTCTTGTTGTTTATATTTTACTTATATCATGGTCTTTTACATTTTAGCATTTTAGTTTTCACAATTTCTATCAGTTTTTATCGCTTTACAATTGGCCATAGTTTCCATCATGTATCTTAGGTATCACCTTTAGGGTTTTTTATAGAAACTTTATCACTTTATGATAGGTCTTACCTTCCCTCAAGGATATTAGGTATCACCTTTAGTTTTTTTCTAGTATTTTTAGCTTTCCCTTAGTTTGGGGTGATTTTTAGGCATCCTTCATTTCCATTGAGGATTGTATGTATCACCTTTAGGATTATTTTATCACATTTATAACATTTTTTGGTTAGTCTTAGTCTCATCATGACTCTTTGTCATCTTATTACATTTTACCTCTTTTAGAATGATTTCTCTTATCAGTTCTTTTTCTAGACCCCATGTAGGTTATTAAAGTTCATATAATGACACAATTACCACCATTCATAGTTTTTCCATTATTTAGGTCTCTTTTTTGTGGTTTAACCTAAATTTTGATATATTTATAGATTCCTCTTCTAGCCTAGTTATTCTAAAGATTTTTTTCCTTTATTGTGGTCAAATACTATCATATCATCATTGTATCATCCTTTTCAACTGGATGGATCTCCCATGATTTAAATATTTACCTTACCTTTACTTGTAGCAAACTTATGTTAGTTTTGAGATTATTCTCTTTTATGTGATGTAGATGTAGGATTTTTTAGGTACCATGGTCTTTGGGTTCTCCTCACTAGCAATTAAGTGTAAGATTTCTTATGTTAGTTATGTTTATCACCTATTCTTGGTTTTTCCAAATCCATATGGAGAAGGAAAATAGAAAAATCCAAAAGATTTAAAATTTATACCATAAGACAAATTAATCTTAAATATGGATATAACACATATATAATTATATTTTTAATGAGTAGAAGATGGAAAGGATATTTTAAATTTGGATATGGGAAGGAAAATAAGAGTAGTGGTTAAAATATTGCTAGGTGATGGAATGGCAAACTAGAACTAATAGTTAGGCAATTTGTAAGTGACAAAAAGGTGGTTTCTATCTTTGAGCAATATAATAAAGGGAAAAAATCAATATAAAATTTGTCTAAGTGTGATAAAAGTCCATTTGGAAGTGACATATCGATATGATAGATCAACTGAGTAATGGTGGTCATAAAAAAAAATAACTATTATATCTATGTAGCAGAAATGTTGTTTCAAAGCAATAGATGGTTGGTCAAAACTTAGAAGGGAAATTTGAAATTTAAAATAGGAGTGGATTTTATGAGTGTTGAATTGGTGGTAGCAGCATGATTAATCTATTATTTAAAAGTTATTTTGAGCAAAAAAATGACATATTCATAGTATCCCATATATTTTAAAATTTAGTTGAAGGCATGAATACTATAAGGATTGAAAACATAGTAAAGAACTCTAGTTTGCCTGCTAATTTAGCCTCTAAAATAGTCACACTTTAAATGATGAATTTTAATTATATTTGATCCATTTTGAAGATCATACTCTCATCTTCTTTGTTATATGAATAAGACCAAATTTGGAGAATTTGATTAAAGAGGTCCACATTAGTTTCCTTCCCAATAATTTATTTACTATGAATTTATCTTGTTTAAATGATAGGAATCATGCCTTGTCTTATATATATATATATATATATATATATATATATATATATATATATATATATATATTTTTATGCCAAAGAGGCATTTTATCAAACCTTAGCCTTGAGGTTTCAACCTCCTAACTGAAAACACAAATGTAATCCCTTCATGGGTAAATCTCTTTGCCTCCCCCATTGGATTTTGGATTGAGTGAATATTTATGAAAATATGGAATTCAATTGGATAATTTTTTTTCATGGATGAGAAAATAAAATAAAATTTAGTTCTAAGAATAAATTTGATAAAATTTATATTTGCCATTTTGAACAATGTCATAGTCGTAGGGCTATAGAGTGTTACTCTATAATCAAGTGAGGAAACTTGGATTCAATCGATTGAGTTTTAAAATATTAGTATTTTTTGTTATGGATGCTAATAATCAAGTCATTTAAGGATGAAATGTTCCAATGAACATGTATGCAGTGAACCAAAAATTAATCCAAACTTGTTTCAAACTCCATTGAAGGATGACTCAAGTTATAAGGATCAATCACGTTACCCTTATTCTAAGGTGGATGTAGGCCCAGATTCTTAAAATAAATCTCTTGATTTTGATCAAATTATTGAGAATACTCCTAGTGCCCTTATGAAGGAAGTAAATGTGAAGAAGTAAGACACTCTTGTAAACTAATAATCAGATGGTTATCATTCCCTCTATGTCATCAAGGATCTTAAGAACTCTCTAAAAATGTTTGAGTAGAATTTTCTAAAGAATTATCATGATTAATAAGTGGTGTAAAATATGTATGAACCATTTTCATATTTCTTTAAGGCTAGTAGAAAACCCAAGTAAATATTAAAATTTTATGGAATTCTAGTTCAAAAGAATAGCTTAAATTCAACATCAGTGTAACTATTATAGAAATTATTAAAACTTCAAGATAATATATTAGGATCATAAATTATAATAATACATTTTATTATTTTGTGTCTCTTGATGATGAATATGTTTCAATGGGATAGATCCTTTATTGAGGCAGTCAGTTTTATAGTTCAAGCATTTTTTTCTCTGTTGTGATGAGAAGTTTTTAGTTCCTATTTTTGTGTTTATTTCTATTGTTGTTTTCAAACATGATTTAGAATTTAGATTTGTTTTCCTATTTTTTATGACCCTTTTTGATTTTTTAAAATTATTTATTTGTGTTTATGGATAATAGGTCTAGTCAAAAATGTTATCCCAGTTCATAGCTCCAATTAAAGAAATGTTAAAAGATAGATCAAAACTTAAAAGTTAGATCACACTAAAAGACATGGCATTTTTGTACATATACTATTCTATTTAAATCTCAAACTTTATAGTAAGCTTAATTTTATAAATAAGGTCCATTGGGGTATATTATGCCTATAGAGTGGGGTAAGAGGTCTTATTTCAATAATTTCCATCATCTTACATTTTAGTGCCACCTACTCTCTCACAAAAGTACTCAAACTTCATGATAGACCCATGACTCTATTATGGGACATGAAGAGTAGGGAACATGTATTGGAAAAGTGGAATTCTTTTACTTTTCATGGATATAGCCTCCATTAGATTATATATATAATTCACTTGTTATCCCAAACTTGTGCTTGTTAGGTGGGTTCTCTAGGTCCTTGATGTTGAAATTTTTTAGGCTTGCCCACTTGTTTAGAGTACCTTTATTTTGATAAGGATTTATACATCACCTTATGGAGCCTTGCATCCTTTATTTCCATTATATTTTATCGGATATCCTCTTGATGGATATCAATTTTATAATATCACATCCCTCTTCCTTACATCCCATTTTCTATCTATTTTACTTTAGATACGATTAATAGCTTCCATTTATAGCTCCTATTATATTTTAAGTTTGTGACTTGCATAGCAATACCTTGGGGAATACAAAAATGCCTTCCTAAAAATCTCCCATCACTATGCATATCCATACTATTGGACTCTTAGGTTATACCCTAGTTGAAAGTATAAGTGTTCATGTTCTACTCTCAAACCTAGCCCAACATGGGAATAACCCTAGGCTGTGGGTTACCTAATCTTGGGTTAGACCTCTAGAATTTTTAATGAGGCTATCTCCTAAGAAATTATAATAAATTTAATTTCCTAAATATATACTTACACTAAGGAAAAGGGAAAGGGAAAGGGAAGAAAGCTTAAAAGGAACAAAACCTAGTGTAAATGGCGATGCACCAAATGTTTAATGATCCACTCTCGGTTTAGACACATTTATGAGTACCAATGAATCCACTTAGGACAAAATTTGATTAGATTCTATGATAAGGTTGCAAACATGATTATTTTTTATGAAGGCTAAAAAGAGACCTAAAACTTGAAGGATAGAAAGAGAGGTTTAAGGAAAACACTATGGACTTATTGACACTTCAAGGGAAACCTCACTAGCCAACACTTCAAACAACCTATAAGAAACTAATAGAATTTAAGTAAGCTACATGAAGGGCATACAGATGATGAATATGAAACATACACTCTATAAATCAAACTTTAATAAATCACACTTAGCATTCAACTAGAATTTCATGTCTTATATTACTTCAAAAGAGTTTTACAAAGTGATTTTCATAGAGCTTTGCTATTTCAAGCTGAGGGATCCAAATAAAGAGTTTAAATCTAGTATTTATGGGAAGAAAGAAGGTATGCGAGAGATAAAATAATGTTAAATGGGTCATTATGAGCCCAATTCCACTCAGAACAACCACCACTACAATCAATCTCTATCTTTAGCCTTTATTAATGTCATTATACAATTTTTTAGTGTGATGGAGAATGTGAAGATCAAGACTAATTATAGTAATCAAACATCCTCTACATTAATGCCCTCCAATATCTTCTTCAATCATGCTTGTTGCTCTTCACATTATCAGGTGGTTACTTGAGCTTGCTCATTGATGATATTTATTAGATTCCTTATGTAGTCACCATTTTTCCATTTCTTTTAAATATTTAATATGTATATCTATTATGGATGAAAACTAATCACCTTATTGGTTTTCATATAGTCATGATTGTAAATGAAGATCCATAGGTTAGGTTTTCTTAAATCTGAATGAGATGTAAAACCTACATCTAAAAGCTCTTGAAAAATGTTTCAGGGCTTTAATGTTAGTAGATAGTTTTGTAGGGTATACTCTTTGTGACTTAGATCATGCTTCATCATTAATTTATGTATTCTACCTACTTGAGGTGGTAAAATATTTTATTCTAATGTGTCTACCTATATGTATTTCCTTTGGGATATTTACTCTCATTTGACCTTAGGTTGCATTTTATCTTCATTTAATTCCCTTATCTTTTAAATTTTAATAATGACCATCAATATTCATCTAAGATTATTGATATTGTGCCATTTTTCAACTCTTTATTCATCCTTAGGATACACTAAATTTTTTACCTCTCACTCACCATCAATCTATATCCCCATGATTGGATGATCACCATTTGATCTACATTATCATGTACTATCAATATTTAGTCTATTAGATCAAACACAGAGCATTGATCTGATTTGGAGTGTACTATAATTGAGACACTTATCCTCACCATGTTTGTCTTAGGTTTACTAACCTTTTAACTTGATGTTCATTATTGATATTCAAGTGCATGATTAAATGTGCATCATATATCTATCTAGACCTATTAATTGTGGTAGTTTCCATTCACTATTATATCTTCACTTGAGCTCATAGGATCTTGACACTTTTCATCCACTCATTCAATCCTAAGATCCACTGACTAGTTGACTGCGAACTCTTTATTGATCTATGAATGTATGATCAAGTGTGCATCATTAGATCTTCAAGACTTATTAAAATTATTGATTGCCAATGTATCTTGACTCAATATTTTGAGATATTAACACTCATCAGTTACATGTTTGTCCTTGGAAATTTTGAATTCAAATGGCTATTTCATGAGACTCAAATTTTACGTCTTTGTGCCTCTCTTAGACTGCAAGTTCAACTGTGGAAACTTATTTCTTAAGATAGAAAGCTCATAAAGATATGAAATTTATATATGTTTTTCTTGGAACTAAATTCATCATTTCCACATGATCCTTTTGGATTTATATGTTTCTTAATCATATTTATAAAATTCATAAGTAAACTGGTATGTTCATTTCTTTATGATGTGCAATGATGGTCTGGTTCTTCTAGACTTGTGCTTGAATCTCCAAGGATTGATTTAAATTTTTGGGCTTATCAAAAACCTACTTCACATTCCTAAATTGTATGATCACCACAAAAACCTACTGGTCTTCTTGAATTTTCAATCCTAGACCTATTTCCAAGCCTATCTCTTATGGATTAACAAATTGAACTTAAGATTTCTTAGTGTTTCAAAAGATTTGTGAGCTGCATGTGATATTTGTACCACTCATTCCATATATAAACCTATTAATCTCATCCATTTAGGCAAAAACTATTGGTATATGGGCTAAATTGGCCAACATTTCTAGCAACTCAATTGGCTTGACTAACCTATTGCTTAAGGAACCTAGAATTTGATCAAGCTTGCTCATGATGATGAGACAAATGAAGTATTCCTTATAAAAGGATTCTACCTAACTCTTGGAAACACTTTGAAGTAAAGAGAGACACACAAGCAAAAATAAATCAAGAAAAGACACCAAATAATTACCTAAATATCATAAAAATAACAAACAGAATAATGTGTAAGAGCACTTGGAGGCAAAGACAAACCTATCTACCTATGTACAATATCATGAAATAACACTAGTATAAAAATTTAATATATATCCCATAGATAGGGATATGAAGTATCTCTCCATTAAACCTTGCAAGATCAAAGGAATTATTCTTCTTGTAACCTATGATAATATAAGGCCCACTTCAAAGACTATCAAACTTGGAGTCATTTCCTAGTTTTGCATAGTCCTCATCCCATTTGAAGAATATATCACCTTATTGGAATGTCTTTGAGGAAGATATCTTATCAAATTACCTCTTCACTTTCTATTGATTGGACCACATAATGTGCATAGTGGTTTCCTTGTTCTCCTTTGGTTGTCTTAGCTCATTCAATCTTATCTACGTAACATCATATTCTAGGAGCTCAAATTGATGTGTAAGTTCTAATTCAATAATTTTAAGAGATATAAGAAGTTTTAATTATTTCCCAAAAACAATTTATGGTTAGTCTCTAGTATCTTTATTATGGGTCACTCTATCTGCCCATAGGGTATTCCTTAGTCAAGCATGCCATTCCCTCTGACCATCTTCCATAGTTCTCTTGATAATCCTCAACAAGTTCTTATTTGTGGACTTTGATAGTTCATTTTCCTATGGTTAATAGTTATAGGATGCCTTGAGATAAATTCCATGTTAAATATCCCACTCACATACGTTATTGATTATGAAGGCTGGTACACTATTAGAAATAATAGTAGAAGCCACACTAAATTTGGTCACAAAGTTATCATAAAAGTCCAAGATAGAATCTTCATTAACTTCCTTAAGGGAAGTTGATTCAATCCACCTTGTAAAGTATTATGTAGTTTTAATGATCCATTTGTGTCCTTTAATTTAAGGGGGGTATATAATCCCTATGAAATATAAGCCCCATTACATGAAAAGTTATTCTAGTTATATGAGTTGTAAGGGAAGGACAACCAATTTATGATTGCCAACATACATTACACATTTTGGAAAATTTATTACCTAAGAGTGTGCATATCTAAACATTTTACAATAAAATTACCTATTTGTAATGATCTTAGAGGCTATGATCTTGGTATCAAAGTGCCCACCAGCTAGACCATCATGGAACTGCTCAAGTAGCTTGTCTATTTGACATGATTCCACACACCTCAAAGCATGCCTCTTATGTCTCTATTGAAAAGTAATCCATATATCAAGACATAAGGTATAATTTTTAACCTAAATTTCCTTATCTTGGCCCTATCTAGTCCCATAAGACATTGGCCTAACTCAATAAATTTGAGTATATCTTGTGTCTAATTAAAATGTTTGTGTTTTTTTAGCTACCTATTAAGACTACTAGCACTTAATCTTTATCTTGTTTTACCTCTATCTCAAGGTGTTCACATAACCCTTTTCCACTTAAAAGTTTTGTAACACTATCTTTAATTTCATACTCCATGTATTTTTTCACCCATCTAGATCTTTTCTCAACACGGTCTCTATTGACTATAAACTCTTTAATACTTGGGTGTACCACCATGAGTATGATCTTAATATTTGAGACCATGTGCCTAAATTTATTTAAACCTCTCACTATTGAAAGCACATGTTTCTCTAAAAATCTATACCTCTCTTCATACCCCTCTAAGGCATGACTAAATAAAGTAATAAGCTATTCTAAACCTTGCTTATATTATTACATCAACATGGTAGAGATTGCATCTAATGTAGAGAAGGCATATAAATAAAATTTCTTTTTTAAATGAGGATTAAAAAGTGTAAGGGCTTGAGAGATGGCCTCCTTGATGGCCCTAAAACTCCTCTTGCCTTCTTTGGTCTATGTAAACTCCTTGAATTTTCTTAACATGTGAGTAAGAAGCTTGACTAGCTATGCAAAGCCTAGGATAAACCTTCTTATAAAATTAATCTTTCCTAAGAAACTCTAGAGACCCTTCTTGTGCTTGGGTAAGGGTATGTATAATATGGACTCAACTATTTTAGGATCTATGGAAATACCATCTTTAGAAACTACATGGCCTAATAACCTTCCCTCATAAATACCAATATACATTTTTTAGGATTCAATGACACACCAGATTCTTTGCATCTTTCAAATACTAACCTCATGTGAGCAATGTGATCAACTAGGTCCTTTGAGAAAATAGTGATGCCATCTAGGTAGATGAGCACCATGTCATTAATCAAACCTTCAAAGGTAACATCCATTACACTTTGGAATATTTCTCCAACGTTGGATACTCTAAAGGGAATTTTCATAAATGCATAACTGTCCCACTTTGTGGTGAAGGTAGTCTTATGCCTATCTTCTTCCTTGACCATGATCTGATTATAAATGGAGTAGGCATCAAGAAATGAGAATATTTGAGAACATACCACCTTTGAATAATATGATCCATTGAGGGTAGTGGGTAATGGTCTTTTAAGGACACTTTATTGAGGTCCTTAAAGTCAACATATAATCATATTTCCTCATTCTTATTCATCACTGACATAAGGTTTTTTAGCCATGAGTAATGTTTAATGGTCAATATTATCTTCGATTCAATCAACTTAAATAGGTCCCTTCTCATCAATCCATTCACTTTTGGGTTGATAGGCCTTTGTTTTTTCTTGACTAGTTTTGCATTGATCTCTAGCTCAATTATATGTTGTGTAAGTTTGGGATCAAAACCCTTTAAATCTTTGTATTCCCATGCAAATACATTAGATAAATCTTGGCATAAAGAAATAAATGTATCTTTCTTCCGGTATGCTAATGTTTCCTAACTTTAGTAATTCATTTTTGAAGATCTCTATCCTTTCATAATGTTCCTCCTTGGCTGAGATACATGCCTTACCTCTTCTCACTTGGTCATCTTTATTGAATATGATTTCTAATGTCAAAATCCCCTTAGGTATATTTTTAGATCTCATCTACACTCTCTGATCATCATAGTGATGTTGGAATTTGTTTTGATTCTTATGGTATAATTATTCCTCCTACATCAGAAAACATATAATTTAGTCAACATTATCAAACACCTACCAACTCACCTCACGTTTAGGTACAACTAGCCTACAAATGACCTTGATCTTGTCTTGATTCTAGTTACCTTTTG
>JARHVA010004719.1:470000-962500 GCA_037957365.1 Torreya grandis | reverse complement strand
TCATCTCTATGTTATCCAAATATATTTTTTACTTGCATCATGTCATCTCTATATTTGTGCCATAACTACTACCTATCAACCTCCACCCTCTCCTAATATTGTTCATTGTGACATCATCATCTATTCACAACTAGATGACAAGGTTTCACTATATTAATCTAATCTCATGCCCATTTATCCCCCACTCCTCATGGAAATGTCACATTTAATTCACAAAATTGTGAGACAACTAATTATGTATTATTTGCGCTAGTATAAACTAGTCAGGGATGCATTCATATGGATGTGGATTAACCCCCATGTATATTGTCTAGGACTCGAGATCCAACCCCTCACCTTCATTGTGGTTGGCCATGATGGTAGTTCATCCACTATTTTTTTACATGTTATCCACATAATCATATCCTATTTTATAGTATCTAGTATAGGCACATGAGGGATCACTTGAATTGTGTGGCAGTGTGTCCATTTCCTTACTCATAGGAAACTATCATCAATCAGAAGAGGTAACCCTTATGGTATATAAATATAAAACCACTTGTTTATCCATATCTTAAACATAATAATAGGGCCCATCGTCTACTGTCCCTAGCTCAAAACACTATAAAATTATGAAATAGGTGCACCATATGGTAACTACCATAACATACAAGGTACCCTTCTATAATTCAAATCAACATATTGTCATAACATGCATGGGTACCACTCCATCATAATTATGAAACATCACATACATGGTCATACGCCTAATTATGGATCTCAATATATCTATAATGTTTGATACATATATTAGTAAATTTGTACAATGATATTATACTCATTATATTAATTAAACCTAGTAGTCAATTTTCGTAACTCTTTCCTCACATATAAACTTTAGAGTTTATTTCATACCATAGGGGTGCCCATAATAGCCAACCTAATAGTGGCATGGGAATCCTCTAATATGATGTCTACATCAATAGTATCCCCATCAACCTCTCATTTGAAGGTGTTAGTCATCTTATCCCTTCAACCCATGAACATCATGATTAGATTCATGTTGAGAAGTGAATAGAACATCTCCATAGTCCCTAAAAATACAAGGGTGACAATATGAGATTTTTTTACCATTAATAATCTATCCATTAGATCTAATAGATAGCTCCTATCTACACTCCACCACAATCTTTTTTATTTCTTATAAATATCAAGTAATAAAGAAAAATTAGATTTTGATCCCAAAATCTAAAATAAGGACTAAAAATCAAAGAAAGGCAATAATTAAAGTAAAAATGGTTCATAAATTATATTGTACTATCCAATTTTTATCACATTTCATATACATCAACCATACATCTAACTACACTGATAATGTTTAACTTTCCTATTACAATTGGCATATCATACGATATCACCCTGCACATCACTTAATTATTTTGTCCATATGTCATGGTATTGACCATCTAATCATCCTACCACATTATACATACTATGTGGTATTGGCCATGCTCAACTTTTATACTACAATGGCTAGGTGTTAAACTACATTGACCATGCTTACATACTTAGTGCTACCAGCTATACCCTAGAGTATCATCTAGTTGACTAATTTTATATTTTATTGGCAAATACTTTGCATAACTATTTAATCCATTCCCTATGTTATTGGATAATATTTGGTCATTCCCATTATGAATTATATCATCTTGGATAATATAGTTGTCTGAGGATGGTGATTTATTTCCTTTTCTCTAATAAATGACTTTGGTCCTAATTTTGATTTTTTTCAAACTACCCATTACCCATCCTAAATCAAGTTCTATATTTAATATTGTTGAGGAAAATTTTACTTCAATTTTTCCTAATGCCTAGATTTTTTAATCTAGTTCATTTTACCAAAAATGATAAAAATGCACAATAAATTCATCACATACTTATAGGGTTCTAACCTAACTATGATATGTCCCCTTAGACATCTGCCTCCTCATCCACTAGCTATAGTCTCTCAAAGTATTAAATTGGGATAAGTAGAGTTCTAGTTTGCCAAAAATAGAAAATACACAATTGAATAGTTTTCATCTATTTATAATATAAAATTTCAATTTCAATACTTTTAGTTATTTACTATGAGCTTCCATTTTTTCCCCATATTTCTATTTTCATAGGTCCTTTTTTTGAACCAAAAGAAGCCTTATAACCCTGGTGAGATAGAGAATTTTTAGGTGCTAACAGATTTTTTTTGAAAAAAATATTTTACTTAATTTTCAAGTTCACCTTTTATTTTTCATGATGAGTGTCATCATCGCCTATGACACACACACCATAATCTACATTCAACAAGGTAATTTAAGGTATGTGTTCTCATTTTTATTTACTTTTATTTATTTCAACATTTACTTTTTGTTTAGTTATTTTTTTTGTGTTGTTGTGTTTCTCTACTGAAGAACTATCATGTGTTACACCTATATGACATGTGTTGAGATTTGGGTGGAACATATGTACATAAAAAATATTTTTTAATTTCTCACTTTAGGACAATTTCTCTTGTAAATGTTTTTAGATGCATCAATATCCATAGTTACATTCCTTTAAGAGTGGAATGGGAATGAGGTGGGATTTTATTGTGGTGCTTTACATGAGATGTTTGCATATTATCTTATTACACCATCACTACTATTAATCTAACCTCCTCTAAGTCTTTTTATATCTTTATTTTCCATCTACTTCCCATCCAAAATTGTTATCTTCTTTATATAATATGGTATCCACTTTGATTATACCAATTATTTTTTGGTTGGTTCCTTCTTGTACTATGTCGACCAACCCAATATAGTTTTGAGTGTTTTTTTTGATATTTTACTATATCATCTTGGTTTATATTATATTGTGCCAACATACATCTTACAAATTTATTGTCCTATAAAATAGAATAAAATTAGAGTTTAGGGTTAATTTTGGGTATTGGAACCTTATATATAGGGTTCATAGTTCATTCTTACTTAGATATGTCACATTAATACACTTTGATTGCATTTGCATTATTTACCTAAGGAAGTATTTGAGAGAGTTAGTGGTTTAGAACCTTATATTAGAGCTCTTATCTTTTGGTATCATTGAAGCTCAATAGGATAAGTATTTTAGAGTTCCTAACTAAGGATATATAGGGCTTAATCCAATCATTTGAGGTCTTCAACCTATAATAATTATTTTCAAAATTTCACTTGAGCCAAAGGGGGAGATTGAGTCATCGAAAGGTCTACCCAAAGGTAAGTATTTATATCCCTATACTATTTCCTTTACTTATTTAGTAGATTATATTTTGTTTATTTAATTTTGCTTTGTATGTTTGTATCCTTGTTTAAGTTCTTCATTATACCATAAGCTAGTATAGATATAGGGTTGCTTCAGCTTGTCATTTCTCACCTTAGTTTACATAGACCCCCATTTGGTTAACCACTTAAATTTACCTTGTTTACAATCACTTACACATCATTTCCTTTACTTGTTCCCCTTAAAAATCATTTACATTACTTTTATATTTAAAATCATTTGCCTCTTTTAAGGTCTATTGATATTTAAATTAATGTGTCATAGGCTTAGGATTTGGATCCCTTTCCTTTTGAAATTTTAGTTGTAGGTTACCCTTTTCTATATCAATTAATATAATTGTTCCTGACATGCTCATCTAAGTTTATGAAAGATATATTTGATTTACCTTATTTGATTCATAGTCTACTAAAATAAAGAGGGTAGTTTTGGATTATCTTAACCCATGTATACACATTATTCATATATGGTTGATACACATATTTAGGATCAACATACGTAGTCAAATTTTCCATGTATATAAGATCCACATATATAACCAACTAGTCCATATGATTATGTTAGAGAGTTACTCAAAGACCAAAAAAGGCACTAAACATATTATATGGTACATAATAAGTTATCACCCTAAGAATTTAAACATGTTTCACAATGAACACAAACATATAGACACACTATTATTATATAGTGAATGTCATAGAGTATTTGTCTTATAAATCCATTCATAGTACCCCAAGCTCTACAAGCATTGAGCATGATAGACATGCTACACCACATGAATCCCTATTAAGTTTTGATCCATCCCTAGTATATATTTCCCAACCATGTTAGAGTATACTTCCCCTAGTTGATACAATATTTTATTATGGCCCTCCCCTTAGGTTCATCATTGTCTACTTTTCCTAGCTTGAAATACTCAAAAAATTAGAAAAAAAATCAAATAATCAAAAAAATTAAAAACATTAAGATATTCAAAGAATCCAAAATTAGGATGAGTATGACATTAATTATATTTTCCATTAGTTACATATGTTTTTTATTTCATGTTTTTTATCTAACATATTATTTTCATACACACATGCATTTCACAAGATCTGAGTGTTACGTAGGACATATAGGTTACACATGGACATACATATGTTAATTGTTCTCTCTACCCAGTTCTAATGTCAATATTAGGGGAATTTTGTTCTATAGATTTCACTATTACATGTTATATCTTTATATGAAATTTGTACCATTTTAAGCCTCCTATATTGTTTACACATGCCTAGCTAGTTAATCACTTTTTACACAATAATACAAGATATGCCATTTTACTATGATGAGACAAAGATATATATGGATGGTGTAGACTAGTTACTTATAATATGCTCCATTGATGTTATTACTCATTTATAATCTAGATTACTTTTTGTGTGATTATTGTGTGTGTCCCTTGGAATTACTTGATGTGGCATCCTTCATTTCCCTTATTTATAACATTTTTATGTCATCTTATGTATGGTCATTGTATTTTTTGTTGCAACATTTTATGTCCTTTATATGTAGCCCTTGGACTTTTTTATGAAACTAACACTTGTGATTCTTGAGCTTGTTGATATTGATGGGTGTCATGATATATATCTTGTAGTGTTTTTATGTAGAATTATTCAAATATTATTTTACTATGTACTTTATTGATAGATTTATATGTACATGCCACTTACATGCCCTACATTCCATATGTTACATACATGTGTTTATCTATGTATACATTACTATGATCACATATTTTTCACATGATGAAATGATATTATATGATGATATCTTTATACATCATATGATTCAATTCATTTTTATTTTTATATGATTGATTTATAGGATACACCCTCATTTTAAAAATGGACATTACAGTTAGATTTTCATAAATAAAAAATCCTCCATAAGAAATAAAACTAGATCAAAGTACATGTTTCATATATTTTAGAGATTTAGATGGTTTATAAATCAAATTATTTAGATACATGATAAGCATTTTCATATTGATACATAGTATAATGGCATACACCATGCATATCCATTCAATTCACAAATACTTGAGCTCCTATTCTTACACACTTGGGTGCATATGCATGGGCATACACATAAAAATTTACAAGAATAAAATTTTAGATTTTCACATAAACATGCATTTGAGATATTATCAAATTTAACATATAGGTTTAGGGGGCATGATATTAGTTCATGCACATAAACAACAACATAGTTATATTTGAGTCGTAAATGGTTTTCATTTTAATTCATAGTTATCA
Organism: Torreya grandis; assembly: GCA_037957365.1. Taxonomy (NCBI): domain Eukaryota; kingdom Viridiplantae; phylum Streptophyta; class Pinopsida; order Cupressales; family Taxaceae; genus Torreya; species Torreya grandis. The sequence continues at coordinate 956,897 of JARHVA010004719.1, read as the reverse complement.
TATATTCAGTCATGATGGGGGCATAGATATGGTCCATTATCTTTTGATCATGTATTATATTCTACATTGAGTGAAACTACACAATTAAAACCTATGTACACAATGGGGGAATGAACAATCTTCATTTCCTTAAGATCATGAACTTTTCTTTTTACATGGATCTAAACTTATTTTTTTATTTGGTAAGGTAAATATTATGGGTTTTTAAGATCACAAAACTTAATATAAAGGAAAGAAAGATGTATCATTTACACAAAAAAATAATGCCTCTACCAGTGGTAATAGGACAAGTATAATAACAATGTTGCAAAAATAACAAATAAGATAAAATAAATAGTTGTTTTGCCCAACCACTTTCCATGAATTAATAGAGATCTACTTTCTTTTTGCCTTTAACAACTATCTTCTATGGTTCTATTTTGAGACCCTCTGAGCCATTAGTTTCTACCTATATTACCCCTAAGTGAAGAGTCATACAGGAACGTTGTAACACTACTTTAGTATGTTTTTTTAATTTTTATACACCTTTGTCCATCCTTCCATATCTTTTAAAACAACACAATGTTAGGATTTGTCTTTCATTACTGGGTCCTTAGAAGTTTCTACCCTAGATAATCCTAAATCTAAGAATTTATCAGAGGCAGAAAGTGGTGTAGAGGGGGCTACCATGTTCATGTATTTTCTTGAAGAGATTAGTTATTTCAGTATAACATCTTCATATTGAGGACTTTTAAGTTACTTATTTAGAATAGAGGGTTCAATATATTCCAAAGGTGACTCACTATCAAAACTATCTAGATCTTCTTCAACATCCACCTGTAGAAGGTCAATGTTATAATCTTTCCACCAAAAGGATTCCTTCTTTTTTTATTGAGGTAAATGTAGTTTTTTGTTAAGTGACCTATATTAAAACAACTAAGATAATGAAATAATAGGCATTCAAAGTCTATTGGTTAGGACCAAGATTGGTCCCTAACTTGTAGAGTGATATTTTTGAGTAAGTTCTTGAAGGCATCAATATTCACTAAAATTATGGTAAAAGTAGTGTGATAAAAATGATCAGTATTAGGATGAATTTACAAGTAATCACCCAGTGAATTACCAATAGCCTTTAGACTAGATTTAGTCCAAAACTAGATAAGAATATGGGGTAGATTAACCCAAATGGGTTATTCATTAAGTGGTTATGTGAGGGGGTTAAAGGTAAGGGACCATGATTTGATGAAAAAGGGGTGGTGATTCAAACTCCATAAATTCATTTGAATATCTTACTTATATTCAATATTATAGAAGACAATAATAAAGAAACTTTTTATGCAAGGGTAAATATCAAGAGTACTTGATAAGAGGGGTTGTCAATGCTTTAATATACAAACATGTAACCCTTGAAGTTTTGGCCAGTAATCCATGAATCTATAGATGAGACCTTTGGATGAGTAAAATTTCTTCTAACATGAGCACTTTTTTGATCTCTTCCTCATCAAATATTACAATAGGGTCAAAAGGTGTAGGTTTGACAGGTATGGGATCTACTTTTAGATTTATGTTATGAGATACTACCTCAATAGAGGATATATATTTTCAAGGGTCCATCATAGCTTCCATTTCCATGACATCAAAAACATTGTTGGAATTAGGAGAGCTTTTACCATGAACATGAATGGAAGTAGTGTCATTATTACACCCAGTGACAACCTTCTACCCAAAATCACCCAACATATAAGGGATTTTGCCATGAATATTAAGGGAAGCAAAATTAGGTTTTTGCATAGTGATGGCCCTCTACCTAGAGTAACCAAAAATACTTTTGTCATGAGCATTAGGAGAAGAAATGTTGGTATTATATGCAATAATATCCATCTACTTAGAATATCTATACATAAAATGGCTTCCATCATGAACATTGAAAGTAATCAATGTTGGTCTTCTACACAGTGGCATCCATCTACCCATAATCATTAGACACAGTGTATCCTCCACCATGAGCATCAAGGAAATCAATGATAGTCTATCACACAATGATAATCTATTTCCAAAAATCACTATAAATAGTGGATCTTTCACCATGAGTGTGAGGAGAAGTAGTGATGGTCTTCTACATAGTGATAGCCTTCTGCCTAGAATCACTAGACACAAGAGGGATTTTAACCATAACATGAAAGTAATTATCAAGGGTTTTCTACATAGTGATGACCTTTTATCCAAGATAATTAGACATAAGGTCACCCATATGTATATTGGTGTTCTATTTTTCCCACTCAAACTAAAATTCAAAATGCTAAGGGTCTTCAACAATGATCAAGAATGAGAGGTGAGGAGAGGTAAAAAGGTAAGGAGAGGAGAGGAATAATGGATCTAAATTTATATAATTGTAATGAAACATTAAATAAAAAAATATAAGCCATATACGGTGGTTGAATCATTTTGAGTGATATTTCTTGATCGATTCTCTAATTTACCTACATTTGATTTATTTGAGTTAGACTTAGGCACATGGTTCTCTCTATATTTTTCATGCATAGTTATCTAGGTTAGTACATTATTTAATTTTTTCCACATTAATGAAGGTTGCATATTTTTCCTTCATAACTCAGGATCCTACATAGTTACTTTTTAACCCTTTTAATTATAGACACTATTCCTAAATTATATATCACCCTAGACTTATACACTTGGTAAATATAGACCTTGGTTATTCCTCTTAGTTCTATACCTTTTCTCATTACTGAAAGTCTTACATCTATTGTCTCTATGTACCTATTTCTTATCTCTTAGTCTGACCAATGTTATTTTGTTGAATTAGACCTTCTATCATACATAGAATTCTATAAACCTACTTATCTATCTTTTCAAGGTCTAGACCTATATTTTCCAACTGCATAGTCACTCGTGTCCCAATCAAACTCCTACATTTTTTCAAGTGTCCTATCTTGATGTATGTGTCCATTTCCCTAAGGTCATCTAATTTTCAAATGAAATGTATCCATATTGTTTCCCTAAGTTCCTTAATGAAATATATTCTCCAAAAGAATTTGTATATATGAAAGAGCAATCCTCATTAATTCTTCACCTAGCATAGAATAAATAAATCACAAGGAAACTTACCAAAATCATTAAATCAAGAATTCAAGTGAGAAAAAATTCTTTATTTTTTCTTATTTCCATATTAGTAATAGGAAAAATACATTTATAGGTCTAAACTATTGAAGTAGCATCCCATTATCCATATTTTCTAAGTTATAATCTATGTCACTCTATGTACTTACTCATCACACATTATATCCTCATGCACACACAATCCCACACATAAGGGATAAATCCATGGTTCATAGGCCCTTTTTGGATTAGTGGCTATGTAGGTAGCACCCACTAATAAATGGGTATTTAGGTTTATCTCAACACCATGTGCCAACTAACCCATTTTTCCCACAACCACTATGGATATGATTAACTAGGGTTTTTCTATTTGATGAGGACCAATAGTCCATGAGCCATATCTAAGCAAACCAAAGTGAAGGACACATAGAACCCATAATATCTTATGTGGTTACATCTAGATCTATTAGGTATTTTGAATTAGACACCTATGTCTAGGTTAGATAGAAGCATCGATACAAACATCCCAAGTCAATACAAGTGTTTAATGCAATAATAGATGACTAATCTAGGGAAGTTATCTAGTCCATTTCCAACTTATTCTATATCAGATATGAATTAACATCATAAAAAGTTAAGTATCTTATTTCCATTTTCATTGCGATATTTAGCATAGATGTACTTTCTATTTTTAACATATATCAGTATATAAATTTATAATATTGTCTAAGTTTGCAAATTAATTGGCCTATTATAGAGATAGTTATTACCCTTGTGGCCTAGCCTATCTCTAACCTATTTAATCCTATATTCCCTAATCTATATTTTTTAGTTAAACATTTGGTGAACCCAACCTATAGTCCCCAAAACCCTAGATATTGATGTATGGTTTCTTGATTCTTTGTTTCTGATTTATGATTTAATAATTTTTGACCTTTTAAAAAATAGATTTCATTTTATTACCAACATGTGCCATATAGACTCATATATAGCTCATTTTGGGCTAATGTTTTTATTATAACTATTGTTTGTTACTATAATTTCTTAATTTGACCTATCATTCAATGAAATAGGAAAATATGTCAATATAATGAGAGGGTTTTAAAATTAAATCAACACCTAATATTTCTTCATAATTCCCTTTTTAATATGATAGATTAAATATCTAGACTCTAGCATGCCTGCTCTCAAAGCATTTCTCCACCTAGATCTTACTCAAATGACAGTCACCATCATGTACCCATCATTCACCCATGGTTTATATTAGATTATATGGTCCATGACGTCACTACTCATAAAGGTAAAGGTATCAAAAATAATCCACCGCCTATTAATATATATCATGTGTCTCGTAATCCAAATTTTGTGATAAAATCTAAAGGATATAACCTCTTTGATCAATTGAGCAACATGCATGCTAAAATTTCAATCATCAAACTTATAAAACAATCCACTATATATAAGGATATACTATATGAATCATTTTGTGATACCCAAGTTTCAAGTGATATTTAAACCTCATAATTTGTATATATCATGCAAGATATCAAAAATAATGCAAAACTCATTACCTTTGATCTAATAAATTTACCATCCCAGGATATCATTGACTAATATTTTATTTTGTTCATACAAGTGCTTATGCATGAAAAGGTAATTAAAATGTTGCTCATTGATAATGGTTTGGCCTAAACATTTTTATAACAAAATTCCTAACAACTTTGGGTATTAATGCCAATCTTTTAGAAAAATTAGTTATACATATCAAGGCATTTGATAATTCACATAGCCCCCCAATTGGGCAAATAACTTTGGATGTAATACTGGGATGAAAAATGGTTCAAACTAATTTTCAACTAATGTCTCAATCATTAAACTATAATGTGCTCTTAGGTAGACCTTTGATACATACAATGGAGGCTATACCATCTACACTACATCAATTCCTAAAATTTGTACATGATGGGACCTTATTTTCAATGCCTACTAATGAGGAACCATTCAAAATTTTCAAAATAATACATTTTGGCACAAATAGTATCCCTATGGTGGTGCCACCTAAATAATATATTATACCTAAAAAGATGCATAATTTTGAAATAGGTTAGTCAAGTAAAATGACTCTTTTATATATAAATGCAAATAAAGAATAAAACACTAAGGTGCACATGGATGTATATCAAGAAAAATAATCATTACCAAAGAAATTTATGATACTAAATCTAAATGAAAATAAAAAAATTGAGCTTTTTTTATTCGTTAATATCGAGCAGTAAGATGGCCATGTCTCAAATTACTATGATAGTGATGATTATCTAGCTCATAATATGATTGATGAAACATTTCAAAACTAGATTTTGATCCATTATGTATCTGTCACATAACCTATTCACACCTAAAGGTCTTAGTACATATAAACTAAACCCACCTTTAAAGAATATGAAACCAAATCAAGATAAGGGCAAATAGCAAATAGCAGATGAGCATATAAATACTTGTTATTCCATGCATCCCTATTGGGTTGACATATTATGTCCACCTTAAAGGGTCAAATGTAGCTACATCATGTAATTAATGTGTATGTCTCTCATAAAATTCTATAATAGATTCTACAGATCACAACAAATGAAGATATTATAGATATGATACTTTACATGTTACTTTAACTTATCATGATAGATATACCTTATAATAGGCATGTTTAAAAGTATTTTCATTAATTTCAAGGTTGATATCAAGGTATAGATCATAGAAGTGTGAGCCATGTGAAAGAAGCATAGTAAGCCTACTTGGAATTATGTGATGAGACAAGATGCATTGAGAAGAGTGTGGTGAAAAGAGAATTTGAAGGCAAGAGAGAATTTGAAGGCAACCAATGTCTTTTTTGTTGGTTTATTTCAAGGTTTATGTCAAGGTTTAGGTTAGCTTAAAGTCATCAGTGTTATCATTGAAGGTTTTTGTGAAGGTATGATGACAAGTAGGTTTGTAAAGAGTGTTGTGAGCAAGACCAGTTGGTAGTGTGTGTTTTGATAAGCTTATGAGAATTTAAGGAATGTACTGTGAAAGATAATATTTTAATTATTGTGAATATTGTTTTATTGCCATTTTTGATAAATTCATAGGTAGCAAACCTTTGAGTTCAAGTGCTTAAGTAGCTTAAGCCTAGTCATGGCATCAAGAGACCTTGTGAGAAGGTATGAGCATGGTGTATTGGTGAGATGTGCATGCATATTCATAAGTGCTTATATAAGGTTGATTTAGAATTCATATGATTCATTATATCACTCATGAGAGTCTCAGGGTGAGCTTACAAGGGTAGAACCTTTAGATCAAGTCTGCAAACTAGACCACTTCTAGAACCTTCTTCTCCTAATGAGATATCAAGATTTATTTTAAATGAATATGAAGGATGTATGGTGGTTTTTAAGAATGAGAGTGGTTGATTGAGTATGTGATTGAGGTTGAGAGTGCATAGAAAGAGGCATAAAGTTTAGTTTTAAGGCCTAATGTGGTTAACAGGTCAAGGTCTAGAGAACAAAGAAAGAGTAGTGTGGCCTAGTGAGGGGTCATGATCATATTTGAAGGTGTTTGATCTTATGTAAGCATTTTAAAAGGTGAGATACATTGTTTTAAATATTTTCATGCAATTTGAGATCATAGAATGAAGGATAAGGCATGAAAAGTTATTTGGAGGTCTATCGAGTGCTTAGAATGAAGGGTTCTCAACCCAAGAAGGATATTATTCTGCTCATTATCCTATAAAACCTTTGAGTTGGAATATAAGAAATTAATGGTAGATGGTTAATGCTACTATATAAAAATTCCATGCATTATGTTTTGGATTGAGGGGTTATGCTTTATGAATGATTGTTAAGAATGGAAATAGGTTTAAACCCTCTTAGAACCCTAATAAGGACCTGATGTTCAATATGTTGATAAAAAGTGCTGATTGTGGATTTATATTCTTAGGTTATATATTTTTATCTTTCACTCTCCCAAGTACCTCCATGTGGTATTGGTTAGAGAGAAGAGAGAGAAAATGTTGAGTTACAAGTTTATTTCTAAAGAAGTTGATGTAGCTATAAAAGTTTTATTAGACATAGTAAGAAAATGGATGGAGGAATAAGGTAGATAATAATGTTTCATGTACATGAAATTTTATATATAGTTTATATTCCTCAAGTTTGCTAAATTGGTCATTCAAGTTAGCTAGTTGTTAATAGGTGTAATGGTGTAAATAGTGAAAAACCAAGGCAATAGTGAGAAGATGATTAGGAATATGTTATCATGATAGAATGATGAAACCAAGTACATGGAGATGTTTTTTTTGGACTGCTATGTTTTATTAATTCTTGATATAAATCCTTGAATTTAGGTATAGTGCTGAAAATGATGAAGCCAAAATGGCTTGTCTTACTTAGTGAGGACTATGTGTAGTTTGTTCAACAAATTAGTCTATAAGACCAATATTTACCAATAGACCATATGATGTTTATATTTAAATATGGCTTGGATATGTCATATGATCATTTTCATCCATTTTAAATATTTTAAAATGGTCATACTTATTTTGAATCTCAATATCACTATGATGTGCTTTAACATAAACTGGTAGTCTTATGTAAGCAGGTTATAGTAATGAGTTTGAGGCTATATGCCCTATGTTGAAGTATATAATGTATATGTTGTTGTTTTTTGTGACTTTAAATTAATGTTCATGATTTTTGAAAGACTGGAAGTTAGTATAGTAGGTTGAAAATTTTAAGTCAAAATGGCTTGTCTTCTTCATGCAAGACTGTGTGAGATAAAGTCAGAAGATTGGTTTGCAAGACCAAAGTTTGATATTAGATATTATGGTTTTTGTGATTGAGGTTATTTTAAATATGTTATATAATATTTTTAATGTAATTATAATCATTTAAAGTGTCATTTTAGGTGATGGATGTCAAGTAGTTTCATGATTAGTTTTTGATAGTCATGGAAGTTCTGAGTGAGTATACTGAAGAGATGATTTTAAGCCTTCCTACCCTAAGTTGAAGTGTTTCAATAATATGGTTATGACACTAAGGTAATATATACTATATATATTTAATTTTTTAATATTTTTTTATTGGATTAAGTTAGATAGAGCTTTAGTATTGAAAGGCAAATTTGTGGTGCACACAGGGCTAACAAGACTGAGTACTTAACAGGGGTTACAAATAGTGAATTATTTTAAAATGTCTGGTTGATCCTAGAAGACATAATTTGGGGTATATTTTATTTTTATATGATATTTTTCTAATATGTGTGTATTTTTAAAGTGTTCTAAGGAAGGCAAAGTGTAATGTGTCCTAAAGTAGACCTAATGGAATTAGATCTCCATGAGACCTAAAAGTGAAATTAGGTCTAATAGAGTTATGATAGACCAAAATGGAATATATATTCATTTGAATAATGTTTATAATATGTCCTAAGATCTATTCCTTGGCCAACATAAGAGGTTAAGGGTGATTAGCTGACTAAGTGGTATATAACAAGGAATGGCATATATATAAAGCAATTTTAAGCCTATTTATGTATGTAGATGGTATGCAAGTGAATTACACATTATTGAGTATAAGAAGGTATTTTAAACCATAATATGATTAAGTAGGTTCTATAATGAAGATATGATAGTGTGTATGCATATAAATATCAAGGTCATATGACTTAATCAGTCTTGAAGAGACCTAGTTAAGCAAATAATCCTACAAGGCAATTTGAGAGGGATAAAAGAGTGAGAAGAGATAAAGAAGGTGATCATCATATATTTTTTAGGAAACATAGTTTTTTTAAGGTGACCAAATCAATCAGGTGGATGAGTTGGTTTTGAGTCATCTAGGGGGCTTGGTGCCTCCTTCCAAGTGGGTGGTTGGCTAGTTGGGGTTGGTGTTCCATGTGGATTTGTTGCTTCACTAAACTTAATTTTTGACTTATATAACTATAGTTTATTTGCATACATCAGTTTTTTTCTTCCCCTAGAGGTTTTTCCACATATATGATGTGTTCTTATATTTCATGATTATATGTATAGTTACTTATGTTTGCTAGATCTTTATGTTTATTTTAATGGTTCATAATTACTTAATAAAAACTGATAATAAAGATTTAAAATGATTAATTAACACCCCCACTCTCATTAAATTTTATTCCAAAATTTGTTATTAGATCATGTCCTTTGAATTATGCTTAATAGCCTAAAGGATATCCTAGAAGCAAAGATGGCTATTTAACAAGTTCAATGTGGTTTCTCTACCAATAAGGCTCTATTATTCAATGGGACTAATTATGCCTTTTATAGAATAAAAATTAAGACATATCTAATGGCAATGGGCCATGACATATGATAGTCAATTTTAGATGGATACACTCCACCTCGTACACCACCAACCAATGTAGTAGGTAAAAAGGAAAGTGAGATCAATTCCAAGGCAATGAATGCCATTTTATGTGGCCTATTAGAGGCAATTTCATGAAGGTGATTCAATGTGATTCAACCAAGGTAATATGGAATAAGTTGAATACTATCTATGAAGGAGACACCAAGGTGAAGATGGATAAATTATAGAATCACATAAGATAGTTTGAAGGTCTGAGTATGAAGGAATATGAGATCAATACATCTTACATGTTAAGGTTTGATGAAGTTTTCAATATCATTAGAGGATTAGGAGAAGAATTTAAAGAGTCTATATTTTTTTTTAATTTATTGAGATCACTAACTCCTAATTTTGACTATAAGGTGTTTCCAGTAGAAGAGATGAAAGATTTGGATAAGTTGGAGATGGATGGGATTCATGGCATATTTACTACCTATGATATGAGAACAAATGAAGTAAGGCCTCCCAAGAAGGAAAAAACTTTAAAATCTAAGAATAAGTCAAAAGCTAAGAAGTTAAAGGATAAGTTATGTTCATATATTGATGATGATGAAATGATAACCATGTTTGCTAGTAAATTAAGGTTTGGATCTAGTAAGTACAAAGGTAAGTTGACTTTCAAATGTTTTAACTATGGTAATATTGGTCAATTTTCATCTAAGTGTCCTAAAAAGGATAAGATTGAGCATGATGAAGAACATGATGAACTTTATGGTAATGATAAGGTCTATAAGCCTAGTAAAAACAATAAATATTTCAATAATTATGAAGGTGTGAAAGGGTTATTCAATAATAAGAGAAGTTTTAATACCAAAGAAGATAATAGCTCATATGATCTAAGTGACATAAGTACATCTGATAGTGATGATGATAATAATGAATATGAACATGATAAAAATGAAACCGTATTCATGTCTATAGAAATAGACCATGAGGATTTCTCAAAATTGAAAGGCCTTATGGATGATGAAGAATTAGATGAAGAAGTGGTTAAAGTTAAATTTGAGGTAGAATTGGTGAGTGATTTAGAAGATTTAAAGTTCCAAAGAAAGAAGAATCATAAATTGAAGTCATTAGTTAAGGAATATCAAGAGAAGATTGGTTTGTTTGAGGACACTAAGTGACACATCCAAGGAGTATGATGAGATCATCAATCAGGTTTAAACTAATATGGAGATAGTCACTACAAGCCTAAAGGCTAAAGAGGAAGAATGCACCTAGTATGAAACTAAAATATATTCCTTAAAATCTAGATTTGATCAAGCATATATCAATTTGAAGACCTTTATGTAATTTGAAATGAGTATTGATTCTCTAGATAACATCTTGAGTAGTCAGATGTCTAAAAGGGATAAGACAAATCTTGATTTCAAATTAGACCAAAAAGAGCTAGCTCAAGTCAAGGAGAAGTCTAATGAAGACAAGAAGGTCAACATGAAGACACCATTCAGACAGTCTAATGCCATGAGGTATGATAATTCATTTAATGGTTACTATTTTGCAAGAAATCAGATTGGTCATAGATCAATAAAATGTAGATCTCTTAAAAATGAATATGCATCATATTATGAAATGAATCATGAGTAGAGAGGTATGAATGAGGTTATTTGTTATGGTTGTCATAATATGGGACACATTACAAGATTCTATCCTAATAAAGTTAGAAGGACATCAAGTCAAAACAAGAGGTTTTAATCTCCTAGAGTGAAAGAGAGAAGGAAAATGAATGTGTAAAAACCAAACACATTAAATGTGAGTCATGATTAGTCTAAAATTTGAAGTGGATTATTTGTTATGATAGAGCATAATTTAGATCAGAAATCAATATACGAATGTCTATTATTAGCTCATATTGTTGATTAACTAGCTGATGAGGAGTTCATACATAAGGTTCCAATCAATCCTAAAAGGATATTGAAGCATAGTCAATCTGATGAGAGCATGGATATCTATGAATCCCTTGAGTTGTATTTTTTTAGTGATCTATGGAAAGGGGTGACTCTATTAGGCTTCATGGTAACACTCTTCAGTTAGCGTAATCGTGGTGAATGCTTGGTCTAAGTGTGAGCTTGGTAACTATGCTTTATTTTGTAGTTTTTGAGAGTAGTTTTTGAAGAGGGAGAATTACTAGTTCTATAAGTTATAGTGTGTATGACCCTTTCTTATTAATGTCAAAGTTGGGGAAAGTTTAATAAGGAAGAAAGACCAAAATGGGGGAGATGAGAATGATCAAGTTGTAGTGTGTTTGCCATCAATGATAAAAGGTAATTTTTTTGAGAATTATTATCATTGATGTCAAGGCAAGGTACAGATCATGGAAGGTTGAGCCATGTGAAGGAAGCATAGTAAACCTAGTTGGTAGTATGTGATGAGACAAGATGAATTGAGAAGAGTGTGGTCAAGAGAGAATTTAAAGAAAATATATAATTTGAAGGCAACTAATGTATTTTATGTTCATTGATTTCAAGGTTGATGTCAAGATTCAGGTTAGCCTGAAGTTGTTAGTATTGTCATTTAAGGTTCTTGTGAAGGATTGATGACAAGTAGGTCTACAAAGAATGTTATTTTGAACAAGACCAATTGGCAGTATGTTTTGTGACAATATTATGAGCATTTATGTAATGCAGTGTGAAAAATAACATTTCAATGGTTGTTAATGTTGTTTTTTTGTATTCATTGTTGGCAAAGGAATAGGTAGAAGACCTTTGAGGTCAAGTGCTTAAGTAGCCTAAGCCTAGTCATGGCATGCAGAGACCTTGTGAGAAGGTATGAGCATGGTGGCTTAGTAAGATGAGTTTACACAAGAATTAGTGATTGTATAAGGTTAACTAAATATACATATGAGGCATTAGAGATCTCATGAGAGTCTCAAGGTGAGCCTACAATGGTAGGACCTTCAGATCAAATCTATAACTAGACCATTTCTAGAGCCTACAATGGTTAGTTTTAATGCCTAATATGGTTTGTAGGTCAAGGTCTAAAGAGCAAAGAGAGAGCAGTGTGACCTAATGAGGGGTCATAATAATATTTAAAGTTGTTTTAGATTATGTAAGAATTTTCATAGGTGATGTATGTTTTTTTTAATATTTTCATGTAGTTTGAGTTCATAGCATGAAGGACAATGCATGAAAATTTGTTTGGAGGTCTCTCGAGTGTATATAATTAAGGGTTCTTAGCTTGAAAAGGATTTTATTATGCTCATTACTTCATAAAAATTTGTATGGGAGCCTAATATATTCATGGTATATGGCTAAGGGTCCTATCTCACAATTCTAGTAATTAGTTTTTGGATTGAGGGGCTATGATTTATGAATGATTTTTAAGAATGGAAACAAGTGTAAAAACCCTAATAAAGACCTAATGTTGAAGATGTTGATCAAGAGTGATTATAATGGATTGGTATGCTTAGGTAAGCTTTTTTATCTTGTATTGTTCTCCTAGGTAGCTCAAGGTGGTATTGGTTAGAGAGAAGAGAGATAAAATGTTGAGTTATAGGCTTATTCCTGAAGAAGTTGATGTAGTTGTCAAAAGTTGTATTAGACATACTAAGAAAATGGATGAAAGAAGAAGGTAGAGACTCATGCTTAATTTAATTTAAGGTTTATGGATAGGTTATAGTATTCAAGTGTTCTAAATTGTTCATCTAAGTTAGCTAGTCACTAATAAGCCTAATGGTGTAAACAGTGAAAAATCCAAGTAGCAGTGAGGAGATGATTAGGAATGTGTTATCATGATAAAATGATAAAACCAAGTACATGGATATATTTTTAGGAGTATTATATTATATTAATTATTTATATAAATATTTTAATTTATGTACACTTATGAAAATGATGAAGCCAAAATGGCTTGTCTACCTCAATAAGGACTGTGTGTAGTGAGGTCAATAAATTAGTTAATAAAACTAATAGTTAACCCTAGAACATATGATGTTTATATTAAAATATGGTATGAATATGTCATATGATCATGTTAATTCAATTTAAGTCTTTTAAAATTGTCATACAAGTGTTAAATTTCAATAACACCATGATTTCTCTTTAAGGTAAACTAGCAGTTCTAGTTAAGCAAGTTATAGTAATGAATTTGAGGCCCTATGCCCTAATTTTAAGTATCTAATGCATATGGTGTTTTTTTTTGTGAATTTAAATTAATGTTAATTATTTTTTAAATCTTTTAATTTATTATAAGATGTTCAAAATTGGAAGTCAAAATGGCTTGTTTGCTTCATACAAGACTGTGAGAGATAAGGTCAGGAAATTGGTCTGCAAGACCAATGTTTGATATTAGAGCTTATGATTTTTATGATTTAGGTTATTCTAAATATGTTTTATAATATTTTTAATGTATTTATAATAATTTAAAGTTTCCTTTCAATTTTTAGATGTGAATTAGTTTCATGATTGGCTTTTGATAGTCTTGACAATTCTCAATGACCATACTAAAGAGATGAGTTTAAGCCCTTTTGCCCTGAATTGAAGTGTTTCAAGCATATATTGATGAACCTGAGGTAATATAGACTATATATATTCATTTTCTATTATTTTTTATTGTCTTATGTGAGTTTGAACTTCAGTATTAAAAGGTAGATTTATGATGTACATAAGCCTAATAGGACTGAGTACTTATGAGGGGTTTCAAGTAGTGATTTGTTGTAAAATGTATTGTTGAGCCTAAAATATTTCAATGGGTGTTTATTTTATTTTTATATTATATCTTCCTACTATTTATGTATTTTTAATGTGTTCTAAGGAAGGCAAAGTGTAACATGTCCTAAAGTAGACCTAATGAAATTAGGTTTCCATAAGACCTAAAAGTGAAATGAGGTCTTATAGAGTTATGATAGAATAAAAGGGACTTGATATTAATTTGAGTCATGTTTATAATATGCATTAATACCTATTTCATGTCTGACCTAAGAGGTTAAGGGTGATTAGTTGACTAAGTGTCATATGAACAAGGAATGGTATATATAAAAGGGAGTTTTAGGCCTATTTATGTATGCAAATGGTATGAAAATGAATTCCGCATTGTTGAGTAGAATGAGGTATTTTAAAACATCATAGGATTATATAAAATCTATAATTAATATTTGATATTGTGTCTGCATATGAAGATCAAGGTCATATGACCTAATCAGTAGTGAAGAGACCTAGTTGAGTGAAGAAGCCTAGAAGGTAGTTTAAGAGAGGTATAAGAGTGAGAAAATATAAAATAAGGTGGTCATCATATATTTTGTAAGAAACATAGTGTTTTTAATTTGATCAAATCAATCAAGTGGATAAGTTGGTGCTGATTCATCTAGGGCAATTGGTGCCTCCTTGCAAGTGGGTGCTTGGCTAGTTGGGGTTGGTGCTCCATGGGAAGTTGGTGCTTCATTTAAATTAGTTTTTTTATTATATTAATGTAGTCAATTTTTATATATCAATGGGTTTTCTTCCCCTAGAGGATTTCCCACATATGTGATGTGGTCTTGTGTTTCATGCTTATGTGGATAGTTATTTATGCTTGATAGATCTATATGTTTGTTTCAATGGTTTGTGATTGATTAAGTGTAATTGATAATAAAGGTTTTAAATTATTGATTCATCCCCCCCACCTCTCAGTCATTTTTATTTAAATAGGGCATAGATCAGGTAGTATAATGTTTCCTTAAAAAAGATCACCATATTTTAACTATTGTCATATCATTGGCCATCATACAAATCAATGTGAGGCATCACATAACCAAATTCAAAAATATAAGAGTGAGGGTCACATACAAATTATGCTCGATAAGTGTAAAAGACATTAAACTTTAAAATTTTTACAACAAAACTATCCTTCAAAGTGATCAAGGAAAGAATATCTAACTATTACTACTAATATTGATGAATTATATTTTCAACGTCTCAAATTTGATGGGAATAATTAAGATACAATTTGTGGCACCACATTTTTTCAAGAGATTGAACATAATAAAATTGAATTAACATAATCCCCATTATTTATATAATCTCTTGGGTACATTCACTTAATGTTATAATTTTTACCACATGTGATCCCCACATTCATTTGGATATTAGATCAGGACCCACTTTTGATATTTAAATTTTGACAACATTGGTTTAAAAATTGTAATGCCACACTAAATAATACATATATGTGTATCACCTTTATTTTTAGGGATATTCATATATGACTACACCATGATTGATATGGCCATCCCTCCCCACCGATGGATTATATAAAACCAATACATAGAAACATCATGGAGGTGGTCATGTGTCATTATAAACAAAGGGTGAAAAATGCCTCAAGTGATCCCACACCTTTTGATGATGATGACTTCCTTGATTAGTCCTCTCAAATATTTGAAAACATATATATATATATATATATATATATATCAAAAATCCAAAACTATTTTCAGCATGTACATGTTTTATTAGCTTCATGGCATATATGTTATTGGTTCCATGTTGGTGGATAATATATCATTTTTTCTCTATACACGTGTTTCATTCATATTTTGAGTGTGATGCAAGAATACATAGATACATGATCTTTACATTTGTTAATGTTGGGCATTCCCTCTACTCATGTCATTTGGATATTGGTGGATTTCACTTCTTTGATCATGATACACCTAAGTTATAACATTTTATGATCATTTTACATTATCATGGTTGAGTTTATATACTTACACAAGAATTTATCCATGCTTATATCTTTTGTAGTGTATTATACTATGTACTTAACATTTTTTTCTAACACATCTATTTAGGAACTAATATGATATTATTTTGTTGGTTGTAACTATCCATCCTTTCTTTTTTTGCATCATTTTCCATTATCATGTTTGAGATTATATACTTACACATGCCTTTATCCATTCTTATATATTTCACAGTGTATATTATATGTTATGTGCTTAACATTTTTTACTAACATATATATCTAGGGACTAATATGATATGCTTATGTTGGTTGATTCTTATCCATGCTTTCCTTTTTTCACTTCCTTGATTGTGTTTCTTGTTTACTATTATCATGTATTAAATTAATTTTTTAAGAATTTGAATATGCTCCATTATTTTTGGCCCCTATGCCTATTGGTTTCCTATTGTGACATTTTCATATGTCATGGCTGGTTGTATGGACATTTTAATATGTCATTCCTTTATGGATATTATACTAAGTCATGTCCCTTCAATTGTGTGGAATTTGAACATTCCCCTTATTTTAGGTCTCCTTAGACCATTTTATTTTGATTTGCTTTTGATTGATTTTATGTGTGTGATTTATTGCTTGTTGATCTTGTACTATTACTATCTAGACATTTTCATGATCTATATCATGAATCTCAAGACTTGATGTGATATCATTTTGCATGCTTCAATGATATATTTACCTAGACATGGTTCTCTTGTATGTTATATGATACATTCATAATTTATATGATTATCTTATTATTTTGAATAAAGTTAATTACCATTTTCTACTTCCCCTCACTTCAAAAGGGTGGGGAATATTAGTGGGAGAATGTCATAGAGGCATGGCTTCCACACTCTTCATAGATTCAGATTGTAGTGGGGGCATGTTTTGGAAACATATTATCCACATTTACACCATTTTTTAGTTTTAGATTATTGTGGAGACATGTTATGGAAAAATGTTCTCCACACTTGTATAATTTTAAAATTGGCCAAAATTTATAGTTATATGATTCAAATATATCATTATGATAATTATATACATTAGTACCATTATTATACCCAAGTTTTGGTATGAGACATACACAAGGTGCATGTGTTATGCAAAGGGAACCTAAAATTACAAAATAAAATCAGTTTTCTGATTTCAAACACTTCTATGGACTTTATTTCACTAGGTTGGACTATTATAGACTATATTGAGCCAATCTATTATAGTAGTTGGGTCAGTTTTTTGTATGGTTGAGGTGATTAAATCACTCAATCTTGTCAAGTTTATAGATTGGACTTGATGACATCATCCAACCTCACCATATTTATAGTTTGATTTTACATTGTTCACTCACGCTCACCAAGTTATAAGTATGATTGGGTTTCACATTTGAGATAATCTCTATTGTCAAGTGGTAGCTCATCTTTTTCTAAGGTTGGGGCATGTGTCATCCAATACATCTATATATTTACACTTTTCATATATATATATATATATATATATATATATATATATATATATATATATATTTGTCTTAATCTTAGCTCTAATGATTAATAATGATATATATTTTTAAATAAATTTACCTAAAGGAAAGCTAGTTGCATTGATACATAGGTATACTTGTAAACCTTTGTATCTTTCTATTTCAATCATTTTAATGCTTTTAATTTCAAATTATATACACTAGTTATAATTGTAACATGCTCTTGGTTATAGGCCAATCTCCAAAAAATCACTCAAGTTGGATTCATGAAAAATCAAGGTATGTTACAGACACCCAAGTACATATTTCTTTTCATTTAAACTAGAAATTTCATTACTAAATTATAGGGGACCAAATGTAGACAATATTTCTAAATTATATATCACCTCAAACTTATACACTTAGAAAATATAGACCTTAGCTATTCCTCTTCATTTTAGACCTTTTCCTATTTCTAAGAGTCTTACATCTGCTATCTCTCTATGCCTATTGATTATTTAGTAGTCTAACTAATGTTATTTTGATGACTTAGACATTTTATCATACTCAAAATGCTATAAACTTGCTTATATTCTATATCTACAAGTTCTAGACCTATGCCTATTTTTTAATTACCTAAACATTTGCATCCTAGTTAGAATCCTACATCGACACAAGTGTCCTATCTTAACACAAGTGTCTAGTGCCCTAAAGTCATCCAATTTATAAATGAAATGTATTTCTATGGTAAGCCTATGTGATTTAATATGAGATACTCTCCAAAAGGATTGGTATATATATGCATGATCAATCCTTATTCATTCATCACCGATCACATCCTAAATAACTCACAAGGAAACATACCAAAATCATTCAATCAATGATTCAAGTGATCAAATATTCCTTATTTTCTCCTATTTCCATATCAATCATAAACACAACACATATACAGGTTTAAAGTATTGAAGGAGCATCCCATGAGCAATATTTTCCAGCTTACAAGCTAGTTCACTTTATGTACTTATTTATCACATATTGCATCCTCATGCAGACATAATCCCACATGTAGGGGAGAACTACATGAGTCTGAGTCCCTCTTCAGAGTATTGGCTATGTAGATAGCACCCACTAACATAGGGGCATTTAGGGTTAGCTCAACATTATGTGCCCACTAACACATTTTTTCCATAACCACCGTGAAGATGAATAACAAGGGTATTTTTATTTGACAAGGATGGATGAGCACACTAGAGTGAAGGTGACATAGAACCCATAATATCCTAGGTGGTCCCATATAGATCTATCAGGTATATTTATTGGACATTTACATTTATGTTAGATTAAATTTTTGACATGATTATCCTAGGTCAACACAAGTCTCCAAGCCAATAGAAGTATAATTTCAAAAATTAGATGTCTGATTCAAGGTACTTATCTAGTCCATTTTCATCCTATTCCATGTTAGATCTATATTAGCATCAGAACCAACTATCTTGTTTTCTTTATCATTGCAATATTTAGCATAGTTATACTTTTTATTTTTAGCATATCTCATTATATAAGTTCATAATACTTTTTTTATCTAATTTTGTAAATAAATTGGAATGATATAAAGATAGTTTATTACCTTGTTCTATAGGATAAATCTGTCCCCTTTAACCCTAGATTCCTTGATCTAGATTTTAAGGTTAAGCATTAATTTAAGTTTTTTGAAACTAATGGTATTAAATTATTAATATATAAATGTTTATATGTATAGATATAATGTTAAAATATAGTAAAATGCAATGTGCTATAGTAAAATATAGAATTTAGAATTTGATAAAAATATTAAAAAGACGTAAGGATGTGAAAAATTCCATAAAACATGTCAAATGTTGACTATGCAAGATTATTGTAACTCGAAAGTGTGTAAAATGAACTATAAATAATGTTGTATTAGGAAATAGTAATTCATAATATGTAAGGACAATTTCATAAGATCTAGATAGGGATGAATTACATCCTTTTCTAGCTACTACAACAACATCTTTGTTGACTATATTCCTAATTTTCAAATCTAGGTCTATGTAATTGCTTGTAAGGGTTGATTGTTAAACTCTTTGTTTTATCTTTTCATGAAAAAGGTTTAAAAAATAGAAAACCCTAGACCTCACATATGTGATAGATAGTATTTAATAACAAAAGGGGGATAAAAATGGGTTAGTGAATATGACTGAGGTGGCCTCATAAACCCATTGTAATTGAGCACTTCCTACATAGCCCAAATGGGCCTCAGGTAGATGTAGTTCTCCCTCCTAGAGTGATTGTGTGATATGTGATTATGTAATTATAAATAATATAGATATAATATTGATTTATTTCCTAGACAATATATGATATTGACCTCCAGTAAATAATATTCAAGCTTGGCTTATTACTATTATAATATTGTTGAGTTGAAATAGGAAGTAGTGTTTGTATGCTTAGTGTTTAGTGTAATTTATAGAGAGATGTGGTGGGGGTGAAATGAGTGGTCTTGATTTTATTTTATAGGAGAATATTTATAATAATTTCACTAAATTTACTAAACACATAGGAGATTCATTGTGAAATGTCTAGATTTGAAAGAGTGACCATTAGAACACCAAAAACAAGGCCATATTAGGGGACAAGGATGAAATGCATCCCTATCTGACTAGTGTGGACTAGTCTTAAAAGATAAGAGACACTTGGGACATGTCTGAAAAGAGAATTTGGGTTGAATAAGGGTGTTTGTATAATATTTTTAGTGCTTACAAGATAGTGAAGTCTCTCTTATAAATTATGAGTAAGTGAAATGGTAAATATACCAAGGGTAAGGATGTAAAGAATAAACATTTTCAATAACATAATGATTAGTTATATGTTTCTTCATTTTCTCCCAAATTATTCTATCTATCCACAAAGTGAAATTACAAGAGTAAAGTAGATGTGAACCTGAGTGTGTATACATACTTTGTCCTTAGATGTGAAGATTGATTGTGCAAGGTTCCTTAACATTAGAAACATTGAGATGGTGAAGTGCATTCCCCCTTATTCAAGTATGTGGATAAGTGCTTAAATTACGGTGAATTGAGAGTGATAATATTTTAATTTGAATACCATTGAATTCTCTTGAGTTGGAAAGATTATATGCTCCAACTCTCATTTTGATGTATAGATTACTTTATAAACTATTTTAAGGGGTATAACCATGAAATTTTGTCTACTACATATTTAAAAATTTAAACTAAAGATGTTGAGTTTCACTAGACTCTAACATGGCACACATGCAACTCAAATGAATGACACTACCACCAATAAATATAGATTTGTTTTAAAACTTTATAACTTTTGAAATTGAGAATGTTTAAAATATCATATTAGAAACATAAAAATTAATGAATATCATGCCCCCTATATCTGTAATGTATTGAAATTCTATTTTGAACATGTAATTAACAATTTTCACTTTTGAATTTTGACACTTTTGAAAACTTTTAAACTTTACAACGTGTAACTTTTGAATTGTTTTAAATTTATAATTTTCAACTATAGTGATGATTACAAATGCATGCCACATTCTCCCATAATCTAAAAATGTTGAATCATATTTACACTTGAAATCAATGTACTTCCACAAATATGAATTTTTACTCATGAGGCTTGAATGTTCTAAGAAATCCCCTTATGATGTCCTAATTATGAGATGAGAGACATAGCTTGAAAGCCATGTATCTCAAAATTAATGATATGTGAAAGATATAACACTAAATCAATGTCTGAAATTAATTGCATTGATAATGTTTAATATATCATTACTTTTGCATATGGAATATGTGTTAGAAAGATATATCAATGAAGCATAGAAGAAATATATACAAGATATGCATCATGGCACTAAATTAGGCATAGATTATATAAGTGATACATGATAGAATCATGGACCATAGTAAGGTAGATAGAATGCATTATATGAATCATGGAACCATAGTTAAAATCAACCATCTTATAATTAATGTCATACCATGTCATGTAATTTTCATAATATGTCACTCATAAGGCTCAAAAAGCCACATACAAGGGACATGTAAAATTTCCTATAAAACACAAGGCTAAGGGCTACACACAATCAACAAACAAGTCTAACCTATCATGTAGTAAAATAATAATACAAAGCAAAGCATGTGGCAAATGAAATTAATATAGCTCCATCATATGTATGACTATGAATTTTATCAAGTATCATATTTTATGTAATAAATTTTAAAAATTTGAGTGATTTATGAATACATTTGTATGATATGTAGCTCAACAAGGTAGAGAAGGTGTTGATAAATAAAACATGTTAAAGTGTTCATAGAGAACAAGTAGATGCCTCCAACTTAGCAATGTTGTTGGGTAATAAGGGAATCCCAACATCAAAGAATCATGTGTAATTATGTCATGTATCACACACAAATACCTTATAATAAGAATTTTGTATTGAAATATAGAATGTATTATTTATTTAACATATAATAAATAACATATGAATGTAAGCCAATAATATTTGAAAATGATTTTAGGTCTTAATTTTAATTTTTAAAAATATTTTAGTTTATGGAATTTTAGTAATATTTTTTATTTGAATTATTTCAAATATTTATATGCTAAAATATATTTTAAATAGATTTGATAAGAAGCAAGGTTTTGAAAATAGAAGTAGGAGGGATTAGAACAATCCTCAACTAGGTACAAAAATATAGTATAATAGGAAGGATGAAAGACAATGTACCCCCAATGTGTATGAAACTTTGAGTCATAGAAATGTAACATCAATGATTTATATATATATATATATATATATATATATATATATAGCAATGTACATGATCCATAAAATTGGTAAGAGTCTAAATGTGCTAATGTAAAAATTAGAGATATGAGATCATGTAAGTGCATAGGGTGTAAGATATGAAATAGTAAGCAAGTTGATTGTTTTAGAGATAGGTGTTTTATATTATTCAAATTCATGTGTACAAGGAAATCAAGAGTTATAAAAATGCATGAATAAGGTATACAATAATTTTAAAGAAATCAAATAATCTACTACAAAGAAAATTTAAGTAAATAACCAATGGCATTAGTGATGGGTATGTATATATAAACCATGAAGTGTTAATTTTACATGCCTATAAATTTTAATATGATCCATATGTTGTAATACAACCCTCCAAATCACTAATCATATTCTCATGTAAACATGTATCATCATGTATAGGAGAAGAATATGTAACATCATGTACATGTGGTTAAGTTATTTAAATAACATGGTGTGCCTTAGAAGATGGAGACCTCACTGTATGTACCACTTTAAGCTTAAGATTATGTAAAATAATATATGAAACAAACTAAATTTCCTCATGTGTAATTGCATCATGCTCATAACTATATGGAGAAAATAATTCTATAATGTGCTCATGTTCATAAAGAAATGAAAAAATTGTGATGTGATTTGGATGATGGAAGTAGCTACTAAGAGGGGGTGTGAATTAGTAGTTAACAATGTACATTAATTCCAAAAACTCATTCATCATACAACAACATGAACATGAAAGCTTATACATCCAAAGCATGAACAAGAGCATACATCATGTGAACACATCATTTATGTGGGAAACCCTATAAGGGGAGAAAACACACTCTTAAGCCTAAAAACCAATGGGCTATAGACCTATAAGGATAATACAAACATGATAATTTAGACCAACTCCAATTGATCAAGGAGCATCAACCCCTCAATTTAGTCTAGCTCCAACTATACCTTTATCTAACTCCAACTAGCAAGGAGGCTAGAACCCCCTAGGTGATTAAGCACCCACTCAACCACCTCTACTCTAATGTCCACCACTAATCTAATGTATTTAACACCTGATGATGACATTTTATTTATATAAAAATTACAAGACTTATTTCATTATCAATGTAGGCACACCTACCTCAATTTCTCAACCAAGTCACCCTTTAGACTGTTAGGTTTAATGACTTGTTAGCTCATAAACATGATCAGTCAAACATGGCTAATCCTCTTGACCATATATTATTATTAAATGACTCATATATACTCCTTTAATAATATATTCCCTTCTATTTAATACACTCTTCTCTCACACCTTTAAAAATAAGCTAATTTGACTTTGTATATATATCACTCCATCATTTAACCCATCTTGGTCAGCTAAGATACTTCACATACTTAAATTACCCTTATAAAATATCCTCATACATGTCACCAAGACAAATAAAACACTCCATAGGTCATCCATACTTCAAAACAATCTCAATCCTCCTTTATATCTCAATTAGGCCTAATGCATTAGCCCTTATAGGTCATTCGCCACATATGACTATCTCTATGAGTAATATCCCTCACCAATACTTCAAACAAATCAAACCTACATCCAATAAATCATTTCTCACTCCCACATAGGTATATAACATCTGTAATTATAATTCATACCTTGAACCAAGCCTTTTACCATCTAGAATTCTAATTCATACCTTGAACCAAGCCTTTTAGACTACATGCTAATAGGCCTAGAACACAGTCATATAAAACAAAAGCATACAAAAGATTGTATTAAAAAACCACTTTAAAAATTGAATTAATAGGTACTATATGAATTATAAAACACCTCGAAATCCATTTTTCACCTTCACATAGCTCACACAGGTCCAAACCAACTCAAACAAATTTATTACTCAAACTGGTCATACACACCAAAAACTTAGTCAAAGATCTTTGATTATTCCAAAAAAAATAGAGAAAAATTATAAATAAAAAATACATTTCATGAATTTATTAAACTCATATAATATCACCAATCTCTCACTCACCTCAAACTCTACTAAGAATAGCTCAAACTAGCCTCTCTAAATAGGCCACTTTAGATTGCCTACAAGCTCTAAGAACTAGTCATGATGAACATGACATCTAACACTTGTGTAGAAACTTCATTGATCTAAAAATGTATTCACATGATCCTATAATAACTTTATAACATTTTAAATCAAAAAATTCATATGCTTTAATGGCCACTTTACTA
This sequence comes from Torreya grandis, assembly GCA_037957365.1. Classification (NCBI taxonomy): domain Eukaryota; kingdom Viridiplantae; phylum Streptophyta; class Pinopsida; order Cupressales; family Taxaceae; genus Torreya; species Torreya grandis. The sequence continues at coordinate 932,160 of JARHVA010004719.1, read as the reverse complement.
CTACAAAGCATTCTCAATATCATGGGTTCTAATATCTTATCTTACACAGACAAGTCATTTTGTGAGCTCCTTCCAGATATTTTATAAGAACCATCAACACTTACACATAAGTTAAATAGGATGGATATGTATTTAAATAATACCCCAAACCATTTATTCCATCCCTAAGCACCTAAAATCAATCCTTAAATAGGTTCTCACTCTAACTGGATTTTGTTCACTGTTTGCTCCATTTCCACTCTAGCGACTAGTCAACTTAATTGACTTAAATAATTGACACAATGACTATTTATTTCCAAAAAAAATATATGGACTTCAATAACAAGTCCTGGCCTTCAATCTCCAACAAATATTATGCATTGATTTAGTTAACCTTGCTTGTAGCACTAATTTTTTTAAAAAGAAGCATATTTATGTACCTTCTATTCACTACCTTGACACACTACTATAACTTGGAGGTGCCTAGAGGAGTCCTGTATACCTTCAAATAGTCAAAAAAATTTCAAACAGTCCATTTTGGTTCCTTTCTATAAATATCTCTCGAATCACTCCATTATGAGGGTTTATAAAGGGTTTCTAACCGGTTTACATTCTTAACAAATGTTCATAAAGCTCTATCCCTCAATCCACTAAAAAATACTTGTAAAGGCTTCTTATTTACATATTCCACCTCTCCAAAAAGGCTCAAGTCCCCATGCAAAGTCTACATGAACTAGTGAACGTTAAAACTTTCCTCTCAAGCTAAAAATGCACCATTTGAGCCTCCTTTGAATCTTCTAAACCATCTTTCTAAATTTTTAGCTCAATATCTAACCTCAAACATGATCAAAATTCTTTGGACAAAATTTTATAGCCATATCTAATTAGATAATAATCTTCATCTTCCTGTAAACACCCTTTGACCCTTCATAAGGCCTCACAAGCCCACCTAAGCCAACTAGGCCAATGGCCAAATTGTCTTGCAAACCACTAGCCACCTCTTGAAAAATATACACTTTACCTCTCAACATCATATACATTTCCAAAATTCATATTCCAATTATACTAAGATTTCCCAATATGAATCTTCTTCATGATTGTTCACAAGGACCTCATTAGTCCACCTTGCCTATTAGGCCTAGAACCACCAGGCCAACTCACCTCTTGAAGGTACTTGGAAACTTATCCATTGAGCTCATATCACCTTATATATCTCTAATTCACTTAATAAAAGCACTATAATCACCTATTAAGAACATATAAGTCATACAACACTTACCTTTATATGCAATCATACATGATCAAGCCCACAAGGCATAGCATGACTTACACTCCACTTGAAGACCATATGAGAAGACTTTTCCTTCTAGGATCATACCAAGAAAGTATCAAATTCTCTCTCTCCAAGATTCATGCATATTATATCAAGATAACTCTCATACCACTTTGTCATCACCAATGCCACTTGACATCAATGACAACACATCACTGCCACCAATCTTCCAACATTGGAAGATGTAGATCATGATCTTGAATAGGTATGTAAACTATTTCATTACCATGTTTCTCAATAATTATACCAAATAATTATTATATATTATAATTAAAAATCATTCATTCCAAAGGATATTCATATTAGATTCCTTTAATTTTGATTGCTTGATTATCATGAATGTATTTGATACATTTATACACTATAGAAAGTACAACTCTAATATTTTGTATCCAAAGGAATCCTAATATCATATCAAATACCCTTGTGCTTGGTATAACTAAAAATGGTGTAGTAATTATGAGAGGGACCAATTATAAATGAATTAATATATGCCCAAGAGTATCTTATGTATTCCTATCAAATGATTTGACAAATCTAGAAGTATCTTATAAATCTTGTTATGTATAACCAAGAGAATGAAGGAATCTCTTGGTGCCCACATTTTCACTTTATCCATCATATATCATGAAACTATAGATGTATTGCTTATTAACATATAATTAAATAAAGAGTACATGTATGTCTGAATCATCATCAACAACTTTACTATCATCAAATGTGATCATAGAAAGTGATGTGTGTTTACACTTAACTATACTAATAATGATATCACTTGGATGTCCATATGTATAATGAGAAGGATTATAATTGTGTGCATAATTAAATTTAGAATTATCCTTGTTACTTGATTAATGATTTATAAAAGGATAATATAAATTTTTGAGTTGCATTATCATTTGTGGTTGAGCCTCTTTAATAGGTGTATTAATATCTATGATATTTTCATCAATGAGATCTTGGATCTTATGCTTAATATTGAAACATTCAAATGTTAGAATACCAAATACATCTATGATTATCTCAATATGCATTGGCATTAATATTTCTATATTATGATATAGATATATTAATTTTCATTAGTGGAAGAAGAGTGATTATGTTGCATTCTAAGATCTTTTTCAATAAAACATGAAAAGGTATGGCATTTTTTAAAATGGCCTCCTTTGTGGAGCCTTTAACTGAAAATTTTTGAGGTGGTTATGACATACCATTAACTATATCTTTTTCTTCATTCTTGATTTTATTTTGTTTGCTCTTATAATTTATCTTGTTTTGAAACTTGACATTTGAAGTATAAGGAAGATTTGAAACATACTTAAGCTTATTTAGAGTAAGAAACTTGACCTCACACACTTTGACTATATGTCATAGTTAATCAAAGGATTTATATTTCTCAAACATAATGGAATATTGAAAATAATAGAGCAAACTTTGTTTAAAAATATCATAGATCTCATTATCATCCATTTTAAATGTCATTTTTAAAACACAATCTTGTACCTTAGCATGTATTCATTGATTTCATTAGACCCTTATTTTAGCTTGAAAATTAGAGTGTATGATAAATTTTATTCAATGTTGATAGAAAAGTATGTGAATTTTTATTTTTCAAAGAATTTAAATACTTTAGTGATTGAAGAGGAAGATCATAAAACCATATAAGAACATATTATTTTATACTTCTTAGAAATATATTTGTCAATAATTTTTCATTTTTTGTATAACCTTGAAAATATTCATGAAAGGCACATAAATGTTGTACATGATAACCTTCACCTTAATAAAAAGGATATTGAGGATCCACACAACAAACTAGTAATGGATATGATACAACTCCAGGTACGAAAGGGTTATGTAACAAATAACATGATTCCATGTAAAGGATAGCATGATAAATTGATTACTCAATGTGGACCAATTTATCTTTTAATTTAAGGATATTATGCTCTAAAATAGCATTTGAAGCTTTCATTGGATGAGTGTAAATATCATGAGTAGGCATGAATATGGATATATTTTAGAGACCAAGTGATATTCCTAAACTAACAGATGGTGTTATATATGTAGAAAATGGAATATATTTTATAGTAGAATTAATAACATTGGAAGTGTTATCTTGGTTTCCCTTCTTTTGTTCATCTCTAACCACATATAATAATGAATAAACAATTTTGGGATTATCATAAAGATATTGAAGGAATTTTTCATCATCTTTTGGATCATCAAAATCTTTTTATTTGTTAGATTATAAAATAATAGCCATGATGCACCCTTAAATAGGGTGTGGAGTGAGCAATGAAAAATCCTTTGATTTTCCCTATGATACAATTGAAAATATATTATTTATCTTGTTCTCAATTTATTTCAAATTGGATCTTTAATAATGAGTAGTATTAAAATTTATCTTGTAAGATGGCTTAACTTGAATGAGTCCATTAATAGTGGACATAACATTATACTTGAAATCTATGTGCCCTTTTTTAAAAGGAGGAGCAATAGGGTGGGTAATTACTTGAGCATATTTACCCAGTTCCTGTCCAATGGTATAAATATACATTTGTAAATAATGAAATCCAAAACCATATTGATTTAAATCTATGGATGAGAAAATTGAATGTGGTATACCCTCTGATATAATTTTACAATTATTTGAAAGAGAAAGATCATGATTTTGTCATTATTCCATTTTAACCATGTGGATATGTAATGAACACTTTGAATCTTTTCAAAAGATTGCGTACATAATTTTTGAATGTTATAACAATGTGAAGTACAATGTAGTGGATATTTCTATAAACTAAGTTTTTGAATATTAGCAATGTTTAAGAATTTATAAATGAAATGTATAGCTTGTTAGAATGTAAGAGAATATTTTATAATAAAATTCATGATCTTATGTAACATATGTGAGAGTATTTCATTCATTTAACCCATTATAAATATAATGCAATATGAATGAAGTAATACTAATGTAGATATTAAAATATGATTTATGTAGTACCTCAATCTTATACACTTGGTAAAAATCTATGATGGTTATATCTTTTAGTTATAGACATGCCCAATAACAAAAGGATCATGTTCACTATCTCTTTGTGCCTAAATTTCTTATACCTTAGTATGACCATTATTATTATAACAAGAGATTTTATACTATGAAAAAATATATAAACCTTATTATCATCCTTTACTACTAGTTTTAGACTTCTACATGTTTTCGAGCTTCTTACACACTTGTTTTCCAAATAGACACATGTGTCAATGCAAATGTCCAATTTTCCTACATAGTGTTCAACACCCAAAAGTCATCCAATTTTATAATGAAACATACCTAAAGTTTGTCCTAAGTGATTTAGTGTAATATATTTTCAAAAGTGATTGGTATATATACAATATCAACCCTCATTCATTCATCACCTAGTAATCACCTAGAAATCACATAGTAAACACTTGTAACTCACAAAGAAACATACTAATAAGCACTCAATAAATAATTAAAGTAATAAAACATATCCTTTTCATCCCTATTTCTAAATGAGTCATAGGATTAATTTTTTGATAAGCTGGAATCATTCAAGGAGCATTTGATGAGCCATATTTTCTAAAATACAAGATAGGTCATTACATGTCTTTGTTTATCACAAATTGCATCCTTTCGTACATACAAGATAATACATAGTGGATTAATACATAATTCTGAGGCCCTCTTCAAATTATTATCTATGTAGGTAACACACATTGATAGAGGGATCTTTAGGGTAGGTTGACACCGTGAGCCCACTAACTCATTTTTCGGGTGAGGAACCTAGGGTTTGATCATTTACTAAATATAAATAGCCTATGTTCAATATCTAAATACATTAGTAGAAAGCTAATAAAAAAGCCCTTAAAATTATAACTAATACATCCATAAAAGAGTCTATATTTTAGGAGAGGTACTAACATCTAAAGGAGGACACTAAGGTTGATGTAATTATTTGGATCTACTGGAAGTGTCTAAAGAAGAAAAATAATAAAAATATTGAATGAACATAACATAGAGCTGAGTTATAGGACTAAGAGAAATCTAAGAAACAATAAAAGTATAGGACATAACATCAAACAAGTTATGCTCTCTCACATCACTTGGTTGTATAGTTGTACAATTATTTTTATATTTATTGCACATGATTTAATGAATTTATTTCCAAAATATTGTATTAAATTGATTAGGTCTGAATATTATAGCGTTGCATTCAAACCATTTTATTAACTTAGTGTGTTTATATATAAAAGCCATTTTTTTATAAAATAACTAAGAACTATGAATATAATACATGTGAATTAAATAATGCTAATAACTATTACTACAATACAAGAAAAATAAAGGTATGACGGTGATCTAGGCAAGGGTTTGAATGATTTTTAGACTCTCAAATATACTTACTCATTTGTTAGTCAGTGTCAACCCAATGTTTCAAATCATTAAATACATAGGTATAACCATGTTTTTAGCCCACTAACCTTGCTTTCGAAGGTATGGTAAGATTAAATTCCTTAGGTGATATGTTCCTCTCAGGTGCACCAAATATTAGATGACTAAAAGAGGATTCCTATGATATAATCAAGGGACCCTAGGTGTTTACAATATACCATGAGGTACATGGAAACTAACATTGGTGTTTAGTGTTGTATTATGTCTATAATTAATGGGGTAAACCCATCATGCCATGATGTCTATAAACATAACATGGTATATACCTTCAAAATAGTTACTAAGTAGTTTGAAAACTATTGAAACATTGTTTCTAGAATAGGAAAAACAAAATAAAAAATAAAGTGAAAAATAAAAAGTGAAACATTTTTTTCATAAATCAATCAAATTTAAACCCTAGGTTGAAATAAATAGCTTCTATGTTAGAATGATCCAAGGTGATAAGATAACTTCTTAAGTGTTACACTTAATCCAAGGTTGAAAAAAATGAATCATTTTGTATTGGATATTAGCCAAGGTTGAAGTTTATTATCTTTTAGTGTTCAGAACTTACATAAATTTAAAAGTAATCTTATCCAAAAATCAAGGAAAAACAACAATCAATATTATGAAAATCTAAAAACTATAATTTTCTAAAAAAACACCTAACGATATGAAAACCTCCCTAAAACATATCAAATGTTGGATATATAGGCTTATTTTAACTAAAAATTATGTAAGAAGACATGTGAATAAAGTCATATTAAGAAACAATCATTCACAGTATTCTATATTTTTTAATATGGGTTTAGGAGATTAACTATAATGGTTGATAGTTGAAATCTATATGTGGAAGGCCTTTAAAATAGAAAACTCTAGATCATTTACATTCACTAGATAGTAATTAGATAATAAAAGGGGGGATAATAATGGGTTAGTAAAGATGGTTGATGTGGCCTCATAAATCCTTTGTAAGTAAGCATTACCTACATAGCCCAAATGGGCCTCAAACCAATGTAGTTATCCCTCCTAGAGTGATTGTGTGATCTATAATCATTCAAGTAAAATTACTATAGCTATAATATTTATTCAAATGATTGAAAATATATGCATTTGACTTGAAATAAACAATATTAAGACTTGGCTTATGACTTTTATAATTTTGTATAGTTTAAATAGGAAAAATTAGTGCTCTTTTGCTCAATGTGTAGTGCAATTACTAGAGAGATCTAGTGAGGGTGCAATGAGTGGCCTTGATGTGATTTTATAGAAGAATATTTACAGTAATTTCAATAACTAACATTACCAAACATGTGGGAGATCCATTTTGAAACATTTGATTTAAAAAATTGACCATTGGAGTATGAGAGATAAGGTTGCACTAGGTGACAAGGTCGTAGTGCATCTAGACCTGACTAACGTATAATTATCCCATAAAATCAAAGATAGTTTTTATAGGTTTGATAGGAGCTTGTAAGATTAATAAGGATGAATTTAACTAAAATAGGTATGTTTGCATGATATTTTTAGTGATTACAAGATAGTGAAATCTATCTTATAAATTATGATTTATCAAAATGATAAATAGGCCAAGTAAGGATAAGGATGCCAAGAATAAACATTGTCATGCACTTAATAATTAGTTTTATGTGTCTACAATTACACATATTTACTTCACGATCACCCCAACTCTCTGATGATTTAAAATAAGTCATCTCAAATAAGTTGCATGAGAAACATGGTTTTTATCAACATATAGGTTTACTCTAACCCTTATTCTTTCAACTTTAGATTTCATATTTCACATATGGACATTGGCTACTACACATTCATTTTAGGTTTGCATGGAGAAAATTTCTATATTAGTGTAATATCTTAGAAAGGTCATCTTTGGTACTTGGCAATGATAATATTGATGTACATTTACCAAATTTTACTTAAGAACTTAATCACACTTGCATGTTATCTTATGATTCAACCCTTCAGTTATGTTATTATACACTTATATGAATTTCACTATTTATTTTAGAACCTACTAAATATCTTGCCCTGACATATCTCAACTCTCATTTCAAACCTCATGTATATAGTTTTATTCCACTAGTTATAGTCATTATCACTAGTCAATAATGACTTGAGATGGTTGGAACTAACCTACTACAAACTATGAGTATTTTATAAAATAAAACCCATCCTTAGGGTCAACCCATTATCATCCTAGTATGTTGGTGGCATGAGAAATTATTCAAGTGGATCCATATATAAACAAATCAAGGTCTCATCCAAAAGAAACTCAGGAAATTATCTGTTTTACATTTATACACTACTGCACACTGAGAAAATACACCTTATTATTCCCAATTTTCAAATATATCACTAGGATCAGTCATAATCCAATTCTAAAAAATGTAAAATCCAAGTCAAATAAATTATTTTCAAGTATCAATATCAATCTTTAGATACATACACATAATGAAGTAACATAATTTCACAATCACACTAGGTGGGAGATATACATGTGGCTTTTTCCCCTCTTTAGAGTATTATATACATAGGCACCAACCAATCATTAGGAAAGGGTGATTGGGGTCATCCCAACCCATTACACTTACACCATTTTGTAGGTTTCTTTCCCTCATAAGGACATCTAAGGTTTCAAGGCAAAGGAGGTTGATTTCTAAAATTGTGTGGATCATTAGGGTTTGAGAGCATAAATACATAGAAATCAAAGACAATCATAAGTGGTGATATAGTCAATGTGCCACACCTCTATGCAAATCAGTATTGATAGATGATACTAACTCTATCTTGTAGAACTAACCCAAAATTGGCATTTATATCACTTCCAGAATTAAATGAATTAGAAGCATGCTTATCCTTAATTTTCACTTCTAGAACACAAACATAGTTAGATAGTCAACTATAAAATATAAGTATTGTGATCTCTTTAGTACTTTCCATATTTAGTATATGCCCTCATCAAATCATAAGAATAAATATTAATATTTTACATTCATTTAGATAAATGCTTTAATTCATATCTATTAATCTGATTTCTATTTCAAATTTCTATATTTATAACATTAATTTTTCCCGTTAATCCAAATTAGGGTAAAATGCACATGTAGGGAGGCAATAATTCAAAGTAAAGCATTGTTCCTTGTCCTTTTACTATTTTTCCATCATAGGTCAAGATATAAATTATACAATTAAACCAAAATTTCATTTTATTCAATAGTAAATACTTCTTTAAATATAATTTCTCTCTCCTATAAAATAGGAGTCATGGTATATCTATTATAACTACTTATGAAATGTTAGTGTGTTGTTTCAACAACTCACATAACCATATACTAAAAAAATTACCTAATTACATAAAATATTATGCAGCATACTAACATCATTCCAACAATTATCTAACTCTATATATGATTTCATATAAAATGCATTCATTTACTTCAAAATAGTGTGTTCATATAAATACACGTGTCAGTATTTTTAAAGACATTACTATGTTTTTCCTTTAGTTTTATCAGTTTCACATAATTCTATCATCTGAATATTAAAATAACACACACGTGCACATGCATGCACACACACACACATATTTGAAAACTATATTCAAAAATATAAAATTCATCCTCTTAAATTATTACCAAACTCCTTGAGATAATTTTTTAAATGAGCATGAAGATGAGATAACAAGGAACCCTAGTGGCCATCAAGGTTTTGAAAACTCAAAGATAAAATATAATGATAGATAAACAACATAATCGACTATCCCAAGGAAATAATGATTAGATCAGTCACCTAATAGTATTAATCCATGGAAATCAAACTATATGAGATTCAACTAACATGCATGTTGACATAGAGTCCATGAAAAAATATAATCCCTTTTATTCCATGCATGTTAAAACTATCAATTTATTTTCATTCATTTCAACATAAATGTACTCAATCACCAAGCATAATATATGTTACCATGTAACATTATCAATATTTCTAATTTAAGAACATACAAACCAAGAAAATAAATGAAATAAAAATTAGTAAAGTATTTAGTTCATATGTTGCCATGTTTCCATAAGTAAAAAAATTGTATTTTAATGCACTAAAGAGTGTCATAACACCTCTTTAATTCATAAACAAATAACACAAATGTTGTTATTAACAACTTTAACACCAATGAATCTATATTTTATCAAGCTCAAACATTTGAAAAAAAATATAAATTCATAGTGATCAAAGAAACACTCATAAAAATCAAGTATGTATTGACACATTGATGCAAAACCACTACCATGATCACAATAAACTCCTCTTGATGCCAAAAACATTATACATCTACAAATTATATTAGTTTTAGCCAAAGTAAGAAAATTAAAAAAATATATATATGTAAGTATAGACAGACACACATACTTTAACAAACCAAGAAGTTGACACAATTGAACTATCAAAACTAACCAAGAATTTTACACAATTGAACTATCAAAAAAATCTAAAGCATTTAAGTGACAACCATACACTTTTTACCAGTACAAGGGATAATTACTTAGACACTCATGGTATGTGCTTAGTTCTCTCTTTGATATCATTTATCCAAACATTTATTTCCCTCTCCCCTATGATATTCTCCCTTGGACCTAACCTTTTTGTGAGGGCTCTCCTACAATTACATTGTCAACCAAAAGGGTAGTTATTTAGAGTTAATATATCCTATAAATAATAATAAATACTAAAAAATTATTATTATTATAAATATGAATTAATGTTTAATTACATTTAAATAAATCATGATAATATAATCCATTATAATTATGAATTAAAAAATATGAATAATTTTTAAAATAATAAAATTGTTGTAAAAATTTTAAATTTTGACATGAATTAATGGTTATTTTTTAATTTGTTATTTATAGTAAAATCAACAATTTAAAAATTATAAAATGCTCATACAATCAATTTACATGCTTGTTTAATGGTTAAATAAAATCTGAAATAATATTTTTTGAACCTCCTTATACAATGGTAAAATCATATTTACTCTACAACTTTCACATTTAAAAATGTTACAATATTTTTATTAAAAAAGAAAAGAAAAGACTACCCTAAAACACATCTAAATATAAAATACTTATACCCAAAATTGACTTAACATACTCACTAAATTTTTAAAAATATTATAAAAATACTTTAAGATTATTTCAAAAAATGATACAACATATATAAAAAATTAAAATAAAAAATTAAATGTTTAATAAGTTAAAACTTAAGAAAAGGTTTTTTTTTTTTTTAAATATCAAAATTATTTTTGAACACTATCTTTAAATTTAAAGGTGTATTGTTTTAAGTACTTGGAAATAAAAATCCGGATACCTATTGAAGATATACATATACATTATGACGTATTTAAACTATACATATTGAAGATATACATATTGATTATGACGTATTTATTTACACTTCCAATGTATCTTGATCCTTACAATATATTGTGTTGGCATATTTTATTTAGTATCATTTTTTTTAATTGTATAATAAAAACACGCATTTGGTTTAATGAAAAAAGTGATTTTTGGTTAGATGTAAATGGGGATTTGTTTAAGAAACATCTTCAATTAGTAATTAAATAGTTTACCTATACCAAAGTCCTCACTTACTTTGAGGAAACTAATTTAAAAAAAGATCAATATTTACATGGGGAGTGCATTGAGAAGGGAAAGGGATGCATTGTATATAAAATCTATAAATAAATTGTAAATCTTAATAGAAACTTTTACACACCATCCATTATATTAAAGAGTGGTGAAAAAATATGTTAAAAAAAAAAAGGGAAATAAAAAAGGTTTGAATAAAAACAAACACAATATAGTTCTCTGAAAGTTACATAAAAGTGGGTTTGAATGAACCTTGTTACTTGTAAATATGGAAAAACAATAGAAAAGGAGTGTTGTTTTAATTCTTGAGTTTCTTATTCTTTCTCTTTATTTTGAATAGTTTAATTTGAATTTATTATATTTTATTATTAAATAACTAATTAATTTTTTTAATGCTTTCTCAGCATAAGATATTTGAATGTAACTTAATTGCAGATGATGTTCAATATCTCAAGAGAAACAACTTCAAAATGACATATTCAAATTAATTAATGTCAAAAAAATTTAGATGTTAATCCATTTTTATTCTTTGTTATTTATTATAAATATAAATTTAATAACTTATATTGTTTTAGAGGTCAACTTTCATATTCCATCACAATGGTAAGAGAAGAAGCATGAGCAACACTCCTAAGGAGCATCATTGCTATAGAAGGCGTTTAAGTAAATATTAACTAATTATGTTTTCAAAAAAATTAATTAAATATTAAGTTTTTTATGCATAGAACATTGATGCCCTAAAGTACAACCTTGTATATGTTATTCTTAACATTATTGTATTTGAATTACATCTTTAAAAAAATTTAAAATGTGATTTATAATATGACATTCAATTTGTAGTGAATGAGATGTTCACCACATGAGGTGGGGGATGACGATGATGACAATGAAGATAATAATGGCAATGATAGCTGCTTTGGTGTTAAAATTAATTTGATGGATTGTATGTCATTAAAATATTTTATAAACTATTATTTAATAATTTTATTTTATTTTATAATCATGGTTGTGTGTATATTTTTTGTTTGATAATTGTTTATTTAATGTTCATGATTGACAAAAGATAGGATTTTATTGTGAGTATTATAAACAAAAATTTTATTTTTTAATGTTATTGTTTATTATTAATTTTTGTTTTATATATATAATTCAAATATATTCAAAATCATTTATTTAAAAAAAATATCATGATGCATTATGTGTGTGTGTGTTTGTAAGAATTTTAAAAAAATAAAAAATAAATTGTGACACCACTACATTAGTGGGTTGAGTTTTTTAGATTTTGACATAGACATTTTGATGTAAATTTTTCTTGCCCAAAAAAATTAAAAAAAAAATTGATAAAAACAAATCATACACAATATTTTTGGAAATCTTGTTGCATAGTGCGTTAAAAAAAAAATTAGTCAACTATGCCTCTAAAACCGTTATCAAAATTGTTGACACTACTTGCCGAATTGTGTCAAACTGGGTGACATAAATTGTGTCAATGAAGATCTTGTGTTAAGATGAATTAATTTTCCATGATTTTGTCACAAAAAAAGTGTCAAAAAATATTAATATTCACTTATGTAGGAATCAGTTTTTATTAGTCTTTGATGTGTTATTAGCGTTACAGAAAAGGAAATCAGTTTCCTAGATACCTCTCCATAATTTAGGGGAAATGAGTGATATTTTGGAAACCTCAACATAAGAAATAGGGACGTGTAATAAGTTTTCATAAAGGTGCATCTACCCAACACTATATATAGATGGTTTTGGTAGTCCCAAAACCATCGTAACCATATTGGTAGTTTGTGAAAAGTTTTATGTTTTTTATGAACTTTCTTGTTTTATTTTTCTTGTTGTCTAAACTTGTTTTCTAGTGCATGTTTCTTCCAACAATTCTTATATTTATGTCAGTTCAGATATTATTCTAAAACCATATTTTTACACTTTTTAATTATTTTATAATATTCATTTATGTAATTAAGTCTTATTTTACTATTTTATTTCATTAATCTAATAAGTTGGTAAGATTCATTTTATAATAATATTATTGGATGATGGAAGTAATACACTAAAATAAATTTTTAAAATTTGTGTGCTTGTGAGACAATAAAGATACATTAATATTCAATAACTTACTCAACAACATTTGCATAATTTTCTTGAGCTCTCACATACTCAACATTGGCTTTCCAAAAAAATTCAAAGTTACAGAATAAGTGAAAAGGTTTTTCACTCTGTTAGGGTTTATCCTATACATTTTGCCATGGCCTTTTCTCTATTTATAGCCTTCATACTATGGTCCTTATTGGATCCTATAAGATAGTCATATTTATTGTCCCTTAGGGTGAGCTTAGACTATTTATTATCCTCCTCTCTATCGTGTTTGGTTATTTAAGCCATGATGGAGGAAGGTGGTGTTCTAAGATATGGAATCCTCACTCAAGCAATAAAAGAAAATTATCCCCAAGGTATGCCATAAAGTACAGATTCTCAACCTAATGTTATATTGCATATGCTTGAATTTAATTTTATTTTTCAGTGGTTGGATTGGTTTTGCTTAATAGGCTATTTGTGGGTCACATCCCCTCTAAAAGCATGATTAAAACATAACTACAAACATTCTAAACTAGTCATAATGTTAAGCTAGAATGTGTCCAAAACATCACCAAGGGATTTTTCCTATTGTGTTTCATAGACCATAATCATGTGGGTGTGATAATGAATAAATCCATGAGTAGGTATGTTCATAACTCATTGATGGTCCTTTCACCCTCAACTTGAGATTATGTTGTCTTGGAGCATATTATTCTAAAATTCCCCATCTAAGTTGACTTCCCTAGGATGCCTCTACCTTATTGTCATTTCATAAATCAAATCATGGGTTTTATTAGGTGTGTTGTTTTCTATGATCCTACAATATTTTATTTACCGTGGCCCCAAAAAAGAGTTTTTTGTCAAAGTGGGATTGTCTAAAGAACTCAAATTTTTTGTTGAGATACAAGTTGGAGACTCTCACCACTCCCAATGGATCCTATATATTAATTCTACCAACACTTGTCATTATCAAGCATCAAACCAAAATATAAAATATTTTTTACTCTACTTGCCTCACAATAGGAAAACTCCCAAACCAACTTCTGATAACCTTAAGAATACTCAAAGGATGGGTGGAAAAATGTTGGGGGACAAAAAATAACCATAATAAGGGTATTTCTAATCAAAATCCTATTAGTTCTCAATAATTACTCATCTTCTAGTTATGCAATTTAGGCATCATTTCTAAATGCCCAACCTACTAGGGAATCTCCACCAGTAACTCAACCTACAAAAGAGTGAGTTCAGATAGTTTAAATGATAAAAATAGGGCACAAGAGGACAAGGAGCAAAGGATCTAGTATGAGAGGACCTAGTCAAATGGGAATGAATAATGAGGAACTCAAGGATGTAGGACTTGAAAAAGTAATGGAAGTATAAGGGAGCGTGTGGAAAGCAAGAAAAGTTGGAAGAACAGTTCATATGGGTCACTTTGAACTTATTGATAGTATTTTTTTCACCATCTCATAAGGGGAGGAACACATGACTATAAAGATATAAGATAGAGTGAGGATAAAGGGGGTACAGAGGCCTAGATCTTTAGGAAGAAATGATTGTTAAGCACCACAACTCTTAGTCTATTAAGAGTATATTGGTCAATTATTCATGCCATTAAGGATTATAAACACTTGGTCAAGTCAAAAGAAGTATAAATACCCTTGTTTTAAAGCATTGTGAGGATAGATGGATTTTAGTATGTGATTGTGATAAACATATACCTTTATGTGGGTTAAGCTTAATATATGAGAATAGGAGGTTTTTGTTAACTTCTTATTTTCTGATGAAAGATGGTGTGAATTAGGTGTTGGCTTATATATGAGTTATACCCTATCACATTTTATTTTATAAGATAACTAATGCTAATAGAAAATGACAATATTCTACATTGTAATATTAATCAAACGTAGATATTAAAGGATCAATGTATTATATTTATGCTTTTATATAATCTCTATTTGTTTAGCATAAAGATAATACTATAAACAAGTTATCTAAACCATGCAACAAAACCTATTGGAACTAGTCTTTCACTATGCACTTTAGGTGAGCACGTAAGACATAACTCTTGCATGAAACCACCAACACACTAGCTCATTGGCCTAGACTTCAATGCCAATCTAGAATTATAAAAAATAACCCAAAATTTTAGTTCTATTATCAGTACCTAAAGTACTTGAAGCACAGTCATAGAAAAATGTTTGAGTGTATTATGTTAAAGAATATAGAAAAATGGGTTACTGGTGTTGAAGATAATTTTTTAGTTTATTATCCTGAGCCAAGAATATTTGCATGATAGTGGGTAGAGCATAATCTCTATATTTAATTATATGAAACCTTATTTTTGGAGGTCTCAGTTCATTTACATGCTTGGTTGATAGCATATGCTCAAGGATGATTAAGGAATCTTGGAAGGAGGCAGTCTTAGATAATAGAACAGCAAAGGGATTTAACATGACTTGGAGCCATGTGGATACAAGTAGTTAACTTTTGGTGGAAAGGAGTTCTAAATATATATACTCTAAAGTACACTATAACTTATTATTCATGCCCTAAATAATCCAAGTTATAGTTCATTCAAGAACCATGTGGTCATTATATTAATCTTTTTTCTTTTTAAATTAAGAAGTTATTTGTTGATCTTGGACTTAAAATGATGCCAATGGAGAGATAAATCCTCTTGTGCATGAACCACACATTTAGAAGGGGAGAATAGGAGTTGGTAGAAGATTGTGAATTTAAAATGGTATCCATCTAGCATGCATTATAAAAACTAAAGTATGATAAAGCTTGACAAAGGATTATAGGAGTTAGTAGTGTGGAAAGAGATTAAGAGAACTCAAGAAGTTTTGTTATGAGCTATAGGGAATGAGAAACACATGAGGACCCCATCACTTTTGAGCCACATTCTATCCCACTTTTATCCTATGAAGGAGAAACAAGATAAATGGAAGAAACTAAGGAACCAAATCTGAACCAACTAGGTTCCCCCACCATAGTGCACACTAATGCTTTTAAGTAAGGTAAAGTACACATATGAAATTGGGATATAGATAGTTTGGAATCAAAAATTAAACCAGTAAGGGATACTAAAACTGAGCCTTTTAACACTCATTTAGACTTAGCACTATCTTTCCCTCTTCAATGCAATTATATGTCATAACTTGGGATGCCTAATGAACTAGGCCTATAAGGACATAATACAGGCCTGAATTTGAGTAATCAACTATCTACACCACCTCACATCCCAAGCACTATTGTTGGAGGCACCATAGGTTGACTAGGAAGTGGTATAGGAGTTAGTCGACTTCCTCCTCAAGAAGCCAAGGCTAGAGTTACCCAGTAACTACCCATTCAAGCACCTCAACTAACTATCATGTATTATAAGATGACATTGCACTTACTAAAGTATTGATGTATCGAGAATGAAGTTGAGCATGTTCAAAAATACAAATTGATTTTGAGGGTGTGAAGCATTATATCCTCTGAGCATAAGGCCACAATATTTGTAACTATGCTTCTGGAGTGTGCACACAAATGGTATCACAAGTTTGACCCTCAACAAGTAGTGGTTAACTATGACCAACTAAACATAACCTTCCTTTAGGAGTTTGACATTCTTGAATTTGAGAAATATAGCATAACAGCATTGAAGGACATAAAGCAAGGACTCAATGAAAGTGTGCATGCGTATGATACAAGGTTTAAAAATTTGTTATCTAAATTGTCATTTAAAATTAATGCTTTTCAACATGAACAATGGTTTGTGGGAGCATTGTTACTACCTTTATATTGAACCTTGTTATAAAGGACCTTCACTAGTCCATACAAGGTTTTGGAAGTTTCTCTCTATGATGAGGTAGTTGGAAGAATTGATACTAGGATCCATCTCTTTATAGAGGCCCAAATAGCCTCAATGACATCATAAATTGAAATTTTGATATCCAATAATATACATGAAACACACAATGGTGTTTGGTGTATAGACTATGAATCTAAAGGGCATACATGGAGCAATTGTCTATGCAAGAAAATTCACTTGGTATTTAAAAAAAACATGTGAAATCTATCATGAGGAACATGATGTCTACACATGTCCTCTTTTACAGTGATCTACACACACTAAGGTGTCTGATTTTTGAAAGATCTATGATACCTATACTCATGACACTAACAACTATTATTTGATTATTGACATCTATGAAGCTTGAGTGCATGGCATGTACCAAACCTCAGTATCAAATACATAAGACAATGGTGGCTACCATGGATGAGGAAGAGGGTGAGGATGAGGAGGTGGTCATTTCCAACCTAGGACCTATTACAAATGTGGGTCTCTAAACCACTATCAAAGGGATTTCCTAGATTACCTGGCATACACATTCTATAAAAAATACCACCGACTGGAAGAGTGTTCTAAATTATATGAAGCTATCACCAAAAAGAGAAATTAAAAGGGCACTTATATGATTAAAATTTATAAACCACATTGGCATGCATTCCCATCCATCCCTATGTTTCAACATGGTAAATATTACCACTCATAGTAGGGGATAGACCCACTCGATAGTTAATCCTATTGAGAAAGTGCAATTGGAAGAACCACAAGCTAGAAAGTATCTTGATGTTCAATAGCAAAAGAATGTCCTCCAAGATAAAATGACACTCATATGAGAAATTTAAGGAGAGATTTAGTTCCTCAAAGATAAATATGTAACACAACATACTTCTATGTAAAGGGAATTTGAATCTCAATATGTGGTGTGGGATGACTTTTACGAAATATGCAAGCGTATGATGGATGAGGATATTATCTCACAACTCAGATTTTAGCTTAAGAGACAAGCCCAAATACCAAATGAGGTTCACCCTCATGTCAATAGGCATAGTGAATATCATTTTTTAAATCATGCTTGATTATAGGACACTCCTAGTTCCTTTACTCCCATAGAAGATAAATAAATATTGGTTAATGCTACAATTGATGGATGGGTAATATGGGACATATTAGTAGATATTAGTGTAGAATTTAATGTCCTCACCAAGGATTCTTGGTGCAATATGTCCAATCCAACATTATATCCTTCACCTCATGTCTTATTTATGACAAATAAGACTCGTGAACTACCTATTGGGGTCCTCAAGAATGGAATGATCGACATACTTGGAGTACCATTCAAAGCAGATTTTGAGGTCCTAAAGCTAACTAAAGCTAATGATTACCAATCTCTATTTGGAAGACCTCAGTGATATTAGAATAATGTAGACTTAATCTTCAAGAAGTGTTACATTAGTTATGAAAACACTAATCAACATGTTTTAATACCACTAGATCAAGCACAAGGGACCCCTTACATAGAACATGTTCATGTTGATGAAGATATAAACCATATCTATAATGTTACTACAAGGAATGATGAGAAAAGAGATTAAAATCCAGATGGATTTCTTTGATGGTTAGATACTCAGTCCATTTCTGACACTACAAGTAATGCATGTAATTTTTAGGCTCATGGTGACTACAACCTCACTAGTAGAGTATGTAGTACCATCAACAATCAAGGGAATGTGCTATGTTAGTTAAATAAATGACACAAGTTCATTCACATTATTAGTAACTAAGTCATGAGGGGACCCATCATAGAGACACTATTTGAAATAATTGATGAGGGTCCAAGGTTCCATAGGTAGATGGAAGTTTGAGACTTCATTCAATGCCTTAAAGAGTTTTACCACACTAATGAAGATTTTATTTGACATTTGGTTCATATATTTGATGGAATAGTTATAGAATGGTGGTGAACCAATTGTGAATGAGTCCTCTAGTGGGATGAGGTATGTTTAGCCTTACACCATTAGTTTCATCATGATAACAAATTAAAGGGATTAGTTAGCTATAGCAGAATACAAGCCCCTGAGCCCCACATTGAAGCTTGTGAAACAATGTGGTCAAGAAATAGGTCCTAATTATCAAAATATTTATGGAAGCATCCATTTTATGGAACATTACACACTTGGGAATGGGCATGGTATGTTCATAAAGAGTGGCACATGGGTACTAATTTTTATCATCTACGAAAGGAGAACATGAACTTGACATTGTCCTATTCTTCACCAAGTATGGATTTGTGCCTAACCCTCTAATCCATGCATGAAGTAGTAGTAGGTGACCCATATCCTATGGAATAACATCTAAGGATTATCCATTACGACCCTGAGGATCCCTTACACTTATTCCATGAACCATCAATATACCAAAAACCTACACCTGCACTAGCCCTCGATCTGAATTGATGTGAATAAATTCCTTTATAAAAATAAAAGCTCATATTATAAGTAGAATAATGTAAAGGATCCACTCCAATTGATCTAGTGTCCATCAATTTAGATATTCCTATAGATGTTTTCATGAGAAATATTTAAGATGTACGTGTTGATATGGAAAACCCTTACCATGGGCCTATTTAGAATATTCAATGCAACATTAGCTTAGAACAAGAACCAAAGCTAGCTATAGTATAAAATTATTGGACTGACATAGAGATTTAAAAAATCATTGAATCACTAAACTAATATTATTATGTTTTCCCAAGGAACTATAGTGAAATTAAGGGAGTTCACCGATCCTTATTAGAGAAGATGTATATCAAGCTATTTGATGGTTCTCAACTAGTGAAAAAGTGACCATATAAGATAAATCCTAATATTTGAGCACACATTAAAGAGGATATTGACAGTGTGTTACACATCATACTAATCATCCCATTGATGAATTTGATTGGTTCAGTCCCATGGTGATTAGTATTAAAAAGGATGGATGCATTTGTACTTGTGTGGACTACCAAGTGCTCAATGCATCCTATGTAACAAATCTATTTCCAATACCATTCATAGAGGAAATCCTTGAAGGTTTTTCTAATTGTGAATTGTATTCCTTCATAAATGGATTCTTGGGTACCATCAAGTCTAGATAGTTGAAGAAGACCAACCCAAGACAAACTTCACCACTAAATGGGGATTATTTGCCTATATTTGTATGGCTTTCAGGTTGAAAAATGCCCCAATAGTGTTTTCATGAATAGAAGTTGAATCCTTTAAGGACATCATCCATAAGTTACTCCAAATCTATTTGGATTCTTGGATAGTATATGATTTGGTCAAGGACCATTGCATTAACCTTAGGCTTATGCTTGAGTGTCGTTAAGTCTTACAAATCTCATTAACTTAAAGAAGTGTCTATTTGTGATACCTTTTAGTGTGTTCCTAGGGCATATTATTTGCAAGGAAGGACTCCCAGTAGACCCAATGAAGGTATATATTATTCTTCACCTTCTAGTGCCCAAGACTCAGTGTGAGGTCTGCACCTTTCGAGGCCACATAGGTTATCATAGAAAGTTCATTAGCAGTTATGTAGATATTTTCATTTCCCTAAAAGAACTTTTAAATAAAAATGAGCACTTCATATGGACTTGCTCTTGTAAGGAGACCTTTGAAACATCAAGGAAAAGCTATTAATTACTCCTATTCTCTAATAACCTAACTAAATAAAGCCATTTCATGTCCATGTTGATGTATCTAGCATGGTCGTTGGTGTAATCCTTACACAACCAAGTGAATATCACCTAGATTTCCCAATATACTTTACGAGTGGGAACCTCACACTAGATGAAATAAACTATACCACTACAAATCACAAAGCATTATCAATGGTTTATGCTTTGCATAAGTTTAGATAGTACCTATTAGCCACTCATTTTGTTTTCTATATAGATCATGAGGCTTTGAATTACCTTATTAATAAACCCATACTACATGGATGGATCAATTGATGGATTGTTTTATTCCAATAATTCTAGTTTTTAGTTATGGTGAAACTTGGGAAGGTCAATTGTGGACCTAGCCACCTATCATGAATTGAGAATAGAGAACCACCATGCAGCATAGAAGATGATCTTCTTGATTTATAGTTTTTCCACATTACATGGGTGCCTAAAGAATTAGAATACATCTTGGATTTCTTCACCACTAGTTATATGACTAATTATCTCACCCTAAAAGCCAAAAATCAACTCGCAATTCATGTCACACATTTTTAACTTATAGAAGGTGATGTTTACAACATGGGTCATGAAAAAGTTCTTTGACATTATGTAATGCAACATGAATGCCTTGAGGTACTTCATGAAGTTCATGAAGGTATTGATGGTGGAAACTATGTTATAGAGGCTACTATGTGGAAGGTTTTGCTAGCTAAATTATGGTGGTCAACTCTCTTCCATGATGCTAAAGCATATGTTAAGCAATGTGACATATGTCAATGCATAGGCAAACCTAATCAGAGAGATTTTATTCCTCTACAACCCATCTATTATTAAGAACCCTTTAAAAAATGGGCTATTGATTTTATTAGTCCCATCACTCCAAGAAGATGATAGACAAGTTCTTAGTACATCATTATAGCAACTGATTATCTTATGCACTATGTTGAAGCTACACTGATAAAGAATTATACTATTTTTACTATTGTAAGGTTCATTTGTGAGAATATTATAACTCAGTTTGGATGCCCCATGAGTTTCACTACTAATTGCAAAACCCATTTTTTAATTAAATAATTTACATCTTTTTGGTTGATTTCATGATCGCACACCATAAAATAACCCCATATTACCCACAAGCCAATGGAACTACTAAAGCCTTCAATAAAATCCTAGGTACCACTTTGACAAAGATATGTAACATTGGTTGAATAGATTGGGATGATATGGTGTCCATATTTCTATGGGCTTATCAAACAACCTTCAAGCACTTAAACAAAAGCATGCCATTCAACTTGGTGTATGGTAAGGAAGCAGTCCTACTAGTAGAGTTCTTGGTACCATCTTTGTGTATCACATGTGTAGGATAACTAGACAAAGAATCATCTTTAAAATCACACCTAAACACTTTATTACAACTAGATTAATCTTGATTCTCTCTCATTAGAGTAATGATGTAGAAAAACATAAGCAAAAGGCATGACATGATCACCATATAAAGATCAAAACATTTTCTCCAAGAATAAAGGTCTTGTTCTACAAATCTAAGTTTGTGTACCACCTTAGAAAGCTCCACATACATTGGGATGGCCCTTTTATAATACATACCATTAGAACTATTAGAACATATCAGTTACAAAGGATGGATGGTCAATTCCTTCTCGAGCACTATAATGGAAGTCGACTTTGGCCATATTTTACTTTGGAATAAATAATTTTTTTTGTAATCAATAAGGCTTATACCATTAGTTTAGGATTTACTGATTTCACTAAAAGTGCTTCTTTTGTTGCATGTAATAATCCATTTTTGTAATTTTGTTTTCAAAGTTTTTGTTATTTCATGGAGAATTACAACATGTTTTAGTGTGGGGTAATAACTCATGATTTAAGCAAATATGAAAACCATGCAAGCTACTTAGGCACATGAGTTACATGGGTACACAAGTTACTAAGGGCATGAAAGATAATAAAGGTGCATGAGTCATTTAAGGCATGAAGGAGTAAGGTTCCTACCATAAGTTATAAATTTAAAAGAGACAGTTGTCTCCCATCTCACAAAAAGTGTGGGACACAGCGATCATCCACTTCAAAGAATGGCACAAAAAACAATAGTTATGGAAAAAACATGCCAACAGCATGATGGGATAATACCATTAATGAATTTCAAGCATTTAAATATGATAGTTGTTAAGGATCTACATTAATTCCATGAAATTATGGGTGATGGGAAGGCATTATGAGGATAAACCCTTCTTAGGGCCTGTAAAGAAGCACGTAAAACTCATTTTACACTTTACCTTTTGTTTAAATTCAAATTATTAGAGTTGAAGATCAAGCCACTACCAAAGCCAAGACAATCAAATATAGATCCAAGCAAAGAAATTTTATATCCTTATCAAACCACATAGGTCATTATTGAGTTGAGAAGAGACATTATGAGTCTAGTTCATTAGAAAAGTGATAGTTTTGAAATTTATAGGTTGAAGGTCCACCATTGAAGGGTGTTTAAGATTGAAAAGTTGAAGCAATAATCTACAACCACCTATTCTTTTGGAAACATTGGATAGTCGTGTATTAAACCTAAGGCTCCTTGAAGGGTAATGTAGCCTAAGAAAAAGGCTAAAAGACTTGAAACCTTGCTGACAATAATAGAAGAAGAAGAGGTGAGTAGAGGAGACTAGGTTCCAATTAG
This sequence comes from Torreya grandis, assembly GCA_037957365.1. Lineage (NCBI taxonomy): Eukaryota > Viridiplantae > Streptophyta > Pinopsida > Cupressales > Taxaceae > Torreya > Torreya grandis. The sequence continues at coordinate 908,417 of JARHVA010004719.1, read as the reverse complement.
GGAAGAGACACCAAAAAATAATTATAATGTATATAATAATAAGAAGAATAAAGAATGATATGCAAGGCAAAGCAAGCCCAATCATTTTCGATGTAGAAAGCTCAAGTGTCCCCACTCTCATCTCTATTAATTGAAAGGAAGCAATATCTAGATTTAGTGTTGCATGCAAAGAACTAGGTCACCAAGGTATCCACTTATACTATATTTTACTATAATCATTGCCAACCTAGGAATGAGGTTGAGATCCAAAATGATTATCAGATGGAGACCACTAACATTAGGAACCAAGTGGTGTATGATCTCATGATCTTCAACCATCTAGATGCTACAAAATTATTCCAGCTATTAAATTTGACATATTTTGGTAAGCCCATGGAGGCAATTTAATTCCTTCTTTCACACATCCATGAGGAGTATATTTACTTCATCGAGCACATCATGAAGATCACACCCAAAAGGATAAGCAAGGTCATAAGACTACAGTGCTTGAGGATGATTGTAATTGATGACTTGGCTAACACTGAGGAGATTTATTAGACTACCATGATGCTGATGTATCAAAATTAGGGTCATGCCATGCACATAAAGAACCTACAAGATCTCACCATTTAGGTTGTAGTGTTGATCACCATGAACAAGATCATAGGGACTGATCATTGGAAATAGGTTGACATGGTACACCTCTACATTGCTCAATAGGTCTCATAAGGGATAAAGTACAACTAGGCTATGTACTTCACCTACAATATTGTTAAATATGTAGAAAGGACCCATCGAGAGCTGATGTATAGGTTTACATGGGGGGTTATCCTCCTCTTAATGGTTTTTGATGAAATTGGGGTGTTAGACTATATCTTTGGAGCACTAAAGTGGGTGTACCCTCCCAGACAAAAATCCCCCACTGAATGATGTAAGGCATCCACATGGCCTAGCCACATCACCCCCTCATACAAGCAAGATGAGGTACTAGTTTGATGTGATGAAGGTGGTATTTAGGGATGAGTGGAGCATTCCCAAGGACTTTCCCCCTTTGGTTGTAGAATAATCATAGTTTATTGTAAAGCAACACTTTTTCCTTATGTGTATCTGAATGAACCCATCCAAATAAATCTCAACATGGCTTAAGTTACCATACACCTTTTTGATGTGATAATTCATAGACTCCATCAATAAAATATACAACATACAACCTATCATCATATAGGATGAAAGAATAGACTTAGAGATTCACACTCTCCAAAAATTATTTGTAGATCTAGGAAATAAGGCCTACATAGAGATGATGGAGGTAGATCTGAATGACATTTAGATCAAGAAAACATTAGTGGAGGAGAAAATTCACAAATTATTCTACATGTTTCACCCTCATAAAGATCTACAGGGTGGGGACCCCAAGTAAAAACTTCCACCAATGCCACTCCTAAAGAAGAAGAAGCAGTTAGATGTGGGAACCATCACCAATGGGCATCAAGCCCCCCATAAAGGTTAAAATACTATAGAAGTGCAATCCTCTAGACTTGTGCCATCCCATACTCCACCTCATCCTTTAACATCTCCACATTTATCTCCATCTCCCCACACTTCTTCATCTCCTATGTGCTCTACACTTTTACACTCTTTTCTTCCACTCCCTTCATCTCCCTAGCCTACTCCTCCACTTTCTCCACCACCTTCTCCACCCCCACCTTTTCTGCCTCCACCACCATCTCCCCTAAGTGATTCTACTACAAGAGCTACCCAAAAACAACCCTCAAGGCAAGCACCCCAATAGTAAGTTCCTAAGGTGAAGCTCCATAACTTGGGTTTTGATTTTGAGAAAAATCCCTCCCTAGCATAGGAGGAGAAAGCCACCTCTGATGATTCACTACTTGATGATAAAACATAATATGATGATGAGCAGGATAGTAAAGAAGAAATTAAAATGGCCGTTAGTGGACATGGGGAGGCTGAGCTTGAGGGCAACCCTACTAAGGGGAAGGGACTAGCTGAGATGTCAAAAGAGTAGGATGGTAGTACGGTAGGAAATATGAATGAGCATTACCATTTTAGTGTTGAAGATAGGATGCTTTATCTTTGGCCACACTTCCTTCCCAAGGAGGAAAATATGGAAATAAAGAATTAAGTATCCTTCTTACTTGATATGTCTAATGAGGATCATGAGTTTAAACTCCCATAGGATAACATTTCCTTGGGCCTAGATGTTATAGTGATGCCAAAACCACTATGGGTAGATCCACAAGAGATCTACTCTCTTTTTGCATGTGCCACATTTTTGAAGTTAGGCATGGATATTACATGATAGAATACTTTTTTATATTTTGATGTGTGCATGACTGAGGGGAAACATGCTAAAATTGTAGGCATATATAATAAGGAAGTTGCAGAGAAACAAACATTTACCAAGGAAGTGGTCACATTGAAAAAACAACTCCAAGAGGTCGTACAGGAAAAATTATGGGTCTTAAACATCTATAAAACAATTTTGAATGAAGACCCAGTGCTAACAGATGGTATAACATTTAATGGGGATGTTATAGGAAATCTAACAACCCTAGTGAAGTTGTTTCTCAAGTGATGCAAAGAGCAACCTATGTCATGATAAGAGGGATTAGAATTGGCTAGACAGTTCACCATGGACATCAATGTTTGCAAATGTACTATAGGGAGATTTGGATAAGTTATCCCCATTTTAGATAGCATTTTTGTGTAATTTGCATTCCCTAATAAATTTTTGGAGGCTTGGCACCTAGCTAAAGAATCCCAAAGGTAGTAGTTGGTTGATGTTGTACTATTAAGAAAATACTACTCCAAGAATGCAAAAATATTCAAGGATGTAAAGATGATGGAGGACACCATAAATAAACATCATCAACAACTAAACACAAATTTCATAGCCCTCTAAAGTCAAGTTAACAAGGAGGTCTTTACACTCAAAGACATCTAGAAGGATGCCACGACATCCCTATATGAATAGGTCAAGAAGGCTAATGAGACCCTTGACCGACTTGAGGAAATAAAAAAAGTAAATGGGACCATAGAAGAAGTAACTATGAAATTCATTGAGGCATTATCACATGAGGACAATCTAAAGAAGGAGATCGATCAGTCTGGGCCCAAATTTTTGGAGAATGTTAGTAACTTAATCTGAGATGGACTAAGAGCGTAATGTGGGATGATGTTGGCCCCATAATTTTGACCAAGTGTTTCCTAATTTTGGTGTAGAATAGGCATGGTATAGAAGGACCATGGCATGAAACTGATAGCATAAAATCACCATGGTGTAGGACCTATGGGGCATAATAAGACAATGGTGTGGAAGAACCAGCATAAGAGAACCTAGTTAGAGGGGAATGAGTTACAAGTAACCCAAGGATATAGGACTCAAAACAATAGTGAATGACTAGGGGAGTGCATGGGAAGTGTGAGAATATGGAAGAATAGTTCATATGGGTCACTCAAACCTTATTGATAGCAATTTTTTCACCATCCCTCAAGGAAAGGATCACATGGTAGCAAAGATATAACATAGAGCGAGGCTATAGGGGCCATAGAGTCCTATATCTTTAGGAAGAACTGATTGTTAAGTGCCATGACTCTTAGTCTATTGAGAGTTTGTTGTCCAATTATTCATGCCATTAATGATTTTAAATACTTTTTAAAGGCAAAAAAAGTATAAATACCTCTATTGTAAAGCATTACGAGGATGGATGGATTCTGGGATGTGATTGTGATAAACATAAACCTTTCTATGGGTTAAGCTTAATATATGAGAATAGTGATTTTTTGTTAACTTCATGGTTTTTGATAAATGATGGTTTGAATTAGGTTTTGGCTTATATATGAGTTATACCCTATCACATTTTTTTTCCTAAGATAACTAATGCTAATAGAAAATGACAATATTCTACGTAATAATATTAATTGAACCTATAACTCAAAGGATCAAGGTAGTATATTTATGATTTTATATAATCCCTATTTGATAAGCATAAAGAGAATACTATGAACAAGTTATCCAGACTATGCAACAAAACCTATGAGAACCACTCTTTCACTACATGCTTCAGGTGAGCATGTAAGACATAACTCTTGTGTGAAAGGACTAACACACTATCTCATTGGGCTAAACTTCAATGTCAATCTAGAATTATCAAAAATAACCCAACATGAACATTGGGATATTTTTGATGATTTTAATATAGTGAAACAACCTATTGATAAGATTTTCCATCTGTTGATGCATTGGTTAGCTAGTGAAAGGGAAGCTTGCATTTTCATAAAAAGTAAATATGGGTTTTATGACCCAACGTTGATTTCCATTCCACATTTGATGTTTGGTACACCTATACTAATATTTTAGGTAGATTTGATCATGTACTCAAATGACTTGATTAGGGTATGCTTTCCATGTAATTATACTTCCTATTTAATAATTTTTATATTTATTAGCTGAAGCCATACTAGATTTTATCCTTTTTAACCATTCATCCATCCACATTCACATTACTTGGCATTTCAAAAACCAAAAATACAAAAAAGTCATTTTTTTGCATAAAGATTTAATATATCATGGTCCCACCATGGCCCATATTCATCTAGTTTAGAATCTAATCCATCAGTCAACTTAGCATCTAGGATGTATATATTGGTGGATTGATGTGCTCACCTGCACTCCTAGATTTTTCCAAATTTATGGTTGTAAATTGGCTAAGATATGAAAATGCTCTTACTCTTTCACCTCCTTAGAGCTAATTCATGAAATTGTAGTGCTTTAGAAAACCCCCATCTATGATTTTTTATAGCTATAAGTGGAAGGATTGAGACAACATATCTAAATTGTAGATAATTACAATGATTGGGGGGATCAAATTTGAGTGTGTATGTATTATATTAAATTGAGTGATAAAGCTTCCATATATTTTTTCAAATGCTCAAAGCCAAACATACCTCTCAATATATTGTATCCATACAAGATGTTTTTAGTGTTTTAATAATGTTTCAGACATGATCCAAGCCTTTATGAGACACTATCATCAAGGGTTAAGGGCATGAAGTTAGGGGATAGTTTCATGGACATTTTACATAACATGATTATTTCTCAATAATTACCGAGACATAACATGATTGCACTAATGTATAACATAATCACATTAATATATAATATGATCATATTATTGTAAAAATAATAACATGATCATGTTACTATTGTTTTCCACATTAAATCGATGAACATATAGATGGAGTGAACCTTAGTTAATAGATAATGTGATCATGTTATCATTAACATTATCGCATGGTCAATAACATGATCACATGATCAACAACATGATCGCATGATCAATAACGCAATCATGTTCCTATTAATTTACACATAAAATCTTATGGAGTTTCACATGAAGACATATTTGTCCAAAAGCTTATATTTACTACTCTAAATGTTACATCATTTACATTTATATTTTTACATTTATTTCCTTATACTTTAAATTTATTTTAGTAGATATAAGAAATTAGGGTCACTTTGCATATGATAGAGTTGGTCTCACAGTTGCATGCCTTATGATGTGGAAAATGGTTTTTCAAAATCTAATATGATTAGTACTTAGGCATTTTTAGGGTCTAAGTATTAATCTTAGGGATTTTAGGACATAAGCAATTAATGTCTATTTTTGGTAAACATATAGTCATTTTTTAGGTTTTTATGCCTTCTAGATTGATTTTTAGCATTTTTAGGAGTCCTTAGTTTGTCAAAATTGAAGATTAAAAACCAATCACTTTAAAATTGATGAAAAGTGGTGTGATTGTAGTATCATAGTGTTGACGCAGAAGATTGCACCCTTAGCAGGAGGTCAAGCTCTTGCCTTCTTCATGTAACTATGGAAACTCCCCTCTCACCTGTGGGACTGGCGAAGCTGGAGGGGAGAGTCTCTAGGTAAGGGCTAGCTCCCTTTGATGCATCTAATTTTTTCTAGTAAGTGCTAACATATATATACATATAGATATATAATGGGGGGATGAAAAGGGAGAAAGATTGCAAGAAAATAAACTACTCTAAGGAGGTGATGCACCAAAATAAAATCAACCTTCTCACATTCACACTTAAAATCAAAAAAACACATACATACACTTTAAACTTGGCAGAAGAACTAGACTGCAAGAACTTGGTAGGGACGCTTTAATGGAAAATATAGAAAATAGAGATTCGCCAAAGGTGTTGTGAAACACACACTATATAGCAATTTATTCTATTTTTGCACTTCCAAATGTAGCTCTCCTTGTTAGCTGCAAAAATAGCACTTTATAAATAACAGATATGTTTGTGTTGAACCTATTAAAGCATCAAGAAATAATGACTAAACACAAACTGACACTCAAGACATACACAGAGATATCTAACCAAGATAGAGGTAAAAATTGCATTTTATTAATTCAGGTGAAATTTTGCCAGGGCTATGCCTTACAAATGTGGAAGATGATAAGAAAATGACAAGTCCTCAATATATAGGAGAAGAAAGGAGGCCTTTTAGTGCCCCTTTTACAAGTGACCCATGTGCCTTACGAGCATTGTGAAGAGTAGGTTGCTTCAACATAAATGTTGTGTCAGCCCTGGCTTTGAATTCACACATTTCTTGACATGGCTACACTATTTCCTCACTAACCAAGACTACTCCTTGAAGGCACCTACACAGTTTGTCTACTCATAAATATGAAATGAAGAAAAAGGGTTGCATGGTCGGCCATTCACGCCTTTTAATGGTCAATTTGCAGGCACTGTGTCATCTACTAGAGTAATTTCCTTAATCGATGCCTCCCTTCACCACTTAGACTATTTGTCTACTCCTACACCTGGCACTTTGTCTTTTCCCTATCTTGTCTCTTTTTGGCTCTTTCGGCCCTCGGGCTATCTTCTGGTTGGTCACTGCATTCCTTGGGCTCCCTTCATGGTTAGTGCTTGGGCGTTTAAAAAACAATGGCCTTTTTGTTGGCTTAAGATTGATGTCCATGCACCCGTCATTATTTGAAAAAATGGCTAGTTCACCTTCTTAAGGTTGATGGCTTTTAGGATGTCACCATTCATGGCAATTTCCTTTAGGCTTTTCTACTTGTTGAATTGACCCTTTGAACCAATCATGTTGAACCAAAGCGTTGAATCGATTCAATGGTTCAATGTTGTGCACTAAGCTGATTAGACCAAAGGCAATTGAACCATTTGCTACTTGAACCAAAATGGTTAAACCAATCCATTGAACCATTCAATTAAACTAGTTCAATGGATTAATGCTGCATGTTGAGCATGATTGAACTAAGCCTTTGAACTTTGCCAATGAACCAAGGCATTGAACCCTTTATTAATCTAAAGTGATGAACTTGAAGATTGAACCAAGCACCTGTAGAGTCCATAGAAATCTTGGACTTGTGCAAAATCAAAAAATGAATTGGCCTTAAATAGCAGGGGAAGAAGGGGACTGATTTTTTGCCTTGTTGGGCAAAAATGGTCAACAGATTGGCACTTCCCAGGGGAAGCATGCCTGCTATGCTTAGAAACTAGTTACCTTAAATATCCATTGGGCACAGAGTCAGATTATAACTTAAAGATCAGTAATAGCTCTAATAAATCTAGAACCAATCACACAAATTCACCTCAAAAGGAAAAGAAAAACACACGCGAGGCTAAGAAAACTACTTGTGCAAATAACACTTAGGGAAAATAGGGAAATAAAATTGAAAGTAACCTACTATATACAGCTAACTAGGTATTTTTTATTCCCTCCAAGATCAAAGGGAAAACTTCTAACGTCCCCTTCTTGGCAAGAAGACTTATGGTTCTAGGTAAGTAGCTAAATGAAAAGGAGAGCTGGTGACCTACTCCTCTTGCCTGTCACCTGAGTTGGCTGATATTCAAGTGGAGATTCAAACATGCTCCCAACATATACGTACTCTATTTTTTCTTGGAAGTTTACCTCCTATTGGTTCTTCAGGCTAGTGTATCTCATCAAGAAATCAATTACTGCTAGCTCATCACCATAAGCCCCTTGATATGCACCCTTGACTGGCTTGCTCTCTTCTACCTCATGCTCAGGTTCCATGGTATGACCATCTTCCTTGATGATTTCAAAGAAGATATCTTTAGATTCACTAACCTCTTGAAGGGTTAAATCTAAAAACTTGTAGCCTCTTTGCATACTTGTTTGAACCCCAATGCTCCCTTCTCCACTCTTATCCAGCTCAAACCCTCCTTGAGGAATAGTGTAGCTCACCCCAATGACCTCAAAAGAATCATTCAAAACATGAACAAGAGATTTCTTACGCTCCTCCATGTCACTTAAGGTGATCTCCTCCTTGTCTGCACTCATGAAGTCTCCCTGATCAGTCATGAACTGAGCATACTCCTCTTCACTTTCTTCCCTCAAGACAGGTTCCTCCTTGAGAAGGGGTGAAGGGGAAGGCTGACGAACAAACTCATGTGGAAGAGGAGGCAATCCTTGAACTAGAATTGAATGATTCTCCTCTTTCCATTTGGTTAGCACTTCACCTATATCAGGCATGGCCTGATAACTCTCTTGGGGATGTGTAGGTGGGGTGTGTTTAGACGTGGAATGTGCTATTAGGTCTGAACTATACATCACACACTGGCTAAGGAATCTCTCCTTGGATTCTAACTCTATAATCTGCCTATCCATATCTTCCTGAAAAATCCTTTCTTGGAAGTCACAATCATCATTAGGAGTAGGAGCAGCCCCATCTTCTTCAAGGTTTTGAGCAAAACCTTTCCCTTCTTCCTTTTTACCCCAAGATTCCACTGTTTACTTCCAACTCATGACCTTGGGATTGGAATCTTACTCTTGTGAATAGGTATCAACTTTATCCTCTTCAAGGTCCTAACCTAGTTCATGATGTTCGTTCTTCCAACTCAGAATTTGGATATCATGTTGAAAGACTTGAGGAGGTTGGGGAAGATTTGGGAGAGTCTACTCATGTACAAGAAGGGCTATCTCTAAAGAGGCATGCTCAAAATCTAGGTGCATGGGATTGAGGGTAGGATCAATTGATGCATCGGATGAGCTAGAAAGATCAAGTTCCATCTGATAGAAAGGATTTGGCATACAAGAGGGAATTTTCTCTAAAATAGGAGATGGCAGACCTTAGGCCAAAATTTATTGATTTTTATCCCTCCACTTTACCAATATTTCATCAATATTGAAATTAGCTTTTGGATTGGTGGAAGGGGTGCTTTTTGGCATTAGATCCTTGGCAGGGTCTAAAAGCTCCATCTCTCTCTCTCTAAGCAGTCTCATCTTCTTTTCCAATTCCTCAATCCACTTAGCTAGATCATCTTCACCCTGTACCTCTTGGAGCTCATAAGAATCATCATAGAGATGGGAAGGGCATGAAGGTTGCCATGAAGTGCATGTATCTTCTTAAGGAATGGTGGGGGGAACTTGAAAAGGACTAACCTCATCTTGTACCTCACACTCTTGGATAATGTCTTTCACCCCTTGCTATTCCATGACTCAACCACTTTATTCTAGCTCAAGAAATTTGGACTGGGCATCTCTTTTGGGGGTGATGGGGCCATAATATGAGAGGGTAGTGAAGATTTAGATTCCACTTCCCTCACTACCAAAATGGACTGCTGCATCTGAAGATTTGCCAATTTGATCTGTCTATCAAGATTAGCCTTAAACACAAGGTTTGTTGTTTTAGAACTCTCCTTAACATAATTGGGGAAAGGACTTTGATAGGCTTGACTTGGCTTATAAGCAGGGGCTATATATGACTAATATGATACATGGGGTAGCAAGTATGCAGGTTGATAGACTTGGTAAGGCTACCTCTCATAAATACTCAGCTTCTCCTCCAAAGATGCAATCAAACCACTCACATCTAGCATCTCATTTGTAAGCCTGTGCCAATTAGCTCTTTCAATAGGAGCCCATTCCTTCTTAACCTGATCCAGTGCATTCCTCACTTGATGAATGATATGATCATGAATTTCTTGGCCACATCCCCTTCTGGTGCTAAGATTTATTACATACTTTTCATATCCTAGTAGTGCTCGTTTGAAGGCAGAAATAGGTTGATTGGCAAAGAGACTGGGTTGAGTAGGAGAAGTGACCTATTGAGAAGACTGGGCATAAGGCTAATATAACTTATGGCAGGGCTGAGACTGGCCATATTGAACCTGATAAGGATTAACATAAGGCTAGTAAGGATCATAGCCATGCTAGCCAAGGAAAGCAGGGTCCACGGCTCTAAACGATGGGGGTATACATACCAAAATATTGTTTCTTTATGGTATGGTACCAAAACTAGTTAACCAATTGATTTAACTTAGAGTCGCCATTGGTGTTTGATTCAAAATCCTCCAAAGGCTGGTTAGTTGACGAACACACCAAAAATTCTTCAACTCTTTGGATACAACTTATCCTAGTTGGTCCCACCGATCATGCCAAAAACTGTTGACGCAAAAGATTGCACCCTTAGTAGGAGGCCGAGCTCCTGCCTTCTTCACACAACTATGGAAACTCCCCTCACTTCTGGGACTGGCAAAGCTACAGGGGAGAGTCTCTAGGTAAGGGCTAGCTCCCTTTGATGCATCTGATTTGTTCCAATAAGTGCTAACATATATATATATATATATATATATATATAATGGGGGGATGAAAAGGGAAAAAGATTGTAGGAAAGCAAACTACTCTAAGGAGGTGATGCACCAAAATAAAATTGACCTTCTCACATTCACACTTAAAATCAAACAAACACATACATAGACTTTAAACTTGGCAGAAGAACCAGACTACAAGAACTTGGTAGGGAGGCTTTAATGGAAAATAGAGAAAATAGAGATTTGCCAAAGGTGTTGTGAAACACACACATATATCAATTTCTTCTATTTCTACACTTCCAAATGCAGCTCTCCTTGTTAGCTATAGAAATGGCACTTTATAGATAACAGATATGTTGGTGTTAAACCTTTGAAAGCATAAAGAAACAATGACTAAACACAAACTGACACTCAGGACATACACAGAGATTCTAACCAAGATAGAGGTAAAAATTGCATTTTATTGATTCAGGTGAAATTTTGCTAGGGCTACACCTTACAAATGTGGAAGATGATAATAAAATGACAAGTCCTCAATATATAGGAGAAGAAAGGAGGCCTTTTGGCACCACTTTTACAAGTGACCCATGTGCCTTACGAGCATTAGGAAGAGTAGGCTGCTTCAACATAAATGTTGTGTCGGCCCTAGCTTTGACTTCAGGCATTTCTTGACATGGCCGCATTATTTCCTCACTAATCAAGACTACTCCTTGAAGGCACCTATGCAGTTTGTCTACTCATAAATATGAAATGAAGAAAAAGGGTCACATGGTTGGTTGTTCGTGCCTTCAAATGGTCAATTCATAGGCACTATGTCATCTACTAGAGTAATTTATTGAATCGACACCTCCCTTCACCACTTAGACTATATGTCTACTCCTACACCTGGCACTTTGTCTTTTCCCTATCTTGTCTCTTTTTGGCTATTTCAACCCTCAAGCTATCTTTTGGTAGGTCGCTGCATTCTTTGGGCTCCCTTCATGGTTAGCGCTTGGGCATTTAAAAAACAATGGCCTTTTTGTTGGCTTAAGATTGATGTCTGTGCACCCATCATTGTTTGAAAAACAATGGCTAGTTCACCTTCTTAAGGTTGATAGCTTCTGAAATGTCACCGTTCATGGTAATTTCCTTCAAGCTTTTCTGCTTGTTGAACTGACCCTTTGAACCAATTGCATTAAACCAAAGCATTGAACTGGTTTAATGGTTCAACGCTACTCACTGAGCTAATTGAACCAAAGGCAGTTGAACCATTTGTTGTTTGAACTAAAATGGCTGAACCAATCCATTGAACTATTTGATTGAATCGGTTCAATGGATTAATGCTGCATGTTGAGCATGATTGAACTAAGCCTTTGAACTTTGCCAATGAACCAAGATGTTGAACCCTTTGTTGATCCAAAGTGATGAACTTGAAGATTGAATCAAGCACCTGCAGAGTCCGTAGAAATCTTAGACTTGTGCAAAATCAAAAAATGAATTGGCCTTAAATAGCAGGGGATGAAGGAGACCAATTTTTTGCCCTGTTGGGCAAAAATGGTCAACAAATTGGTGCCTCCCAGGGCAAGCATGCCTACTATGATTAGAAACTAGTTGCCTTAAAATTCCATTGGGCATGAAGTTAGATTGTAACTTAAAGATCAGTAATAGCTCTGATAAATCTAGAACCAATCATGCATATTCACCTCAAAAGGAAAAGAAAAACACATGCAAGGCTAAGAAAACTACTTGTGCAAACAACACTTAGGGAAAATAGGGAAAGAAAACTGAAAGCAACCTACTATATACAGCTAACCAAGTATTTTTGATCCCCTCCTGGATCAAATGGAAAACTTTTAACGTCCCCTTCCTGGCAAGAAGACTTATGGTGCTAGGTAAGTAGCTGAATGAAAAGGAGAGCTGGTGACCTACTCCTCTTGCCTATCACCTAAGTTGGTTGATATTTGAGTGGAGATTCAAACATGCTCCCAACGTATATGTACTCTATTTGTTCTTGGAAGCTTACCTCCTGTTCATTCTTCAGGTTGGTGTATCTCATCAAGAAATCAATTACTACTAGCTCATCACCATAAGCCCCTTGATACGCACCCTTGACTAGCTTGCTCTCTTCTACCTCATGCTTGGGTTCCATGGTATGACCATCTTCCTTGATGATTTCAAAGAAGATATCTTTCGATTCACTAACCTCCTAAAGGGGTAAATCTTAAAACTTATAGCCTCTTTGCATACTTTTTTGAACCCCAATGCTACCTTCTCCACTCTTATCTAGCTCATAACCTCCTTGAAGAATAGTGCAGCTCACCCTAATGACCTCAAAATAATAATTAAAAATTTAAACAAGAGATTTCCCATGCTCCTCCATGTCACCTAAGGTGATCTCCTCCTCATTCACACTCATGAAGTCTCCCTGATCAGTCATGAATTAAGCGTACTCCTCTTCACTCGCTTCCCTCAAGACAGGTTCCTCCTCGAGAAGGGGTAAAGTGGAAGGCTGATGGACAAACTCATGTGGAAGAGGAGGGAGTCCTTAAACTAGAATCGAATGATTTTCCTCTTTCCATTTGGTTAGCACTTTACCTATATCAAGCATGGCCTGATAGCTCTCTTGGGGATGTGTAGGTGGGGTGTGTTCAGACATGGAATGTGTTGTTGGGTCTAAACCATCCATCACACACTGGCTAAGGAATCTCTCTTTGGATTCCAACTCTATAATCTGCCTATCCATATCTTCTTGGAAAAGCCTTTCCTGGAAGTCACAATCATCTTTGAGAGTAAGAGCAGCCCCATCTTCTTTAAGGTTTTGAGAAAAACCTTTCCCTTCTTCCTTTCTACCCCAAGATTCCACTATTTGCTTCCAACTCATGATCTTGGGATTGGAATCTTGCTCCTATGAATAGGCAGCAACTTTATCCTCTTTAAGGTCTTGAGCTGGTTCATGATGTTCTTTCTTCTAGCTTGGAATTTGGAGATCATGTTGAAAGACTTGAGGAGGTTGGGGAAGATTTGGGAGGGTCTGCTCATGTAAAGGAAGGGCTATCTGAAAAGAGGTGTGTTGAAAAGCTAGGCACACAAGATTGAGGGTAGGATTGATTGATGCATTGGATGAGCCAGAAAGATCAAGTGCCATCTGATAAAAAGGATTTGGCATACAAGAGGGAGTTTTCTCTAGCATAGGAGAGGGCAGACCTTGGGCAAAATTTTCTTGATTTTTGTCCCTCCACTATACCAATATTTCATCAATATTGAAATTAGCTTGTGGATTGGTGGAAGGGGTGATTTTTGGCATCAGCTCCTCAACAGGGTCTAAAAGCTCCATCTCTTTTTCTCTAAGCAGTCTCATCTTCTTTTCTAATTCCTCAATCTGCTTAGCCATATCATCCTCACCTTGTACCTCTTAGAGCTCATAGGAATCATCATAGAGATGGGAAGTGCATGAAGGTTGCCATGAAGTACAGGAAGATTCTTGAGGAAGGGTGGGGGGGACATGAAAAGGACTAACCTCATCTCGTACCTCACACTCTTGGATAATGTCTTTTGCCCCCTTGTTATTCCATGACTCAACCACTTTATTCCAGCTTAAGAAATTTAGACTAGGCATCTCCTTTGGGGGTGATGGGGCCACAATGTGAGAGGGTTAGATTCCACTTCCCTCACTTCCAAAATGGATTGCTGCATCTGAATATTTGCCAATTTGATTTTTCTATCAAGATTAGCCTTAAACACAAGGTTTGTTGTTTCAAAACTCTCCTCAACATAATTGGGGAAAGGACTTTGACAGTCTTGACTTGGCTTATAAGCAGGGGCTGTATATGACTGATATGATACTTGGGGCAATGAGTATGCAGGTTGATAGACTTGGTAAGGCTACCTCTCATAAATACTTAGCTTCTCCTCTAAAGATGAAATCAAACCACTCACATCTAGCATCTCATTTGTAAGCCTGTGCCAATTGGCTCTTTCAATAGGAGCCCATTCCTTCTTAACCTAATTCAGTACATTCCTCACTTGATGGATTATATGATCAAGAATTTCTTGGCCACATCCCCTTCTGGTGCCAAGATCTATTGCATACTTTTCATATCCCAGCAGTGCTCGTTTAAAGGTGGAAACAGGTTGATTGGCAAAGAGACTAGGTTGAGTAGGAGAAGTGACATATTGAGAAGACTGGGCATAAGGCTGATATAGCTTTTGATAGGGTTGAGACTAGCCATATTAAACCTGATAAGGATTAACATAAGGTTGGTAAGGATCATAGCCATGCTAGCTAAGGAAAGCAAGGTCCATGGCTTTGAATGATGGGGGTATACATACTAGAATATTATTTCTTGATGGTACAGTTCTAGAACTACTTAACCAATTGATTTAACTCAGAGTCACCATTGGTGTTTGATTCAAAAGCCTCCAAAGGTTGGTTAGTTGAAGAACACACCAAAAATTCTTCAACTCTTTGGACACAACTTGTCCTAATTGGTCCCACCATGCATGCCAGAAATTGTTGATGCATAAGATTGCAACCTTAGCAGGAGGCCAAGCTCCTCCTTTCTTCACGTAATTATGGAAACTCCCCTCTCACCTATGGGACCAGTAAAGCTAGAGGGGAGAGTCTCTAGGTAAGGGCTAGCTCCCTCTAATGCATCTGATTTGTTCTAGTAAGTGCTAACATACATACATACATATATATATATATAATGGGGGGATGAAAAGCGAAAAAGATTGCAGGAAAACAAACTACTCTAAGGAGGTGATGCACCAAAATAAAATTGACCTTCTCACATTCACACTTAAAATCAAACAAACACATACATACACTTTAAACTTGGCAGAAGAACTAGACTGCAAGAACATGGCAGGGAGGCTTTAATGGAAAATATAGAAAATAGAGATTCGCCAAAGGTGCTGTGAAACACACACTATATAGCAATTTCTTCTATTTCTATAGTTCCAAATGTATCTCTCCTTGTTAGCTGTAGAAATGGCACTTTATAGATAACATATATGTTGGTGTTGAACCTGTGAAAGCATCAAGAAACAATTACTAAACACAAACTGACACTCATGACATACACAGATATCTAACCAAGATAGAGGTAAAAATTGCATTTTATTGATTCAAGTGAAATTTTGCGAGGGCTACGCCTTACAAATGTGGAAGATGATAACAAAATGATAAGTCCTCAATATATAGGAGAAGAAAGGAGGCCTTTTGGCACCCCTTTTTCAAGTGACCCATGTGCCTTACGAGCATTGGGAAGAGCAAGTTGCTTCAACATAAATGTTGTGTCGGCCCTGGCTTTGACTTCAGGCATTTCTTGACATGGCTGCACTGTTTCCTCACTAACTGAGACTACTTCTTGAAGGCACCTACGTAGTTTGTCTACTCATAAATATGAAATGAAGAAAAAGGGTCACACAGTCATCCATTTACACCTTCTAATGGTCAATTCATAGGCACTGTGCAATGTACTGGAGTAATTTTTTGAATCAATGCCTCCCTTCGCCACTTAGACTATATGTCTGCTCTTACCCTGGGACTTTGTCTTTTCCCTATCTTGTCTCTTTCTAGCTCTTTCAGCCCTCAGGCTATCTTCTAGTGGGTCGTTGCATTCCTAGGGCTCCCTTCATGGTTAGCGCTTGGGCATTTAAAAAATAATAGCCTTTTTGTTGGCTTAAGATTGACGTCTGCGCACCTATCATTATTTGAAAAACAATGACTAATTCATCTTCTTAAGGTTGATGGCTTCCAAGATGCCACCATTCATGTCAATTTCCTTTAGGCTTTTCTACTTGTTGAACCGACCCTTTGAATCAATTGCATTGAACCAAAGTATTGAACTAGTTCAACAGTTGAATGTTGCGCACTGAGTCGATTGGACCAAAGGCAGTTGAACCATTTGCTGTTTGAAATGAAATAGTTGAACCAATCCATTGAACCATTTGATTGAACTAGTTCAATGGATTAATGCTACGTGATGAGCATGATTGAACTAAGCCTTTGAACTTTGCCAATGAACCAAGGCATTGAACCCTTTGTTGATCTGAAGTGATGAACTTAAAGATTGAACCAAGCACCTGTAGAGTCCATAGAAATCTTGGACTTGTACAAAATCAAAAAATGAATTGGCCTTAAATAGCAGGGGAAGAAGGGGACCAATTTTTTGCCCTGTTGGGCAAAAATGGTCAACACATAGGTCCCATTGATAACCTATACACATCATATGACCATTTTGTGACAATTTCACTTCATCATCCCTCCCTCATCCCTGATCATTTCTTACTCATGCCTCATCACCCCTAATTACTCTCTCATCATTATTCATTATCCCTAATCACTTCTTAATTGACCCTCATTATCCATATTCATCTCTAATTACTCCCTCATCATCCATGACTACTCCCTCATTGACCCTCACTATCCCTCATCATCCCTAATTACTCACTTGTCATCCCTCATCACTCCCTCATTGACCCTCACCATCCCTCATCATCTTTAATCACTCATTTTCTATAATCATTCACTAATTGGATCTCACCATACCTCATCATCCCTAATCACTATTTCATCATCCCTAATCACTACTTCATCATCTCTAATCACTCCCTCATCATCCCTAATCACTCCCTTATTAGCCCTCATCATTTATAATCACTCCCTCATTGAGCTTGACCGTTCCTCATCATCCCTAATCACTTATTCATCATACCTTATCATCTCCAATCACTCATTCCTCATCCCTTATTTCCCCTAATCATTCCCTCATTAACCACCACCATCCCTCATCAACTCTAATCACTCCCTTATCCTCCCTAATCACTCCCTCATTAACCCTTGCCATCCCTCATCATCCCTATTGACTCCTTTATCATCTCCACACAATTCCTCCTCATCCATCCTCATCCTTATTCATTCCATACAATACCTTGATGGTGGTATTTTGTTGGGGTTTAACAATGCTAAGAACATCAATTAGAGAGTTGAGAGCTAACATAAAATATAAGACATAGTGATCAAAATTATGTGGAGGCAAATTTGAAAAATAAATATTTAACACCTATGAAAAAATATGGGTCTATTATAGATGATGCAATTCACAATTGAAAATCCACCATAAAAAGAGAATCAAGTAAAACCGCCATATCACCAAAAATGGTTAGTAAATACATGAGGATCACCAAGCTATGTGATTTCTCGAAACCAATCAATTGATTTCCATATGAGAATATTTTATATTCTAAATAATTACATTGAAAGCATTCTATATGTATTTTTATTGATTGACTCATCATACAAGAGAGTGGAAAATAGTTTTTAAATGATTAGAACAAGTAGTCTAAGATTGGAAAGTGGTGCTTAATTCATGACTTCAATATTTAGTCCAATGAAGAGTGTCACACTATGAGTTCTATAATTTCACATCATAATAAGTGGGTACAAGTTATCTATAAATACAAAAAGGTAATTAAATAATATATTATGAAGCCAATGATATGTTTAGTACTAAAAATATCTCTACTCCCCCCAACAAGAAATTATATAAACTAAAAATATTAAGATCAATGGTGAGCCAATACACTTCATCATTTCCAATGGAAGTTAGAAGAATTTAGTTTCTCCTAAAACATATTTTCAAGAATTTAACTTGAAATTTATACATCATCCATGACCATATGCTATTGTATGGTCAAGTTTAGGCCTTGAGAAATGGATCACCTAGTAGTGTCACTTAGTTTATAAAATCAATCTTTTAAAAGATGTAATCCTTTGTGACATCACACCATTAAAGGTGTGTGATGTTTTACATGTGGTCAACCATATATTTAAAACTTACATGTAATATATGAATTAAATCCCCTTGAAATGTTTTGAAATATTTTCATGATCTTAAATAACATATATCATAGTTAGTTCATAAGCTTTCAATCATTAGTGTTAGGAAGTGCAAGAATCTTGTTAGTTCTAGTAAGAAGTATACTCTTGATGGTAATAAGTAAATTTAATAACATCCTTATGTCACCAAATCAAAGTGTGGTATATCCAACAATAACAAAGTCAAAACAGTTAAAACATAAACTAGATGAATAAAAGAATATCTTTCAGTCACCTAAATATTTTCCTACATATTGTACACTAAATAATATTATTGATTTGATCCCTTAACTATCTCTACCTAAAATCTCTCTATATAAAATATCATTTATAGATAATGAATAAATCAAGTGATAAATATATGAAATAATGGATAATAGACACATCATGCCCAAATCATTGCCTTGCAAAATCTCATTTGTGCTTGTGCCAAAGTTGTGAATCAATTAAAAAAATCTTAACAAGATTAAAGTGAAGAAATATTATCCTCATCTAAATATTAATTCATTTTAATTCCATATCCATGGTGTATAATTCTTTTCCAAAATTGATCTTAAGTTTGGGTATCATCATGTTCATTTTGAGCCTATAGACATTTGGAATATAGTCTTAAAAACAAAGGAAGGATTGATTGACTTGTTGGTTATGCCTTATAGGTTAAATCATGTAGTGAATTTATTAATTAAGATGTTAAAAAAAATCTTTAGTCCCTTTACCCATGTCATTTTTTAAATCTAACTTGATGACATTTTAATCTTTAAAAAACATGGGATGAACATCTACACCATGCTAAACTAGAGTTTCACATTTTGTAAAAATATATTTTTATGATAACATGAATAAATCTTCATTTTTCATTCAAGAGATAAAATATTTGGGATACATTACACACACAAGGATTGTATGTGTGAACCTGACCAAGATTCAAGTCATACATGAATGGGAACCATTAAATAACTTTTCATTTGATTCAAATCTTCTCAAAATTAGAAAATTATATAATAGATTTGTGTTTAATTTTTATCTTTTGAACAAAGCTACCAAAAGTGGAACTGAATAAATTTTCATCTAGTCATATTCAAAACAAAGATAATTTGATGAACTAAAATTTGGACTCTATTTTGTGTTAGTACTTATGTTACTTGACTATAAATTTGGAAGACCAACCAATTCATTCAGTAATAAAATTGGCTATCACAAATGGGTATTGACAACACAAGTCCTAGAAAAGAGTTAATTTCTATTATATTGGATTAAATTACATATAATTGGAATAAGAGATATATTTAGATTATATACTTACTTAAAAAAATTAAGGAGTGATTAGGGATGGTGACCATTAATGATGGAGTTATGAGGGATGGTGAGGGATGGTGAGGGTCAATGAGGAATTGATTAGTGATGATCAGGGTTGGATGAAGATTAATTATGAGGAGGGACTGATTAGGGATGATGACGGATGGTGATAGTCAATGAAGGAGTGATTATGGATGATAATCCTAAGTGATTAGAGATTATGTGAGAAAATGAAGGTCAATGATGGAGTGATTAGGGATAAGGAGGGATGAAGAGGGAGTGAATAGAGATGAGAAAGTGATTAGGGATGATAAAGGATGATGAAATAATGATTAAGATGATGAAGGATGGGGAGAGAGTGATTAGGGATGATGAGGGGATAGTGAGGGTCAATGGAGGAGTGATTATAGATGATAAAGGAGTGATTAGAGATGACTAGGGATAGTGAGGGTTAATGAAGGAGTGATTAGGAATAATTAGGAATCATGAGAGAGTTATTATGGGTAATAAAGGATGAGTATAAAATGATCAAGGATGAGGAAGGGATGATGAACAAGTGAAATTAACACAAATTGGTCATTTGATGTGTATAATTCATCAATATGTACTACACTGCCCCAATCACACCACTTTAGCTCAAGTTCAAAGTGAGTAGTTTTCAAACATCAATTCTGACAAACCTAGGAATCTTATAAATGCTAAGAATCAATATAAAATGCACAAAAACCTAAAAAATGACTATACATTTACCAAAAATGGATATCAATTACAAAATTTATGTACCGAAATCCCTAGGTTTAATACCTAGACCTTGAAAATGCCTAATTAATGACTAGATTGGATTTTGAAAAAATATTTTCTACATCATAATGTGTATAGTTGTGAGACCAAATCTAATAGATGTAGAGTGACCCTAATTTCTTATATTTAGTAACATTTATAATAGTAAATATAAAGTTCTACCCAAAGTTGCCTTCATATGCAACTCCATAAGCTTTTATAGGCAAAATAATAAGAATGCAATCAGGTTATTGATAATGTGATTACGTTACCTATTAACCAAGGTTCACTTCCTCTATATGTTCATTACTTTAATATGCAAAAAAATAATAACACGATTGTGTTATTGATTTTATAATAACCTAATCATGTTATCTATTAATGCAATCGTGTTATCTATTAATGTGATCATGTTATCTATGAATGCAATTGTTTTATACATTAACACATTTGTACTATTAAATTTTGAATTCAAATCTCATTCCTTTTGGCTTGGGAATGACTTGGATTCCTGAGCCAAAGGCTTGGACCTGTCAATCTATAGCAAAGTCTGAGAGTTATGATAAATAAACAACACAATTCTATTTTGATTGCCAAATACACTACGAATTTCAACATGAAAATTCAAATACTTAATACCATCATGATGAGCATGCTCTCCTCTTTCCAAAAATATTATTTTTATAATTTTTGGACTAGTTGAAGGTTTCAAACTATGTTCATTTCTAACTATACCTTTTTTAGGCCACTACATGTTGCAATCATACATGCCTATACATGTTCATGTAATTTGTCTTTCATTGATCCAAGTGAAAAAAAATTATATGGTCACAAACTAGGCCTAATTCTACACATATTAAAAAAACTTATTTTCATTTTTTTTGGTTTGAGGTAGTTAGACACATCACATAGATGGCTATCCATTTTTGGTTAATTTCAGGATCTATTTACTTGCAAAATACATAAGAAAAAGTATCCATATATATATATATATATATATATATATATATATATATATATATATATATATATATATATATATATATATATATATCACAAACTAGAAGATATTATCTAAATTTTCACTGAAGTGTTTCAAAAAATATTAAACACTTCTCAAAAAATGGTGGACCACATGGTCATCTATATACTCTATTTTCTTTTAAAAAATAGGAATCCCTCTTCAAATTTTATGTTTTTGACCTAGTTATACTTAAATATTTTTAAAAAAAATTAGTGTTTTGGAAACTAGAGTTGAAATGATACATTTCATGTTCTTACAGTATCTTAAAATTTGGAGTGTAGATATATCAAATTATCTATAGAAGTTCAGATTTTTGAAATTTCAAGAAAAAACATGTCCATGGGTAGGCCACTTTTTGTCCCCCAACTTTATGCACTTACCCCAAGTGTTCATAGCTTAGTAACACTCCCTATAATGACAACAAGATCTTGACCAATGTCTCTCACTTGTCCCTTGAAATATAACAACTTCTCAATGAGTTGCATGTGATAGGAAAATTTTCATTAAGGATTTGCATGAGCTAGTTATGCAAATGGCCAATGACAAAGCTCCTAGTCATGATATCTTTCCTTATGAATTTTAATAAAAAATGTGGGATATTGTTGGCCCAAATTTATATCAGGTATATCTCAAAGCCGTCCACACCCAATCCTTGCATTCTACTATTCAAAAAGGGCACATCAAATTCATCCCAAAACAAGGAGACCTAAAATTAATATGCAATTAGCATCCCATCACATTGCTCAATGTATCTTATATTATAATTACCAAAGTGTTAGCACTTTGTATTCACCACCTTATTGCCTTGATTTTTCAACCCAAGTAAACTGGCTTCATTTAAGGGAGATACATTCTGGATAATGTCATTGTTATGTAGGAGGGTATGTAATGGGTTCAATATTCCAATCAAAAGGCTATGTTTATAAAAATTGACTTCTAAAAATCCTATGATCGTATTGAGTGGCCATTTATTCTAGCTATGTTACAAACCTTAGGATTTGGCCTAGTTTTCATGTAATCAATGTAAATGCTTTTTGTTGATCCCTCATCCTTTCTTTTCATTAATGGATTCAACTCTGATCAATTTGGTCTATCAAATCCATTAGGCAAGGTTTCTCATTATCCCTTGCTCTATATGTTGTCATTATTGAAGGTTTTGGATATCTACTAGTCAATGCTCAATATCAACAGCTTATTCATTGTTTTTTCATGCCTACTAAGGAGACTTTGAGACTCCTCAATGGAAATCTTGCAAATGACTCTTTTCTCACTCTTGTTGATGATGAAGCCAATTTTGCTAATGTTATGAACTATCTTGATATTTTTGTCTTGCTTCTAACTATTCCATTCAATGGAAGAAAACCTAGTGTTATAGACAATCCTTCCTCCCTCCACCTTCCTGGGTGAGCCTCTATGATTGGAAATGGCTCTAAAATGATGAAATTTTTAGGTTCTTGGGTATTCCATTTACATTATAAGCTTATCCTCTATCTTATGGTAGTGTGTGGTGGACAAGGTTATGAAAATGCTTTTGTATTGGATCACCAAACCATTATCACTACCTGGAAAGTTTCAAATTTACTTCAAAGTGCTTATGGCCACCCATGTGCATTATTCTTCGTGTTGGGTGTCATCTAAAAATTTGGTTCAAATTATTGAAAAACTACTCATAGATTTCATATGGGCTAATTTCTCCACTGGGAAAGGGTTCCATAAGGTGGCCTGGGAATTTTGTTGTCTTCCCTAGTAGGCAAGAGGTATGGGTTTGATAGACACTAATAGTCAAGGCTCAACATTCTATGTCAAATGGATTGTCTGTGCCATTGAAGGAAATAAATAATATACATTATTAACTCTTAATTTCATTTCTGAAGGCACTCCTCATGGTCATTCAATTTGGAAAGGTCTATTTTTTTCTTCCCTTCTTACTTTTACAGCCCCTATGAAATTTTTTGGGTCTTTTATGATTCAAATCATTTGGAAAGCTTGGGAGAAAGTTAGACCCTAGTTTTTATGGAATGGTTTGGGGTTTAGAGATGGCATTTCTATCGACCAAAATTCTCTCTAGTGGTATGCTATTATCAATTATCATGTCATTCCTCTTGCAGAGGTGCAATGGATTCATTCTCTTAATTTCTTTCAAAGATGAATTTATTATGTGCAAAATTTGTTTTGTAAACACTCTCAGTTATGACTTTCTTGAGATGAATTTAAGGTGAAATTTAATATTTCCTCTATGATGAAGGAGTACTATGAGGAGATTATAAAGGTTGTTCTAGGGGATTTGCTTCAAAAAATCACTATCACCTCTTTTTGCCCTTAGTGGAAAGATGTAAATTGTTTGTTGACACCCCTTCCAAAATTACACTGCTCATAAATCATATGAATGGCTTTTACCATATCTACCTATGGTGGATAAGATCAATGATAAATGGAATAATCGTTTAACCCTTTCAGTCTGGGCTAGACTCTTTTAAACTATTTGGTTTGCTTGTGTCAAACCTAAGCTTGTTTACTTTTCTTGGTATATCCTTTGAAAGGGATTCCCATTGGGAGAATATTGGTTCAATTAGGGGTGGTTCATCTCATATGCCCATTTTTCAGGAATTTGGAGATTGTCACACACTTTTATTATTTTTGTTAAGGCCCAAAGTGTTTGGTCTTGGATCCATGATTTTTTCAAACCCTTTCTCCCTGAGCCTTTCATTTGGCATCATATTCTCCTCGAGAACAGTCCTAAGATGTTCCTCTAGTACACCCAAGTTTGGCATCCATTCATAGTGGAAATATTTTTATGGATATGGAAAGAAAGGAATTCAACTCTATTCTCTAATGTTGTTGCTAGCAATAACTTTTCAATCTATAATAAGTTTGGTTATCTCTAATGTTCTTTTGCAAAATCAAGTTCAATTTAATAAATTCGTTATGGAGATTGAGCACGTGCAGAGCTTACTTCGTCATTGGAGGGATGCCCCATGTAATGTGGCTCGTGTCTCACCTTCCTTGCACATGAATACACCTCCAAGAGGTGGTAGTGGTCCTTTACAAGGTGGATTTTGTTGCAGCTGTTCATGATGACATTCTCACAATCACTCCTAAGGTTCTCTTCAGAGGCACCACTATCCGTCAACAACTCTTCATGGAGGGTGGGGCTCTCTGCTTCCACGTTCACCTTGCTCTCAGGGGTGGGGCTTCCGCCTCTCTCGAGGTAGCACAAATGGAGTTATTTGCTTGGCATTTGTTAAGATGGCCAATAATTGCCACTAGATAAAGTGTTCTCTCAGATTGCTTTAGCAATTTCCCCTCATCGCATGGACCAAGATGTTGAAGCTCGGGAGGAAGGTGCTCAAAATAATTTTAGCTCTACTTGGGACCCAGTTTCTAATGGGGATGATCTACCAAGGTTTCAATGGGATGATCTTCATAATAGAGGCCCCCTTCTGCCAATATTTTTTTTATGACAATTTAGTTCTTGGTGACTGTTTCTTTAGATATTATAGATCTCTACTAATCTTCGCCTAATTGATTTGTTACTTTTTTTTCCTAGGCATAACATAATTTTTTGACTTTGTGGTGTGCGTTCTACCACCTTTTTAATAGTCGTGTATATTATATCTTACTTATTTAATATAATAAATCTTAAATATTTATTATAAAAAATGTGGAAAAAAAAGAAGAAAAAAAAAACGAAAAAAACTTCTTTCAAAAATTGTATTTTTATTATTTATCCTCGATAATCTTTTGACAATGTAACCCAACAAGCTTATTAATTAAAAAATAAAATGAAGTTTTCAATCCCGCTCTTACCATTTTAAATTTCCTTGTTATTAACATTGCCGTGATCACCATGGAAATCACTTGCTTTAAAAATATATATTTGTTAATGTTTGATTTTTGGACCTAAATTTTCATAAATGGACAAGGAAATCTCATGAATAACCATAATCACAAATGTAACTATTTAGATTACTAATTGATTTTCTATTTTGAAATTTTATACATGGACTAACCTTCAAAATCTAACATCAACGTAAATAATACGTTTTTATTCTCATTACAAATCCACAATTCTTAAATTGACCAGAAAATTTTACCGGATTATTCTCAGCCAGGCCAGACTTGACTATTGACTGCTGACTTGCTTCCAAATACTTTTACATTGACTTACAAAATTTACAGAGGTTTGAAATTTGCTTCTTCCACACTCTGTAAATTTCTAGGAATTTGATTTAAGATAAAATGCATTTAATCTGTAATGCATCCTGCATTTAATCTATAAAGCCCATATGATAATTATATATACAACATAGCAAACTAGTTACTCATCCAACACTACGTATACTTTCTCCGTCCCATTTACTCTGGGAAATGATGAGATGGTGGTTTCTGTTTGTGTTTGTAATTCCCTGCTCTTGCACTCGCCCTGCAACTCTTGATGTTAATGATAAGCAAAGCCTTGTTGACTTCAAGAATTCTATTTCTTTGGATCTGTTAAATGTCTTAGATAATTGGCACCCTGCAATTAACTTCTGCAACTGGACAGGAGTTCGGTGTGATTCATTTGGCGGGAGAGTGAGCTCGATTGAGTTGGGAAGTATGCAACTAAAGGGTTCCATCTCGCTTTCCATAGGCAATCTCTCATTTCTCAAGCAACTGGATCTCTATAATAACAGTTTTGGTGGCCCAATTCCTCCTGAATTAGGCAGATTGCAACTTCTAGAGGTGCTCTTCCTTGTAAAAAATGAACTGCAGGGTTCCATCCCAAAGAACCTGAGTGGCTGCAAACAGATGGAAGGTCTGTATCTGGGGTCTAACCAATTGACGGGACCTATTCCTGCAGATTTGAGTCAGCTTACAAATCTAAAGGCCCTTAGGCTTGGATCCAACAAACTCTCAGGTAACATTCCTCCCTCCTTCGCAAACCTTTCTCACATGGAAAGCTGTATTCTGGGAGATAATGACCTCGAAGGTCACATTCCATCTGAATTGGGAATGCTAACTCAATTAGAGTCCTTTCTTCTGTTTGAAAATCCACGTCTAACAGGGCCCATTCCCTTATCTCTCTCAAATATTTCCGGCTTAGTAGAGTTAGCACTATATAGCAACAATTTGACAGGTAATATCCCCCCAGAATTGGGCAAGCTCCCTCGCGTTCGCACTCTTTTACTATGGAACAATACGCTAAGTGGCACCATCCCAGAACACTTGCCAATTGTTCCCAATTGAGTTTCGTAGACATAGAGTTAAATCACCTGAATGGAGCAGTACCAATAGAGTTTAGTAGAATTCAGCATCTGGGGTTCTTAAGCTTATCTTCTAATCAGCTTGATAGTGGCAGCACTTACACCATCCCCATTCTTGCAGCTCTTAGCAATAGTACCGAATTGGAACAAATATGGTTAGATGACAATCTTTTGAGTGGGACTTTGCCCCAGCAGCTTCCCAGAAATCTCTCTGTGCTTATCCTACGCGGCAATCATATAACAGGAAATATACCTTTACAGATTGCCAACCTCTCCAATTTGGGGGACCTTGATTTGTCTTTCAATCACTTGACAGGGAACATACCGTCCTCAGCAGAATTGAAAAGTTGCAAAGGGTGTGGTTGGATAACAACCAACTAGCAGGAAACATACCAACAGAGATAGGTGGAATAAAAAACCTTGGTCTCCTATCGGTGAGCCATAACATGTTGTCCGGGGAGATACCCCATACTATTGCTCACCTCCAAGAACTGAGAAATCTTGCACTTCACCATAACCAACTATCAGGGAATATTCCTGCTAGTTTGGGGGAATGCTATAAATTGGAATTGCTGGACCTCTCCAACAATAAATTTTGGGGAAGCCTACCCCCTGAAGTCGCCAATCTTCCGAATTTACAATTCTATTTCAATTTGTCCGGTAACTTTTTGCAAGGGCTTATGCCTCTGGAGATTGGAAAGATGATTCATGCTCAAGCTATTGATATTTCTTTCAATAGGTTGGAAGGCCCAATTCCAGCCACTGTGGGAAGCTGCGAACAACTCCAGTATTTGAAGCTTTCTTCCAACAGATTACAAGGTACAATTCCAAACACCTTCAACAGGTTAAAAAGTCTGGTGAGCATGGATCTCTCTTCTAACAATCTTTCAGGTTCGATACCTTTTTTTCTGAAATCTCTTCGGTATTTGAACTTGTCTTTTAATAACCTGAGTGGAGAAATCCCAGAAAAAGGTGTCTTCAAAGATATGACAGCTGCATCCTTTATAGGAAATCCCTTTCTCTGTGGAGAATGGAAGCATTTTCCCTCGTGCCCACTTCACACTGGTACTCCAGCTAAGGACACACCAAAATAATTCTAATATTTGCATCTGTTGCCTTCCTTTTGTGCTTTTCAATAATATTAGGTTTAATTTATTGGAGGCATAAGAAACAGTCTCAAGTGTTGGATCCAGAAGATGTGGATGACAGAAGGATTTCCTATGAAGAAGTCATTAAGGCGACAGAAGGATTATGCGAGGAAAATTTGTTAGGGATTGGTAGCTTCGGCTCTGTGTATAAGGGCATTATGGGTGGTGGAAGAATGGCTGTTTTCAAGGTTCTCAATATGCAAAGCCATCAAGCCTGGAAGAGTTTTATCAGGGAGTGCAAAGTACTGGGAGAAGTAAGGCACAGGAATGTGGTAAGAATAATATCCTACTGTTTAGAGTTTGGACACAGAGTGTTGGTTCTAGAGTTCATGTCCAAGGGAAATTTAGAGAAACTAT
This sequence comes from Torreya grandis, assembly GCA_037957365.1. Taxonomy (NCBI): domain Eukaryota; kingdom Viridiplantae; phylum Streptophyta; class Pinopsida; order Cupressales; family Taxaceae; genus Torreya; species Torreya grandis. The sequence continues at coordinate 880,102 of JARHVA010004719.1, read as the reverse complement.
TGAAAAATTATTAACAGGGTAATGAGAGACTGAGCTTCAGGGACATATTGAACATAGCAATAGATGTAATCCATGGACTGGAATATCTTCATCATGACTGTTTTGTGCAAGTTATACACTGTGATATTAAGCCGAGCAACATACTTCTGGATGAAGATATGACAGCCCATGTAGCAGATTTTGGCATAGCCAGAATGATTTGTGGGTCAGGCTCCATGGAATCAGGAAGGAGTAGTACTTCCACTTTGGCTCTGAAAGGATCTGTGGGCTACATTGCACCAGGTATTGCTTTCATAAATAATTACCTATTCATTATTTGTCATTATGGTTTTTTCTTTTTTTTTTTTTTTTTTTTCAAATTTTTAAATACGTGTTTAAATTTTGTTGAATGCAGAGTATGGAGTTGGAGGACAGGCATCTACAAAAGGTGATGTTTATTGTTATGGCATCATGGTGTTGCAGATGATAACTGGAAAGAGTCGGACGGATGATAAATTTGGGGGAGAACTGAACCTTGCCAACTGGGTTTGGGTGTTTTATCCTGAGAAAGTAGAGGAGATAGTTGACAAGATAGTTCTGAGTAGTACAGCAGAATATGAGCCAAGTCAGGGTGTAGCGGCATTCATACGCATTGGTTTGGAGTGTTCAAAGCTGTCCCCTCATGAACGACCCACAGCCAGAGAGGTTGCAAGAACACTAGAAGCTATTCAGACACGACTTTCCTCCTCCGTGGAAGAATAGTTGCTACCAGACAGCAGACACAATTCCTATTCTAAATGCTAAATACCGGCTGTGTATTTGTTTCCTGCAATCTTTAAATCCTGTTAAAGCTCAAGAGTAACTGCTATGTAAAGTATTTATACACTTTATCAAGATTATGTAACGATAATTTTTATTTTAACAAGTACAAATGAAATAATAAATTAAGATAAAGGCATATATTCAGTGAGAAACTTTTTTGTATCACAAATAAAAAGATAAAGGTGATAGTCTTATCCAAACATTTCTGAAAAAATATGGATTTGGACTCAAATATGTATAAAAAATAGGCTATGGTGGTCATAGATTTGGAAAAAGATAACAAGGCATATTACAACCAATTATTTCAAATATTCATATGGACAAACAAGTATTTGGTTGTAATAATGATGATAAGTCACATAAAGATTTCGAGTGTGTACATAAATGATCAATCACAAGCTATAATTAGTAATATACTTTGTATCAGTGTAAATAAAAAATATTTAGGAACCCAAACTCATCACAACATTGTCAATGGTAAAAGCACATTTTGACACATTTGAAAGACAATACAACCCCTTGTTTCCCAAGTTGTAAGGATTATGTAATGGATCACACTTGAGAATTTTCACGTATAATGTATATCTCCCAAGAAGATGCATATAAAAGTATGCCCTTCCATATGGCCATTTATTGATTCCTTGTTATTCCTTCACATCCACTGACTTATGCAATTAATTGTGTATATATGGTTTCCCAAGAAAGAAAATCTTTAAACCATAACATGATATAGAGTCGTATGATCCAAATGCTTTGCCTCGTTTACATTCTATGTGCATAAAGTTTTCTTATGAAAAATACTCTTTATGATATGATATTATTTTACTTATTTTATAGTTAATGTAATCTAAATAAGATAAAACTATGAATATTTAAAATATGTAAAAGTAATCATACAAATTTGAATATAAAAGTACATATTAATAGTGCACTTACTATATTTGTAATGGACAAAAAAATAGAGGAGATATGCATTTAGGTTAATTCTAATTGAACTGTAAATCACTATGTTGATCATTAACCCTTTAAAAAATCTATATCTGATCTATAATATCTCAAGTTAAGAAACATGAGCTCAAACCCTATGAAGACATTGACAATGAAATTTAGAATCATTAGATTAAATTTTGAAGTACTGTAGGTTGCAATTTGATAATGTCAACCATACAAAAACTCACCCCAGCAATCATGGGAATAAAACTGTAATACCATCATGTTATAATAAAGCTCATGTTTTTAAAACATATTACAGAATGGGTCTGCCATAAAGAATGAAGGGCATTTTTAGAGTAGATTTATTACTTGTGTTAAATTATATTACCAACATATTAAACTGTATCACCATCAATTTAAATATATGGCGAGACTTGCTGTCGTGTTGTGATCTATCTAGTCTAGTTAGTGCTGCATACACGGAAATTTTCTCTTAACAATGTTGAAAAGTATTTTCTTCGTAGTGGCCATGGATTTGAATTATGGACAATATTTTTCCATGAAAAATATACTATTTTCATAGTGTATTGATTAGAATAAAGATTCTGGATAAAATTGTGTTCAAGTTTTTATACCCACATTTGGGTGCGTACTCGATGAACCATCATTGGGGTACATCTCCAAAAATTTTCTCTGACGGTGAGGAAGTGAAGAAGTTTTTATTCTACTAGGGTTTCCTCCATGTGCGCCATTGAGTTGGCCCTTGATTTTTTGTCTGTCTAGTTTGTGTCACACCACGACCTTAAGTCACCTACGAGACTTACATTTATTATCATTTAGGGTTTCTAAACTTTGAATGAGGCTACATTTATAATGACTTCTCCCCATTCTATTCTGGTTTTTTCAGTGGTGGAGAAGAACAACAGAGCGTTGAGCAATAGCCCCTGCAAGCACTTGAGGAAGTTTGTCCTAAAAGTTTACCACGAGGTAATGCTTCAAAACCTGATGTTATATTGCCTAGTCATGAATATAATTTTGTGTGTCAATGGTTAGAGCAATTTTGTTTGATAGGATATTCTTTTGGGAGAATTCCCTCTAAAAATATGATATGGTCTTGGGTTCAAACCCTTTGGGCAGTTCACGACATTAAGCTGGAGATCATCCAAAACAAGACTAAGGGTTTTTTCTTTTCCACTTTGTTGACCCATCCCATGCAAGAGGAATCCTCCATAGGTCTGCCACTTGGTATGTCAAGAATTTGCTCATGGTTCTCTCACCCTGGACAAGAGACTTTATGGTATCATAGCACACTGCTCTAAAATTCTTGGTTTGGGTTGAATTTCTAGGCCTCTCACTCCCCTATTGGTACTTTATTCACCAGATAACATCCTCCATACGTCAAGTGGTTTTCCATGAACAAAACTGGTTCTACTCTTCTAGATCACAAAAGTGGGTTTATGTAGAAGTAGACCTTTCCTGAGACCTCAAGGAGTTTTTGGAAATTCAAGTTAGGATTGTGAGACACTCATAACGAGTCCTGTGTATCAACTTGCTTAACACTTGATTTCACTACCAAGCCACAGACCATAAGATACATGATTGTCTACTTTAGTTGGCTCGTAACAATGTGTCCAACCACTCATCCTCTCCCCCCAAGCCCTTCCTAAAAGTAACAAAAATATAGCTTAGGACAGATGGAATATGATAGGAAAGAACAGTCATCCCAAAGTCATAAGTTAACTGCTACTCCCAAAGGAGGAAATTCATTTTTGAGCAATAGCTTGTAGAAGCAAGTTCCTACTGAGAAAGAGACTCCTCAGGATAAAGCCCCAAAATTAGTGGAAAAACCTAGGGTACTCAACACCCTCTAGCTACCAATGTCTTGTCCCAAGGTATCGAGGCTTCCTTGCCTAGTTCTTCCATATTTTTAGACTCACATCAAGCCACTCTTCCACTTATTGCTCAACGAGATGTGCCCAAATGCTCTTGTAGCCCTCCTCAGAGGAGTGACGAGGCAAAGGAAGGAGAGTATTAGGTGGACCCTACTATGAGGAAGTAAATTGATGATTTTTTAAGTGCCAATAGTGGGCATTTTTTAAAGAATTGGTATGATGCCTTGGAAAGTCTGGACTTAGAGGACACATCCCTCGACACCTGTCATTTATAAATTATTTTTCATAGAATGTCTGGGGTCTCACAGACCCAAAACATAAGTTGATTGTGCATGATTTTAGAAGGAAGTTTCTTGAGATGGGCATTCTTTGTTTGCAAGAAGTCAAGGTGGTGGATTTTTTATTGAAGGTTGTAAATAATTCAATCTAGCACGTTAGTATCATTTTACATAGCAATCATGATACAAGACATGGAGGGGTGATAACATTCATTTCTCTAAGGTGGTAGTCATACATAGTGCAATCTGGCATAGACCCCACCAACCGGTTAGTATGAGCCCCTTCTAGCATTGAAAGCCACTCTTTTGGTTTTATTAACATTTATGCCTTGAATGATGCCTTAGAGTATATCCATTTATGGCAATGGAGAGCAGATGATCTCATCAATACCCATTAGGTCTTATGTGGTGACTTTAATATGGTGGCATCTACCAAAGATAAAGTGGGCCACTTGTCAATGTGATGGGTAGTTGGCAAAAGGGAGGCATGGTATTATATGTGCACTGAATGGGGATTTTATGACCCCAATTTAATCTATTAGCTTGCAGATGGAGTTTGGTACACCTGTAGTAATCTCAGGGAGGGCCTCATTCAGATTTTGAAGTACCTAGATAGGGAAATGATGTCCACCCAATCATACTTCTCATTTGATAAAGATTTTTCCCCTCCAATGTAGTGACTATTAAATGTTGGGCTCTCTGACCACTTCTATATTTAGTTTAGAGTCACATGGCAGTTCATGAAACCCAAAGTCCACAAAATGCAATTATTCCTTAAAACGTCTCTACTCAAGCATGTGCCCATGGTGGTGCACATTAGGAGACTTTAAAATTTTGATCCATGTCTTTCCCAAGAATCTGGTTGGATTATTTGGTGGTATGATGCCATCAAAAATTCCTCACTTTCTGTGAATATATGGCAATCAACTTGATCAAATTTAGAGACACTCTTAATCTCCTAATTTCTTAGAGCTGAGCCATGTGGCTTTAGCTCTAGAAAAGGATCCCTTCAATGAGATATTGTAGGTCAAAATTTTCTCCTTGTGGCATCACATCTAGATTGTAGACAAGCACAATTCCTAGGGAGCTCAAGTCAAAGCCAGGCTTCACTATCTCAAAATAGGGGACAAAGCTTCAAAGGAGTTTTTTCAAATCTTGTGAGCCAAGAACTCAAAACAACAAATTCAAGTCATCTCTGAGGCTAGAAACATACTCAAAGAAAACCTATACATTTTTCAAGCATTTGTCCTCCACTATAAACAAGTGTTCAAAGCTCAAGTGTCATCAACTGAGTGTGAAATTGCCCTTCAACAATGTTTTGTAGTGGTGCCATGCAAACTCACTCCCGCCCAGTGGGTGACTTGCAATAGGCTCCTCATTGTCGATGATTTCATGAGGTAGTGTCTCACATAGCTAAAGACAAAGCTCTAAGCATTGATGGATTCCCCTGTGAATTTTATAAAACCCTTTGGGATCTTGTGGGTAGTGACTTGCATAAGGTTTATCTAGAAGCCTTTTGAATGCATTCTTTGGGAAAAAATATAAACAAAGGAAACATTAAATTCATACCTAATCATGATTATCTTGAATTGATCTATAATTGATGGCTCATCACCCTCCTGAATGTTTCCTATAAAATCATTTCCAAAGCTCTGGTGATCACATTATGCAATATGCTACCTCTCATCATGCACCCTAAACAAACCAGTTTCATCAAAAGCCATTATATTTTAGAAAACATTATAGCAGTTTGGGAAGGGATGGACTGGGCCATAAGGTATATGTAACAAGATATATTCATTAAGATTGACTTTGAAAAACCTTATGACTGTATCGAATGGCCGTTCATACTGGCCATTCTTTGAACCCTAGGCTTTCGGCCCAACTTCATCCAACTTGTCCAGATGCATTTTGTAGATGCCTCGGCCATTCTCCTCCATTAATTGAGTCACTTCTAAGCAATTTAGTTTTTTCCACTCTATTTATCAAGGGTGCCATTTTGATCTCAACTTTTATGTGATTACAGCTACGTGTTTTGGTTATCTCCTTAACAATGGCCAAGTTAGGGGTCTCATTAAGGGAATATATCTCTCTTTAGATGTCATGAACACATAAGAAGATATGTAATTACTTAATGGTCACTTTATGGATGCCTCCTTACTCTCATTTAGGATGAGTCCAATGTGGACAATGCCTTACAGTGTTTCAACACCTTCTGCCTAGCCTTTGTCTCCAACATATAATGGCAAGAAACTTGTTACTTCTAGTAATCCTACATCCCTCCACCAATGTGGGCTGATAAATACAGTTGGAAGTAGATCCAACATGATGAAATATTCAAATTTTTTGGTATCCCCTTTACTTTTGATGCCTTTACACCCTTGTTGTGGTCATATGTTGTAGACAAATTTGTTAAGAAGCTAGAATACTAGGTGACCAATTCTCTTTCGTTAGTAAGAAAATTTCAAATTTGCTAAAAAATACTTGTGACCACCCATGTGTACTACTCTTCATATTGGATGCCTTGTAATAAATCTTAACAAAAATTAGAGAAATTTCTCAAATATTTACTTTGGGTGAATTCTTCTCAAGGTAAAGGATTCCATAGGGTGGCCTGGGAATATTGTTGCCTCACACAGGATATTAGAGGGATGGGGCTCATTGACATAGCTCAGCAAGGAACTACCTTATGTGCCAAATGGATTTTGTGGGCCATTGAGAACAAAGAAACTTGGAAGGTGTTGTTTTGACACTACATCTCTTTAGGCTTGCCTAAGGGGAAGAAATACTAAAAAGGGATTGGTTTCCCTAATTTGCTAATAATTAAGTCTCTCATTAAAATCACAAGGTCCTTTATGGCTAAAAGTATTTGGAAGGCATGGGAAAATATCAAACCATGTATTTTTTGGAATGTTTTAGGGTTATGATATGGGTTGTCTGTAAATAACCACTCACTCTAGTGGTCACCTATTATTAATTTCAATGAAGTCACCCTAGTATAATTCCCTTGGATCAATGCTCAAAAATTCTTCCATAGGGGGTATTAATTCTATCTTGGATATATACTATAGATGATCTCATTCTTGTCTATCTTAGAAAGAGGTGAAATCCAAATTTTAGCTATCCAGTTCTGATCAAGAATCCTACCAAGAGATACTTAACATCATGTTGCCCTCCATGATCCATAAAATATTTGTTCACTCCACTCATCCTTTGTGGAAGGAATGGAAGTGGTATGTTGAGACCCCATTTCAAAATTACACTCCTTGGCTTGGCTATGGATGGCTCACCCCCCATTTACCCATGGTGGATAAGCTCAACTCTAGTTAGGGACTGCATTATATTGTTGGTATGTGGAGCTTCCACTTTAGCACTCTCTCGGGGTCTTATGTAGAGGCCAAGATTTCCCATTCTTCTTGGTGTATATTTCACAAAAGATTACCTATTGGCATAAGGCTCACATATCTAGGATTTTCCCTTCTTACTTGCCCTTTCAGTGGCCACCTTGAGATATGTCCTCATCTTTTCTGGTATTATACCAATGTTCAAAGGGTCTGAAAGTGGATGAATAATCTCTTCAAGCCTTTCCAGCCTATATTTTTCTTTGACAACACATCCTCCTTGGAGATAAACCCGTGATGCCCTTCAAATACACTTAAGTCTTGCATACCTTCAGAGTGGAGATTCTCCTTTGGCTTTGGAAAGAAAGAAATAATTTTGTGTTTAATAGTGCTTCTTCAAATTGTAATGTTTTTGATTTGAACAAGTCCTCTATCATCTCCACTATTATTTTATAGATTTAAGTTCAATCTAACAAAGTTTTTATATATCTTGGGAACCTTCAAGATCTCCTCTCTCACTGGGGAGATGATCCTTGTATTATGGCTTAGGTTCTTTCATATCTACCAAGGGATCCCATATTGGAGGATAGAATTATTTTTCCACCTCACGGTAGGCATTGTCATAGTCATTCTCAGTGCCGCTAATATATGTGGATCCATGTATTCTCTAAAAATGAAGTCATTAAATTATGAAATAATCATCGACATGACATAGAGCTCATCGAGATATTTCTAATGCAATTTGAATGGGTCAATTTTGAGCCCATATGTATAAGATATCATGCATCAAAGATCAAATAAGACAAGTAAAAAAATTAGTTTGGATGGAACATCGAGTTGGTCATCAATAAGTGGTGAGTGGTCAACAAGTGGTGAGCAGAGAGTGGTCCACATGGTTGGTCCTCAAGCCACCACATGTCTTGCCACCACTCAATTATTTTATCATTTATTTTTATGCTCCAATTTTAATAGTCATCTAATTGACTATATTGTAATTAATTAAATTCCATGCCATGAAGTAAGTCCATGTCAGACCCACCACATAACACATCCATGCAATGGTTTCTAAAAAAGTTCCCATGTTTAATGCCATGCCACAAACTTCCACACACATGCCACGTGACTGAATGTTCAATCCACATGCGACATCCCAAGTGCTATGTTGAACCATCCAACATCCATGTTCTGACTCACAAAATCCACAAAACCACCACATAACCCAGGATTAATTTCATCCACTTCATAGAATATGCCCTTAAGGCATTAACAACCATGAGTTTTATGGTATTTTCATATGTGAAAATAATACCCACTTACCAATGTGGGATAAATGATTAACATAAGCCACCAAAAATGATGGAGAAGGGACTTGAACCTTGCATGTTTGGATAAAAGGATAACATCCCCATTGGTGAACATGTGGGTTTAAACATCAAACAAAGAGCTTAAGTTTATATTTGAAGGCATGTTTTGAATATTATTCCATGTATACAAGGCCTGTGAAGGAGTGTGAGAGACTTAGAGATTGTATTAAGGCCTTGAACAAAATAATATTATTTCAAGAGTATCTCTCAAATAAAATTAATCCCATTAAAATGATTTGGAGACTTCTAAATAAATTGTAAAACTATTTTGTGACAATTATAATTGGAGTGGATCTGGAGATGTAGGCTTTTAAGCTGAACTCCATTATAAAATTGTGTGTGGTATTTTTATCATTTTTTATCTCTTTAATTATTGCACTCTTGAAATTAAAATTATTTTGGATATTTAAAATCTAATTTTAATTTTGTAATATCAATTTTATTAAGTCATTAATAAGGCTTCAATCCAATATTCAAGTGTATTTTTGCCAAATTATGACACTTGATTATTGTCGATTATGAATCAGATTTTTGGTATCAAAACAAAATTTGGTATTTAATTGTTTGGATTGTTAGTGTATGTTGACAAGGTTAAGATCTAGGCAGGGTGAAGTAAAATTGGCCAAGTACAATCTAGAGGTTGGATCAAGATGTACTACCAAAATGGGAGATGACTTCGAGTCTGAACAAGATTTTCAACAAGACTTCTTGGAATGAAGGATATGGTCAATGAAATTTACTTTGAAAGATGAAGGAAAATATAAAATGATGAAGGTGGTAAAAATTATGAGAAACCTTCCTCCTCTTTGAATGACAGTAAAGACAAAAAAGTTGTTGAATCTCTCCCTTCACTAAAGCTAGATATTAAGTTTGAATTGCCAATGTTTAATGGTGAGATTAATACAGAAAATATGGATAAATGGATAAATCAAATTGAAGTATATTTTAGGGTCTATAAGATTTTAGATGATGAGGCTAAAATTTACCTAGCTACTCTTCAAATGGGAGCCACAACTCTCATCTGGTGGGAGAGTAAGATTAAGGAAAGGGAGATTAATATAGGTAACTCAATTTCTATTTGGAGTGAATTTGTTGATGCATTCAGAAAGCAATTTTATCCTTTAGGTTATATGTAGCAAGCCATAATGGATTAGCAATCTTTCAGACAAACTAAAGGCTAAAGGTTTCAAGATTATACACAGGAATTTAGGAAAAAGGCTTTACATTTGAATATTCCTCTTTATTCATAGGAAACACAGCTTAAGTATATAGGTGGGTTGCATAGTTACTTGAAACACATGATTCTAGTCCTCAATCCCACTAGTTCAAATGAAGCATTTGATAAAGCCATTCATTTATAGGCTAGAGGAAAACAAATAAAAGAATCTTTTCTTAAAGTTAAAGGTAAGCAATATGCTATTAAGCATTCTAAAGGACAAAGTTCTAGAAAGGGTAAACAAAAATCCACTATTAATATTCATAAAGAAGAGGCTAAGCCATTTTGAAATCATTGTAAGAAAAATCATGATGAATCTAAGTGTTGGAAATTACATCCCGAGTTAAGACTTTTTAACAAGTTTAAGAAGGATAAGAAAACTAATATTGTGGTTCAGGATCTGGGTTCAAACTCTAGGGATGAAACTAAGATCACAACTATGAGTATGCATAATTATTCTTCTCTTTTTTTTTATAGCTTTAAGTCATCTAATGTTGCTTCCTCTTCAAAACAAAAAACTATGTATGATGATAAAAAAATAAATGAGTTGTTCCACATTAGGGTTGTTGTAAAACATATTAAGATTGACTCTCTATTTGATAGTGGATCATAGGAAAACTTGATTTCTCGAAATGTTTTTAAAAATTTAGGCCTACAAACAACTCCCCATCTAAAAGCCTATCTAATTGGTTGGGTGTGTGATGTTGCAAAAATACAAGTAACCAAAACTTGTAGATTGAAATTTGCCATTACATCCAAATTTATGGATGAAGTTGACTTGGATGTAGTCCCTCTAGACATATGTGGGATTGTTTTAGGAAGCCCTTATCTTTATGATAGAAAATCAATCTTTTATAGGAAGGAGAATAAGTAATTGCTTGTTAAGGATGGCATTAAATATATAGTCAGATCACATCATGTTAAGATGAGTCTTTCCTTGGTTACAGTAGGGAAAATGAATAGACTACTCAATTAAATAAATAATTTTTGTCTCATGTTCATCAAGTCTAAGGAAAAAGAATATTCCCAAGCTATGGAAAATTGTGATCATTTCTAGTTATGATGATGTGTTTTAGGATTCCAAACAGTTACCCCCTAAAAGGAGAATTCAACATGAAATTTAGTTGTTACATGATTCTCCTCTCCCTAACATTGGTATGTATAGGTTATTAGTGGTGGAAAATGAGGAAATAAAAAAGAAGGTAATGAAACTTTTGGAAAAGAGTATTAGACAACCTAGTACATCTCTTGTTGGTTCACCTATCATTTTGGTGCCAAAGAAAGATGGCACATGGTGAATATGTGTTTATTTCCATGCTTTGAATAAAATTACTATTAAGAATCATTACCCTCTTCATTGTATTGATGATTTGCTAGATTAGTTAAGAAATGTTATTTATTTAACTAAGTTAGAATTGAAAAGTGGTTATCATCATGTTAGTGTTAATGATGGTGATATTTGGAAAAATACTTTTAAAACAAAATAAGGATTGTTTAATTGGTTTGTCATGCCTTTTGGATTGTGCAATGCACTGGCTACATTCATGCAATTGATGAATTATGTTTTTAGGCCATTCCTTAATGATTTTTTTATAGTCTACTTAGATGATATTTTGATCTTCAGTTAGTCTTGAGAAGATCATGTGATTCATATTAGGAAAGTCATGGATGCATTGAGAAGGGAGAAAATTTAGGAGAGTATTTGGTTTACTTGGGTTATATTTTAGGACATGGTGAATTGAAAACTGATCCTACAGAAGTGGAGGTTATGGTTAAATGGCCTAAACCCAATAATGTAACTAAGTTTAGAAGTTTCCTTGGTGAAATACAATATTGAATGAAATTCATTGCTAATTTATCACCATTACATCACCCTTGCATTCTTTGACTAGTATAAAATTGGTTTTTCAGTGGGGAGGCAAGCAACAAAGGGCCTTAAATACTTTGAAGACAAAGATTAGTACTACTCCTATCTTGGCACTTCCTAATTTACAACAACCATTTGAGATTGAGATGGATGCAAGTGATTATGCTATGGGAGCTATTCTAATCCAAGAGAAGAAACCAATATGCTATCATTCTGAGACCCTCATAGGTATGATAAAAAACTATCTAACTCATGATAAGGAATTGTATGCATTGGTTTAAAGTTTTAAGAAATGGAAACATTACTTGATGGGAAAGGAAATAGTGATACATATAGATCATCAGCCCCTCCATTATCTCTAGTCATATGCCAAGATATAATAGTCTAGACATTTTTGTTGGATGGGTTTCCTGCAATAATTTCATCTTGTGATTGGGTATAATAAAAGTATTCGAAATAAAGTTATTGATATGCTTTCTAAACCCCTATGGTATTTGCATCTATTCTTTTATATCATAGTTCTTTGACTCATGAAAGTTATAAATAATAGTATGTTGATTATGTTGACTTTAAGAATGTGTATAAAGACTTGATGAGTGGTAAAAGGGTAGAAGAATTAGACTATCATGTGCATAATGGACTTTTGTATCATTTAGGTAAACTTTGCATTCCTCAAAATGAAAGGGTGCATATGATTAGGTAAACACATAATTCTCTTATATTTGGTCATTTTAGAGTTGGTAAAATGGTTGTGCATATAAGAATGTATTGTTATTAGCCTTGTATGTAGGAAAATGTTGCCAAATATATAAAGGGGTGTGTTCTTTGTGACACAAGCATGCCTAGTAATAAGAAATTGGGACTTTACACTCCATTACCTATTCCTACCCGTCCCTGGGAAAGTATTTCCATGGACTTTGTAGGAGGTTTACCTATGTCATAGAGGAAACATGATTACTTGTATGTGGTAGTGGATAGATTTAGCAAGATGTGTGTTTTGATTCCTTACACTAAGAAAATTATAGGGGAAGGTATAACACACTTGTTCTTTCAACATGTATGGGTTCATTTTGATTTGCCCACTTCAATTATTTTCTATCATGATTTTTCATTTTTTGGGCAATTTTGGTCAACACTATGGGAATTGATGGACACTAAGTTGAATCAGATCACTGCATTTCATCTACAAACTGATGATCAGACAGAGGTTATAAACCACACCATGGTACACTTGCTTAGGGGTTATTGTAGTAAACATCCCTAGTTATGGGATGATCATTTATGCTATATTCAACATGCTTACAATTGTGCACTTCATTCTTCTACTATGAAATATCCTTTTGAAGTTTGTTATATATATTTGCCTAAATATACTCTAGATGTTTGTTATGGACATGATTCATCTACTGATGAACACAAAGATGTTGTTAAACCCAAGAAGTTCATTGAAAACATACAATAGGTACACCATATTATCTGAGATCAGTTGGAAAAAGTTAGGTAAAGTATAAAGCAAGACATTACAAACATCGTGTTGATCACCAATTTTCTATAGGTGATTTGGTATGGTTTCACATCAATAAGGAAAGGCTGATAGGTGAATGTAAAAATTTGAAACCAATCTGGTATGGTCCTTTTTGGATTATAAAAATATTGGTAAAAATGATTTTTAGTTATATTTTCCATCTTATATGTAGATTTATTTAGATGTGAATGTGAAAATTCTAAAATTGTGTGAACCTCTAATGATTATAGATCATGATGAGAGTGTATCCATTCCTTCTATTGATGATTTTGCTCCTAAGTATCTAACAAAATTACAGGAAGATATAATTATTAATAGGAAGGTTCAAACTTCATGAAGGGGATATGTTGAGTATCTTCATGTTGGTCTCAAAGGGATACACCAAAACAAGGCTAAATGGATGGAAGCTAGAAGAGTGTGGGAGAAATACCCTCACCTATTTACCAATTAATCAACTTTTAGAGGTCCAAAATCTCCTAGTGGGGAGGATTGATCTAGGTGGATCCATATACACTCTAAAAATGAAGTCATTAAATTATGGAATAATCATCAACATGATGTAGAGCTCATTGAGAGCTTTCTGACATAATTTGAATGGGTCAATTTTGAGCCTATATGCACAATATATCACATTTCAAAGATCAAATAGGGAAAGTACAAAAAATTGGTTTGGATGGGACATCCAGTTGGATGTTGACAAGTGGTGATTGGTTGATAAGTGACAAGCATAGAGTGGTCCACATGGTGTGTCCTCAAACCACCATGTGCCTTGTCACCACTTAGTTATTTTACCATTTATTTCTATGGTCTAATTTTAATAGTCATCTAATTGAATATATTATAATTAATTAAATTATATGCCATGAAGTAAGTCCACATCAAACCTACCATGTGACACATCCATGTCATAGTTTCCAACAAACTTTCCATGTTCAATTCCATGCCAAAATATTCCACACACATGCCACGTGATTGAATGTTCAATCCACATGCCACATCCCAAGTGCTAGGTGGAACCATCCAACATCCACGTTATAACTCACAACATCCATGAAACCACCACATATCCCAAGATTAATGCCATCCATTTCATGGAATATGCCCTTAAGGCATTAACAACCATGAGTTTCATGGTATTTGAATATGTGAAAATAATACCCACCTACCAATGTGGGATAAAAGATTAACATAAGCCACCAAAAATGATGGAGAAGGGACTCAAACCTTGCATGTTTGGGTAAAAGGATAGTGTCCCCACTGATGAACCTGTGGGTTTAAACACTATATAAAGGGCTTAAGTTTATATTCAAAGGCATTTTTTGAATATTATTCTATGTATACAAGGCATGTGAAGGAGTGTGAGAGACTTAGAGAATGTATTAAGGCCTCAAACAAAATAATATTATTTTGAGAGTATCTCTAGGACAAAATTAAGCCCATTAAGATGATTTGGAGACTTCTAAATAAATTGTAAAGCTATTTTGTGAAAATTATAATAGGATCAATCCCCATTGGAGTGGATCTAGAGATGTAAGCTTTTAAGCTGAACTCTGTTATCAAATTGTGTGTGGTATTTTTGTTAATGTTTATCTCTTTAAATATTGCACTCTTGAAATTCAAATTATTTTGGATATTTAAAAGCCAATTTATATTCTGTAATATCAATTTTATTAAGTCATTAATAAGGTTTTGATTCATTATTCAATTATATTTTTCCAAATTATGACACTTGATTACTATCAATTATGGATCAACCACTCTCACAATGACACTACGTATCAGTGCATAACCCCTTCTTAGTAGTAGTGAGGGTGGTAACCTCCATCTCCTTCCCCTACTGGGTAGGATGGTTGGGATGATCCTCCTCCTCTCATGTACTTGGATGCTTGGGGGCACCATGTGGAGGCTGATTAGACGTACTACACAAGTTCTCCAAGCTTTCTCTATCCATTTCACCCACTCAAACATAGGAAGAAGAAGATGATAGGGACACTTTTCAAGCTAGTGGCTGGAAGCCTATTCTAGATGATAATGACTTACCAGGCTTGGGTTGGGGTCTTAGTGATATGGATCATTTGCCTTCTAGCCTTGTTCTTACTATTTAAATTTATATTTTATTATGACATTATGACTTGTTTGTAGGCTTTGTATAGTTGTTTATGGTGATTCTATTTTTGGTCCTAGGCTTTGCTTAGTGTGGTTGTGTGGCATGCTCTCATACCTCCTATATATTTTTGTGAATTGTTTGTATATTTATGTTAAGTTAATATATAGATATATTTCATCAAAAAAAAAATCTCCGACCCTAATAATGGTTCATGGAGTATGAATTGAAATGTTAAGGATTTCTATATTTCAAAAAATAACAATACAAATATGAAGCCAAAACTCTATGCAACTGCATATTGTGTTGTGTGGATAAAATGATAGTGATTTTACACATCTACCTATGTGTCTCATTAGGTTGATAACCATTTTGCAATGTAGTCACAATTAGGGTAAAACTCTATCAATCAACAAAAATAATCATGTAAAAGTGATAAAGTTAAATTAATATTTATTAATGTTTTTTTATAAATTTATTTAAGATAAGTATATTAATTTAATAATATTTACTTAAATATATAATATGTTTTTAATGGGTAAAACTCTAATCTTCGATCATTTTTAACAAACATCTAGAACTTGAGATGAGTTGTTTCTCGAATAAAATATACTAGCATTTACTCCAAAGGTGCATGTTAGGTCGAGAGGAGGTGATATACTATAATAGTATTATAATAGTTTATATTTATTATTATTATAATATATTATATATTTTTACTTGAATCTGATCACTATTAACCATGTTTCACCTTTTTGTGCACACAAAATTATGCCTTATTATATTATATATTATAAATATTTATATATTATAATATTAATATAGATTAGTATTATAATACATATATAATAAGGGTCATGTAACACCTAGTCCCTACATCCATAGCAATAGCATTTAAAACCCAAGAGTTTGTTTTTTCATATAAAAAAAACATTGTATTTGATACTAAAAGTTGTAAATGTAGAGTTATATATCTCTAACAACACAAAGGCACATAATAATATATAATTCATGTAAGAAGAAAACCTATTAGTGTGCAACCACATAAACCTCATACATTTTAAATGTAGAGTTTCTCATATTGGAGTGAAAAAAAATGTGCAAACAACATTGAATATAATTGAACCTAGTATGCAGTTCTAAAAACACTAAGATTTGAAAAAACTACAATGAAATAGTGCTGGCATAGATACATATTACTGAAATGAATTTCTTTGGCTTTATTTAATATCTCTTAATTATAAAGACAGTTCATTGTTGTATGCAAAGAAATAATCTTTTTGGATAACATTTCATAACAAAACCATTGAATGATAAGGTGCATATAATTTTGAGGTGGAGGGTTAATTATTAAGGTGTGAAGTGTATAATCAAGGACTAGACCTTGAATCACAATAGAGAAATATTTGAAAATAGAGAAAATGTCCATAGGTCCATCAACCAATGTTTTACACTGTAGTTTCCCCTTATTGTAGTAAGCTACATTCCATCCTCTCCTTTACAAGATAATAAGGAGCCTTGGTTCTCTAGAAGATGGTGGTTTAAGAAAACTTGCAGGGTAGAGTAATTTTAAGCTAACAACATGGAGATTGCATGAAAAAGTTCTAGCTAAGGGAGAAAACATTGTGGTTTCCCAAAAAATACATGCACATAGTACTTTAGTCAAACACTAACATTATGAGAAAAAAATGGTATTTGAGGTTGCATATCTATTTTGAAATGAACTATTAAATCCTAGTCATTATATGCATAGTCAAAAATTTTCATGTGATATTCTATTTGAACCTAAAACTCTTGTACTATTTTTTTGCCATTATAAATGTGGATATCATTTGAGATGATATATTAACTCCTCATGTATTTGGATTAAACATGAAAAAAAAAGTATTTGGTTATTTTTTATAATCTTAGAGTTATCACATTTGAATTTCAAACTTTCATATGGGGTAGGGTAGGTGAAATATTGGATATGATTAAAATCCTTTAGACGTGTCAGGTTGGCTTTATCATATTTAGTAAAAGAATGAGCAACATAGCTGGTCCATAAACCCATAGATGGAAAAGAATCCTGACAATATAACTGATGTTTACATGTAGTGAACTTATCTTTTTCATTTCCATATTTAGGAACAACTTGTCTTCCAAGTAGAGACATATTCGAATCCATGACATAAATATCTGAGTTTCTAGTAACTACCATAACTAACTAATGTACATATTCTTGCATGGGTTGCACATCATAAACTGATTAGACTTTGGTGATGTTCAAATTAAATCAATTAAATAGGGGAAAGGTCATATTAGTGGTACACCTTCTAATTTTGGAATAGGGTTTTTATTAAGGTGTGATCCATGGATGGAACTATAGATGAGATTTTGAGAAAATGGATTAAACTACCAAAATATGCAATTTAAACCCAAAATGTCAAACTACCTAATGGGATATATTATGAAAGAAAATTAGAATCAAATAGACAAGTCTTACCAATTCCTTGCTTTAGCTAACCTCCCTCTAAGATCTTCAAACTGATTTAGCTTGTGGATTACAAATATTAGACCTATAATTTTGACATGGTGATGGTTTGGTTCATGATTTTGATTATGGATTTGTTAGATTGACAAGGAAATTTCATGAGCTTAATAAATTTAATAGATGCTTGTGATTACTAGTTGGTTTCCATGGAGGATTAGCTTGCATAAATAATTCAAGGAGAGAAGATCTATGGCTCATGTTCAAAGTTTAGATATGAAGATCAATAGTTGAGGAATTTATAAGGAATTAAAAATTCCATGGAAGCCTCTAGAATAGAGGCTTCTAGAGAGGATGGGTCAAGTTAGAGGAGATTCTAGAATTAGATAATTCTCAAATCTCCTTAGGGATAAATAAATATTAGTGATGGTTTACGATAGGGATTAGGTAGGTGATTAGGTACTAGGGGTGTAGGAGATCCTAAGAGTAGGCT
Source organism: Torreya grandis (assembly GCA_037957365.1). Taxonomy (NCBI): domain Eukaryota; kingdom Viridiplantae; phylum Streptophyta; class Pinopsida; order Cupressales; family Taxaceae; genus Torreya; species Torreya grandis. Next base: position 861,818 of record JARHVA010004719.1, on the reverse strand, counting down.
AGTGTAGGTGGGTAATGGGAATTTCAAATTCCAAAAAAATGGATAAGTGGGATTAGAATGGGATAAGACATGATTTAAGAGGATTAATTTATTGGTGGGGTAGAAATAAGGTTAGTGAATGAAGAATAATGAAGGTGTTTATTAGATAAATGACTAGGATTAGGGTAAAGGGGATAAATTAATGGAATTAATTAGAATAATTAAGGTGAATAAATTTTAGTGCATACATTTTTCCCCTTTTTGAAATGGCATTATGAGTGAACGAAGTGGAGTGAGTAATGGTATTTCAAAGAAAAATCATTTCATGTATTAATGTTAGTAAATGATGTTAGGGGATATGATTCCCTCTTGAGGGGCATGTAGAAAAGAATGAGATGGATGGCCCATCAAAAAAATAAACAAGAGGTGGGATACAGTGAATTGATAATGGTATGGGATGTGAGATGTGAGATATATGATGAAGAAAATAAAATCAACCTGAATAGTGAGCTATAAATAGATTATGCCCCTGTCAATGACATATGCACAGGGAGTGGAAACAATAATGTCATGGTTGTTAACACATCTCTAGGGGGAATCAATTGTAACATGAATCTATAAAGTACCTAAGGGGATGGGGCATGATATCCATCAAGGAAACCAAAAAGGACAAGGGATATGCATGAGGGCACTCATGGCATCTAAAATTAGGTGTAATTATAACAAGAGAGAATTGTCATAGACATGAGGCATACATGAAAGCATACATACAACACACATATTAAACATAAAGTAGGTCAAGGGGACACAATACAAGGGACATGGTCACATGTCACTAAATATAAGAAATTAATACATACAAGGACATGTTAAAATGTCCACATACATAAACAACAAGTAAGTTAGCTTAAAGCCACATAGAATGACATGTCCAAATGTCTACATACACAATCAAGAAGGTACACACAAGGACATGGACAGATGTACAAAGCATACACACAAGGAATGGAATTGGTATATATCCATATAACAATTTCATATTCAAATGACCTTAAATAAATGTAGAAGTAAAGAGACACAATCAAGTCTACATTGGGAAAGCTATAAATGAAGGTATGTATGAACATGTGGTATAAATCTATATAAGAACAAAGATTTACGTAAACTATCTATAGTATTAGTAGTCAAAAAAAATATAATCAGTATAGTATGGTCAATATCAAGGCATAAAAAATGTTTAATCTATGATATAAAGTATAAAAAGATATAACCTGGCAAACCAGAATCTATGTATGTGATGCCCTCATTGGGTGAATGTATCAATGATGAATATTTATATCTATGTATGTGCCCCTAATGTGTATTTAATAACAAATATGGATTTGTGTGATATACTTGAGTCTTATAATAATATGTGATTACTCAACAAGAACCAGTGAAGCATTTATGGTGATAAAACTAACTATATTAAGATAACTAGCATATGTAGTACCTAACAAGTATAAATAATGTAAACATGGATACAAAAACAATCTATTTTTTCATTTTCTAATCAAACATTTGAATGTTGTTTGTATTTTTGAATATGTTATATTGTTTTTATATTTTCTAACTATAATCTATGAACAAGTAATCATGAAAATGAAATGATATACAAGGAGTTAGGTAAGAGGAGAGATACTACTAATCAATGCATCTTTCAATATGCTTGTAATAAATGTGTCTTATATCAAATAGAGGGATAATTATCATGCATTTTTTATGATGAGGTATCATATATTAGAGATTTAGATGTACTAAGTGATATGTAGCTAAAACTGCCTATTGAGTAGGGCTATGAATCTAAGAAGCTAACTAAAGTGGCATGTGAACTATATGGATATGAATCTATGAATCTAACTAAACTAGCATATCAACTATAGGGTTTACAAGGATCTATATAGTATAATAAACTATAACTAGAGTGGGTGCTCTATCCTATCACACTGATCTATGTGGTGGTGGAGAGAGTGGTCCTCTAGAATACTCAACATATCTCTAAAAGATGGGTGTTTCTAATAATGGTCTCCATGGGAGTGTATATATACATGGTACTGATGTAGGAGTAGAACTCACTTGTACTAGTGGCTCAACTAATATCAAATGTGTGCTAATAGATACTATATTATAAATTAAAACTAGTTTTTACTATATCATTGGTTATGGAATAGGTAAAAGATACTCATATAGAATGCCCTTATCTATAACCACTTGATTAACATGTATATATTTGAGACATCTATATACAATGGATGGAATGTCTCAAAGTTTTTGTATCTAAGGTCTACCCAATAACACTGTACTAGATACTAATATGAATATGATGGCTACATGTGTGGTCCTAACCTATAATGATAGTACTATCTCCCCAATGGAGCTCTAAACATTGCCGCTAAAACCATAAATAATTATATCTATCTAAAAAATGTCTTACTTTGAATAACCCAAGTGTTGTAGAAGTGTGAGAGTACACATGTTTACACTTAATCTATTTTTAACCATGACACTCTAAATAAGATGATGATCAATGTAGGATATTACAAAGAGTGCATATAAATATGTGTCATCATCAACTATATGTTAATCTAAAAAAGTGATAAGAGGTTAAGTTAGCACTGTAGTATGAAACACCCTAAAGATATTATTTATAGGGTGTGTGTCCATTATTTAAGTGTGATAGGATGTTCTTAGTAGATATGCCTGATAAGTATAGTGAACACCTAAAGCTCCCATTATCTCATTAGATGTATGTTTAAGAAACAAATATTTAAATATTTTAAACTCTTTTACTTCCATTTTTTTTGGTTCAGGTGACTCTGTATGAGTGTCAAGATCAATGATATAAGCTTTTAACAAATCTTGTATATTATGTCACAAGATAGTGCATCTATTTGTATTATGATTTGGTGCCTTGTGATATTCATAGAATGCATTGTAATCATAATTCTTTGGAATATGATTATCTACCTCTTTGATGAGAAGGAGAGATATGGCATTGAATTCCAAGAGCTACTATAGAAATCATGATGGATAATGAGGAAGAGTCGATAAAGCTATCTTTTGAGGAGATAGTAAAACTAGGTGAGGAGGTGGATATGAAGCTACATTAACTTTATTTTTTTAATCATTATTGTTCTCATTGTGGATTTACCTTATATGGGGGTTTATTATAACTCTTAGTATTTTAATTTAATCTAGCTGCGTACTTTAGTTTTCCCATGGAGATAAGCTTGACTTATCATTATTTAACTATATGTCAAAGATCTATGAATGATAGAAACTTATTGAATAGGATAGTTTTGTGTAAGGCTAATAATAAACACCACTTGAATATGTCTTGGAGTTATCTATCTACCATGGGGGTAGTCATATTTGCTAATATAGTTTTATATCATAATAAATATTAAACTACTGGCTCATTGGACATTTTTTTAGTTGTGCCACCTGAGCATAGGAAACCTTATCACTAATGTTGATTGAAAAGTGTGTGAAAGAAATATCTATGAATGGATTAAATGTTGTGATAGACTAATTAGGAAGATTGTAGAACCATTGTACTGCATATTCCTTTAAACTACAAGGGAACAACTTAGTAAGGAGATAATTATTTGATACATAGTCCAAACATATTGTATGGAAGGCTTGTAGATGATGCTCTAGGAAAACCTTACCATGATACAAAGTAATGTTATGTGCCACAAATATTTATGGCAAAGGATTTATCTCTATATGTTGTGCCAAAGCTGTATGTAAATGTACATCAAAATCCAAGGCATGGGATGGCCTAGTAGTAAATTGTTGAAGATGTAAAACATTGGCCTATATATCATAGATCTCATGCATAAGGTGTTCAACATTGTCATTGATTATTGAGTTTTCGTATTAATGTTTTCATTTATATCAAAGGATTTTGTGAAGTTTCATGGTCAATTAATCTTTGAGGTATGTGTATGATGAGTTATTTTATCAACATAGTGAGTGTTGTTGTTGTATGAAAATAGTGATGTGAGAGTACTAGTTTATGTGTGTTAGTTATATCATTGAGATCAACATGAGTTAGGACATGTCAATATGTGAAGTGTAAAGTAAGTTAAAAATATTTATCTAGACCTTGTGAGATGGTATGTGAAGGTAACATGATGACATAAGTGTGTTTTAAAGAAGATGTATACTCTAAATATCTACGTATGCAGTTATGAAGATGATTTGAATAAGCTATGAAGATTATTAGTGAATCTCCAAAGAATGCTTGGTAGTGTTTGATCATGAGAGAGGTTGTTTAAGTTTGTACATAAGGTGTTGAGGGCCTTCAAAATTATTATAAGGTCGGCTTTGAATATTTGTGTATGCATTTCTAAAGATGCTCTGTTAAAGCTACAAAGATGATCTATTGTAGATTTGAAGAAGAGTGAGTGTATGAGGTCATTTGAGCATACACAAGAGGCATTGGAATAGAGGAGAGTTTCAAGGTGAATTCTATAGGGGTAATTACTTCAGTCCAAGTCTATAGCTAGACTAGTTCCAAATCTTGTTTGGCCTAATGAGGCATCATGAAGTGTGGACAAAACATATAAAGAATGGATGATAGTATTTAATCATAATAAGAGATTTCATGGCCTATAAATTATGTGCTAAGATCTTGGAAAGTGTCTAGAAGGTCAGTTTCAAGACCTAATGTGACTTGCAAGTCAAGGCCTATAAAGTAAAAAGAGAGATGTTAGCCAAATAGTGTATTATGGTCTATTTCCAAGGCATGAGTGAGTAGGGTATCATTGATAAAGATGACTTAATTTTTTTAATGTATGTTCATGAATTTTAAGGTCATGTTTTTCAAGAGAAAGGTTTGAAAATGTGTTTCAAAGTTTTTTGAGTGCACATAATGAAGAGTTGACTACCCAAGAAGGTTTTTCAAGTGCTCATTAACATGTGCAATATCTACATGAGAATATAAGATATTAATGGTAGATAAGTAAGGGTTATATCTCAATGTTACAAGCATTGGTTTCTATAAATAGGAGCTAAGTTTTATGAATGATAGTTAAGATTAGAAGTTGGCCTAAACCCTCAAAGAACCCTAACAATGACCTAATTTTGAAGATATTATTAAAAAGAGATTAAAATGGTTTTGTATGGATATAAACATTATTTTAGGTTGAATAAAACTATCCCAAGGATATTTAGGTGTGATTGGTATCCCAGGTGAGTGAACATATCTTACATCAAAGTGCTTATTTTTTAGAGATTTATTGTAGTAGGTAGAGTTGAACAAGTCAAAGTTGCTAAGTGGATAAAGTTAAAAGTGTGATAATTTTAGTTGTTATACATGAAGGTTTATAGATAGGTTATATAATTGAGGTGTGAAAGTTTGGTGATCCAAGTTGGCTAGTCATTAACAAACCTAATGGTGCAGACAGTAAGAAACTTAAGTAGAAGTGAGAAGATGATTCTTGATGTGTTTTAATGTAAGAGTGATGAATTGAAGTGTTTGATGATGTTATTTTTGAATTAGATAATATATACATGATTTTTATAATCTTGAAAATAAGTATAATAAGTTGTAACATTGAAGCTAAAATGGCTTATCTGGTTGAGTAGAGTCTGTAAGAGATAAGGTCACTAGATTGGTCTGAAAGACCAATAGTTACCATTAGTACATGTAATAATTTTTATGTATTTTTATATGAGAATGTTATAATATCATTTTAATTCATTAAAATACTATGATTATTTTTTATCTGGTGTGAGAATTTCATATTTTCTTAACTGTGTTTTGAAGTCAATTGGTAGTTTTGAGTGAGTAGCTTGCAGAGAAGAGTTTGAGCATGTATACATTGAGATAAATCATCTGGTGAATTTTATGATGACCTTGATGTCATGAGGTTTATGAAAAATTTATTTTTTTCCATGGTTTTTTGGTAAAAGTGTGTTTATGCTTCAATTATTCAAGATAGATTTTTGGTGTATGCATAAGCCTTTTATGAATAGTGTTTTGAGAAAGGGTTCAAATGCAAGTTGGACCTAAAAGGTGTTATGGACCTAAAGTGAATTTGGGTAAGGTTTATTGGAGTTTAAAATGATGTGTTACTATTTTTTGAGGTATTTTAATATGTTTCAAGAAGATCAAAAGTGTAACATGTTGCTAAGAAGGCCTATTAGGTCTCCATAAGACCTATAAGAGGAGTAAGGGCTAATTGAGCTATGGTCGACCTAATATATTGGTTTATTCATGTTTATAGAATGTTATTATAATATTATAAGACCTATTCATGGCTGACCTAATAGGTTTAAAGTGTATGGATGACTAAGAAGGATATGATCAAGTGACTTGTATAAATGCAAGGCTATTTAGGCCTATTTAGGAGTGCTAAGAGAGAGAGTAGTGAATAATTGAATGATATAGAACATTGGTGAGTAGAAGGAGGTAATTTAGAATATAAAATAAGTTTCAATAATATATTAAGAGTTTATACATATGTGTATTAAGGTCATAAGTTTTAATCAAGCCATGAAGAGGGTTAATTGAGTAAAGAAGGCTAGAGGCTAGTTTGAGATGGATAGAAGTGAGCAAAGAGCTAAGGAAGAATATCATCATATGTTTTATGATAAAAAATGGGTTATAAAGGTGATCAAATGTATCATGTGGCTATGTTGGTACTAAGTCATCTAGGGGGTTGGTACCTCATTCCAAGTGGGTGCTTGTTAAAACCCAGTTGAGTTTGTGCTTAGATAGTTGGGGTTGGTGCTCCATGTGAAGTGGGTGCTTCACTAAAGATTAATATTTATCATATATGACTATCAAGAATAATGTTTACATTAAATATTTATGGAGTGGTAAAAATTAAATAGTAAATTATTATTTATTGTGGTTGATTTACTAATAGGTAAATAAGTGTTAGGTTGTTAGTAATTAGTAAGTAATCAAAATATTGTTATATAATAATATTACGATTAGTATTTTTTTTATATTGTTTGTGTGAGATTTGGTTGTTAAATCAAACTCACGTAAATAGGTATAGAGGTTTTTTAGGTGAGATAAATTAATGGAGAGAATATAGGAATAAGGTTCCTATATATATTTAATCTCACATATTGATTATTTAATTTTGTTATGAGAGAGTAGTATAATATTTTATGTTAAAATATCTTATAGACTATCTATGATTGGATTTGCATGAGTTAATTAATAGTTTGTATCTTTAACCTCTAAACAGTTGTATTAGAGTAGAGTTTAAATCCTATCAGTAATGGCTATGGGACTGTGAGAGCATTTGAAGAGGAAGTAGTGCAACGCTTTGTCCCTATGTATGGATTTTTTTTTAAAATGTGAGAAGGTTTTAAGTCTTATAGATTTTTTTTGGGTGTGCCATCCTTCTGTTATTTCATGCACATAATCTATTCACATCATGATTCTATCATACAAGTGAAAAGGAATATCATTGAAATTGGTGAGGCTAACTTCTCTTGGTTGTAATAATTTATAATTAGGGTCATAGAAGAATTTTGTGAACTATAGTACTCTAGGTGAATTTATGACCCTAAGAAAGAGGAAATAAAATATGTTATTTATATACAGATCTATATATTGATTTCTAATCTTACATACATCATTTGTTTGTAATCTCATTGCAAACGAGTTAAAACATGGTGTTTGAGTAGTTGGTCAGAAGCTTATTCTTTAGCGTCACCTACCATTTTGGCCTACAGTAGTCAACCATGGAATTAACCTTCGTATTAAATTTGAAACATGACTACAACATATGGACAATCTCTCTTTTGAAAAATTGTGCTACTAATCTAAAAATATCCATGATAGTCTCATATACACTATGTACGCTCGCCTATGTATTTTATTCAAAAAATTGTCTTCATCCACCGTGCTTGGCCTTCTAAGGAATCATTGTAGCCAATCCTAACTTGAAGCAAAATATTTTCATAATAAAAGCTTGCAATTTTCATTTATGAAGATCGCTCCTTTGAGATCATGTTTTTTTATTGTTTTAGTCAATAAATGTTCTGTCAAGTGTTTTTTTAGACTTGATTTTGTAAAAGGTACAAATATCCATGTCAATAGATAACATTTTATTTTGGGATATGTTAAATAGAGTTTAGTAGTAGTATTGTGTGGTTGTCCTAAAGAGTCAAAGTTTTTTTTGTAGTCATTAAATTGTCAAAGTTGATAGGATAAAAGTTTGAAGTCTTACTATTATTTTCATTATTTATGTCAAAAGTAACAATTTGTAAGATTCAAGTTATAAAGTGTCTTTTTAAGTCATTTATAAAAATAAAAAAGAGTCTTTACGTCTAGACATGTTATTTAAAACAAAAAAAAGTATTAGTTTATAATGTTTGTATACTAATCTAAGTTTTTTTTCAATATTGGGCTATTAAAAAGTCTTTAAAATGTTGGTGAGTTATCATTATAAAAAAGTCATTGTGTTAGTGTTAAGTTTTTGTCAAGAGTCAAAATCTCAAATTGTAAAAATAAAAAATAAAATTATGAATGCATTTTTGCTTGTACGTGATGTCCGTACTATGGGGGGATTTCCCTCAAAAAAATTATGAGATTCATCAAATATCACTTTAGTAAGGAATGAAGATATTTGAGAATGGAGGCTACATAGAGGAAGGAGGTCTTTTAGTGACCTCTTATCAGTCACCAACTTTGGGGCTACATCAATATTTTGGTGACATGTGTGGTGTGTTGATTTCAGTTATTTTTAGCCTGGTGTGGATTTTAGTTTTTTTAGTGTGTTTGTTTTTTTGGTAATGTTCACATTGTGGGAGGGGAACATAGAGCAATGTTTCATTTTCCATTCCAACCCAAACTGGCTAAAGTGAAGGAACACTACCAATGGTAGTGGAAGTCTTCTTTATTGTGTGAGATTTAGTGTCATGATCATACATAGTGGCTACAAGTAAGAAGTTGATTTCTTAAAAGGTCAAATGTGACATTCAGTGTGTATTTTATTTTATTTCTAGTTTGGTGTGTAGAAGATGTAAACAAAACCTTGATGTTTTAACTCCTAGTAGAAAATATTCTAGAATGTATCTCTAAGTTTATTGTAACACTCATAGATTCAGAAAGGTTTGGTGGTTGATCTAGAAAGCCACATATGTAAAAAGGTATGTAAAGTTTTACTAGTGTAGCAGTCCTCTGATTGCCTTCCTTCTTTATGAAGATGATCCACCAATGGAATGTTGAGTGCATTATTTTCATGGAGTAAATGTAGGATTCATTCCTTCACATAGTTTTGGTCATGTGAAGCAAGACAATAAACTAGTTAGAAATTTACATGCCTTTCTTTGATCTAGATTATGAGGAAAGCACATGCAACATGTTGTAATAAAAGGAGTTATGTTGTACCATGCCAACATTAGGGGGTGAATGTTATGCATAATTTTTACATGGATTATTTATGGAGTGATAAAAAGAAAATAGTATATTAGTATTTACTATGGTTGATTTATCGAGATGTAAATAACTATTAGGTATTTAGTAATTAGTAAGTAATCAGAATATTATTATATAACAATATTATGATTAGTATTTTGTTGTTATATTTTTTGTGTGAGATTTGGTTATTAAACCAAACTCACGTAAATAAGTTTTGATGTTTTTTAGGTGAGAGAAATTAATGGAGAGAATATAGGGACAAGGTTCCTATATATATGCAATCCGTGTATTGATTATTTAATTATGTTATGAGAGAGTAGTATAATATTTTGTGTTAAAATATCTTGTAGACTGTTTGTGCTTGGCTTTGCATGAGTTAATTCATGGTTCAACTCTTTGAGCTCTCAACAAAAACTGTATTCCATTAGATTCATTAATGTGTTTTCTTCCCTTTAAAGGCTTCCCACATAAATTTTGTGTTCATGTTTTTCATGATCTTATTATTTGGTGCTTATGATTTCTAAGATATACATGATTTTTAGAATGGTTCACGTATGTTTAAATTGAAATGAATTAAAGTTTTTGAAGATTTATTCACCACCTCCCCCCCATCTCAATAATTTTTCTTCCAATAATTGGTATCAGATCATGTTCCTTTGAAGTAGTTACAAAAGCCTAAAGGAGATCCTAAGAACCAAGGATGACTAGTCAATAAGCTCAAGGTGGTTTCTCTACCAATAAGGCTCCATTGTTAAATGGATATAACTATGACTTTTAGAATGTTAGAATATGTGTGTGTGTGTGGAGATCCTAAGAACCAAGGATGACTAGTCAATAAGCTCAAGGTGGTTTCTCTACCAATAAGGCTCCATTGTTAAATGGATATAACTATGACTTTTAGAATGTTAGAATATGTGTGTGTGTGTGTGTGTGTGTGTGTGTGTGTGTGTGTGTGTGTGTGTGTGTGTGTGTGTGTGTGTGTGTGTGTGTGTGTGTGTGTGTGTGTGTGTGTGTGTGTGTGTGTGTGTGTGTGTGTGTGTGTGTGTGTGATGTCACAAGGACATGATATTATGTAGTTAGTTGTGTATGGTTATATTACACCTCCTATTCCACTAACATACACAATAGGTAAGAAGGATAGTGAAAATAATCCAAGGCAATGAATGCCATTTTTTGTGGCCTATCATAGGTAGATCTTACAAAGGTAATGCATTGTGTACCATCTAAAGATATATTATACAAAGTGAAGACCATATATGAATGATACACCAAGATAAATTTGGCCAAGTTATATACCCACATATGATAGTTTGAAAGCCTAAAGATGAATGAAGATGAAACTATTGCATCTTACCTATTGAGTGTTGATGAAGTTATCAATATGATTATAGGATTAGGAAAAGAAGTGAAAGAGTCTAATGTTGTCCAAATTTTTTTGAGATCACTAAAGCTTAAGTTTGATTCTACAATGTCTGTAGTAGAGGATATGCAAGATTTGGACAATCTAGAGATAGATGGGCTTCGTGGCATCTTGACTACATATGATATGATAACAAATATATGAATACCTCTCAAGAAGGAATAATATTTCAAAGTTGAGAAGAAGTCAAACATCAATAAGGTCAAGGATGAGGTATGTTCAAATATTGATGATGATGAACTTATAGCTATGTTTTATAGTAAGCTGAGGTTTAGATCAGGTAAAGATAAGGGTAAGTTAACTTTCAAATATTTTATCTATGCCAAGATTGATCATTTTGCATCCAAGTGTCCTAGCAAATATAAATCTGAGCATAGTGAAGAGCATGATGAACCTCATGGAAATGATAGAAAAGTCTATAAATATGATAAGAATAAGAGAGACTTTAAGAAAAATGAAGAAAATGTGATTAAAAAATAAGAAGAGTTTATATACCAAAGAAGATAACTCATCTGATGTAAATAATTTAAGCACATATGATAGTGATGATGGCAGTAAAGAACATAAACATGACAATTAGTGAAACCTTGTTCATGTCCATATAATTAGGAAATGAGGGCTCACCAAATGGGAAAGGCATTATGCTTGATTTAGAATTAGATGAACAAGTCTACTATGATAGTGAATAAGGAGAAGCTAAAGTGAATCTTGAGGTAGATTTGGTAAGTGCCCTAGAGGAGTTTAAGTTTAAAAAAATAAAGATCACAAACTAAGGTCATTAGTCAAGGATTATAAGGATTAGATTGGATTATTTAAGGAAAGGTTTATAAATACATCCAAGGAGTATGATGAGATCATTGATTAAGCTAAGGAACAAATGGAGGTAGTCAATGCAAGTCTAAAGTCTAAAGAGGAAGATTGCATCACATATGAAATTGAAATAGAATCTATGAAAGTTGAGTTGGATAAAGCATATACAAATGTGATGAGCTTTTGAAAAGAGCATTATATCTCTAGATGATATATTGAATAGTCAAAATTATACAAGTGACAAGACATGTCTTGGTTTCAAAGAAGACAAAAAGAAGGCACTTCAAGTCAAGAAGAAGACTATTGAAGACAAGAAGGTCAACATGAAAATACCTATCAGATAGCCCAATGTTATAAGGTATGTTAGTTATTTCAATGGTTATTATTTTGTAAGTAATTAGTTTAGTCATACATCAAGAGAATGCATAAGACCCTCCAAGAATGAGTATTCATGGAACTATAAAAGGAGTTATAATCACATTAATCAAATGGTATGCATAAGATGATCTATTACATCTATCATAATATAGGACATATTGTAATATTTTATCCTTATAGAGTTAGAAAGTCATATAGTCAAAATAGGAAGTTTGGAGCTCTTGGAGTGCAAGAAAGAAGGCAAGTGAATTTATGGAAACCAAAGGTAGTAAAGGTAAGTCATGATTAGTCAAAAAAATTAATTGGACCAGTTACTGAGATAGAGCATGCCTCAAGTGTAAAATCAAGTCAAGAATGTCTATTGTTAGTTCACATTAGTAATAAAATGATTGATGATGAGATCAAGCCTATAATGCCAATCAAGCCCAAAAGGATGTTGAAGAATGTTAAATATTATGTAATTAAGGAGATTTGGGAATATCTTGAGTTCATGATGTTTTAGTTCCATATGAAAAGGGGCAGATCCATTAAGCTTCATGGAGAAATAGAAACATGTAATTGATGTCAAGGAAGGTTTATTTTTTATAAGATTCAAGGTTGTATATGTTTCAATCAAGGAGATTAAGATGGATATTATCCAATCTTGTGTTGGTAGCTCTGAGTTCAAAGAGTAGTCAATTGATATATGAGAGGTACGGTTTTTTTAATCTATTTTTATGACTAGTTGAGCTTGATCTATGTTAATAAGGGATATTAGTGTCAAGATGCTTGAATAAAGATGAACATGGGTTAATAATCCTATTAAATCATGTGTTGAGATGTAAAGACAAAGGGGGAGTTCCTAATTCTTAAATTAGAGTCAAGAATGGGATAGCTTTGTGTGTGGTCAAGAGCTTCATCTTCTTTAGTCATGACAAGGAAGATAAATAACCTCGAGTTTTTAAGTTCATTTAAATGAGATATGCTTGGTATAATGGGGAGCTTGGTAGATCTAAGTTATTTTTCAAAATAATGGTTTATTTTTATATCATAATAGAAGTATGGATGTGTTAAGGGTAACATATATCTAAGATACTTTACATATTTTATTTGTTGAGTTTTTGATGGATCAGGTAGGAGAGTGATCTGATTGAGAGAAGTTTTTTGAGAATGGTTGCCATAGTTTCTGAAGACTATGTGCCATCTAGTGTCTTTGAGAGGTAGTATCAGCTCAAAGGGAGAAATTATTATTTTAATATTTTAAGGTGACCCTTGATGTCTATGGTTAAAATAAGTATAATTTATGCTTGGTTTACAAGGGAGTTATTTAAGTTGTTGACTGAGATTGATCTATGTTAAAGTGGTCTTGTAATCTGAGTTCATTCTAAAAGAGATGATAGTTGTGGAAAGCATTTATCATTAATTTCAAATGGGGATAAAGATAGTAAATTTAGAAAGAAAATGTAATATCAAAAAGGGTGAGAAAAGGCAAGATCCAGGTCTAAGAGATGATTGCCATCAAGAGTTGTTGACATAGTTTTTTGAGTTTGTTTACCATCAATGACAAAGAGGGTGATTATTGAGCATCATCATTGATTATTGAGTTTTGTTATTATTATTTTCATTGTTGTAAAATGTTATTATGAAGTTTTATGTTCAAGTAATATTTGATATATGTGTATGATTAGTACTTTTATATCATAGTGAGTGTTGTTGTTGTATGAACGTAGTGATGTGAGAGTACTAGTTGATGTGTGTTAGTTATATCAATGAGATAAACATGAGTAAGTACATGTTATTATGTCAAGTATCAAGTAACTTGTAAATATTTTTATAGACCTTGTGAGATGGTATGTGTAGGTATCATGATGAAATGACTGTGCTCTAAAGAAGAAGTTATATGCTTGAAAGATCTGTCTAAGTAGCTTCAAAGATGATTTGAATGAGCTATGACTATCTTTAGTGAAGCATAAAATAATTATTGAAAGTGTTTGATCATGATATAGGCTATTTATGTGTTTACATAAGGTATTGAGGGCCTTGAAAATGATTAGAAATTCATCTCCTAAGATCTATGTATGCAGTTTTGAAGATGCTTCATGTGAGCTATGAAGATCCTTTATCAACCTCTGAAGATGGTATGTTGAAGATACACATATTATATCTTTAAGATATAAATAATAGTGACTTTATGAGGTTGTTTGATCATAAACAAGAGGCATTGGAATAAAGGAGAGTTTCAAGGTGAAGTCTACAGGGGTAAGTACTTTAGTCCAAGTCTATAACTAGACTTGTTCAAGATGCTGATTGGCCTAATGAGGCATCATGAGATATTTAAAAGACATAAATAATGGATTAATAATAATAATATATTTCAGGCAGGGGAGTTAGCTCAGTTGGTTTCATGGATTGAGGGTCTTCAAGTCATGCTCTGCAAGGTTAGGTGTTCCAGTCCCCTCGCCTCGTGGAACTGGAGGGTGTGCCGACTCATTTGCACCACCGATCACATTAAAAAGTTTACCCCAGTGGGCACCTGGGGGGGGTTTGTAAGTTTCGTCCTCCGTTTAACTGGCAGCTAATGAAGGTTAGCGGTAGTAGGACCGAGTTCCCCTCCGGGCCTAAGTAAAAATAAAATAAAAATAAAAATAAAATAAATAAATAAATATATATATATATATATATATATCATGACATTTACATGAGGTGATGAGAGTTTGGATAGTTTTTATAAGGTCAATTTAAAGGCCTAATGTGACTTGCAAGTCAAGGCCTAGAAAGCAAAAAGAGAGATGATGGATAGATGGGGTATAAGGATCTATTTACAAGGCATGAGTGAGTAGAGTAGAGTATCATTGATAAAGGTGATTCAAGTTTTTTTAAGTATATGCATGAATATTTAGGTCATGGTTTACAATAAAATGAGTGAAAAAAAATTCAATGTTTCACAAGTGCAAAGAGTGAAGAGTTGTCTACTCAAGAAGGTTTTTCAAGTGCTCATTGACACATGAAAAATATAAATGAGAATATAATATTATGGTATATAAATAAGGTTTATATATGAAATTTATAATCAATTTTTAATGAAAATATGAGTTAAGTTTTATGAATGATCGTTAAGACTAGAAGTGGGTCTAAACCCTCAAAGAACCCTAACAATGACTCTATGTTTAAGATCTCATTATAAAAAGATAAAAATAGTTTGATATGGATATAAAATTAATTTTAGGCTGAATAAAAATATCCTAGGCATCTATAGGTATGATTGGTTTCTAAGGTGAGTGAATAGACCTTACATGTAAGTGATTATTTTTTGGAGATTTATTGTAGCAGGCAGAGTTGACCAAGTCAAAGTTTCTAAGTGGATGAAGGTCAAAGTGTTGTAATTACATTTTTTTCATTAATTTTTATTGATAGGTTTCATATCTCAGGTGTGAAAAGTTGTTAATCCAAATTTGCTAGTTTTTAATAGACCTAATGGTGCAGATAATAAGAAAATCAGGCAGAAGCGAGAAGATGATTCCTGATGTGTTTTCATGTAAGAGTGATGGATTGAAGTATTTGATGATATTATTTGGTAATTAAATAATATATCCAATATTTTCATAATATTTAAATTAATTATAAGAGGTTATAACATTGAAGCCAAAATGACTTATCTAGTTGAGTAGAGTCTGTAAGAGAGAATGTCAATAGACTGGTCTGCAAGGCCAATAGTTACCATTAGTACTTGTAATAATTTTTATGGAGATTGATAGGAGGATGTTATAAATTCATGTTAATGCATTAAAATCCTGAGTATGGTCAATAAGATGTCATAAATTCATGTTTCCTTAACTATGCTTTGAAGTTAGTTGGCAATTATGAGTATCTTACATTTAAGAGATCGAGCCTGTATACACTAAGTCAAAGCATTTGATGAAGTTTATGATAAACTTGAGTTCATGATTTTTATAAACATGTGATTTGTTTCCATGTTTTTTTGGAAAAAGTGTGTTTATTATTCAATTGTTTAAGACAAAGTTTCTATGTATACATGGGCCTTTTATGAACAATGTTTTGAGAAAGGGTTCAAATTGTAGTTGGACCTAAAAGATGTTATGGACCTAAAGTGAAGTTTTATAAGGTATATTGGAGTGTCATATGATGTTTTTTTTTTTTTTTTTTAAAAATGTGTTTTAATATGTTTATATAAGATTAAAAGTTTTACATGTTTCTAAGAAGGCTTATTAGGTCTCCATAAGACCTAAAAGAGGAGTAAGGGCTAATTGAGATATGGATGAGATAATATATTGGTTAATTAATGTTTTTATAATGTTATTATAATATTATAAGATATAATAATGTCTTACCTAATAGTTTTTAAGTGTATATTTGACTAAAAATGATATGATCAAATGACTTGTATAAAAGAAAGGCTAATTAGGCCTATTTGGGAGTGATAAGAGAGAGAGGTGAACAAGCGAATGATATAGAACATTAGTGATCATAAAGAGGTCATGGGGACTATTATATAAGTTTTATGAATATATATATATATATATATATATATATATATATATATATATATATATATATATATATATATATATATATATATATATATATATATATATATAGTGCTTTCATATTTTAATTAAGGTCATAATACCTAACTAATCCATGAAGAGGGATACTTGAGCAAAGAAGGCTATAGGCTAGTTTGAGAGGGATAGAAGTGAGTGAAGAGTTGAGGAATAAGATCATAATTTGTTGTATGAGAAATAAGAATTTATAAAGGTGATCAAGTGTATCAATTTTTTTATTTGGTGATGATTCATCTAGGGATTTGGTGCCTCCTTGCAAGTGGGTGCTTGTTAAAATAGAGTTGAGTTGGTGCTTAGCTTGTTGGGGTCGGTGCTCCATGTGAAGTGGGTGCTTAACTAAAGATTGATATTTTTCATAGAATAATATGGTTCATTTTATTTATAAATGTGTTTTATTCCTTTTAAATGTTTCCTATGTATATGTTTTGTTCATGTGCTTCATGCTATTATTATTTGGTGCTTATGCTTGTTAAGATATACATGCATTTTAGAATGGTTCATTATGTTAAAATGGAAATGCATGAAAGTTTTAAAAGATTGATTCACCCATTTCTTAGTCATTTTTATTCCAAAATAATTGATTTGACATATATATATAAGAGGAAATATCTATAGGAGTTGTCATTATTGAAGGTTGCCAAATTAAAATGGGTTGTTGTGGAATTTGAGTTGACCCCAAAGTAGTTGTAATGATATTGGCATCTAGGGGAGTATACTATTAACCATTATTAGATTTATAAAAATATTCATGAATAATATGGATAAGGTCATCTTTCATATTTTAATGTTTAGAAATGAAATGTTGCAATTATTTATTAGAGGTTTTTTTGAATAAGGTCTTTAATTTTGCCATTGTAGGTTTTAAAGCAGGAAAATGAAATGTTGAATATTTGAATTTTTTAATTAATTTAATCTATTAAATATTTCCAAAATAGAATAATAAATTATATCTAAGGTTTTGGAATTAAATTATGAGCATAAAAAATATATAGAGATAAACCCTGAGAGCATCTAGGTTTAGGGTTTGGACAGTACTTGAAGTAAGTTAGGTTTACCAAATGATTTAACCCTTATGATTTTATGGAGTTTAAGATCCAAGTTATTAAAGGGTCTAACTATAGTAAATAATGATATAAATATGAAATAAATAAAACCACTGATTTATGAAATAATTGACCTAAATTGATATTTCTAATACTAGTAATGGGTGACATCAATAATTACTTAACTAGAAATTAAATAAAGTAGATGAGCTAAAGGCTAAAAATTTATGTGAAATTAAATTTTATTACTAAAAATAGGTTCCAAGTGTTTTAAACCCTTCTTAATAATAAAATTTTACCCTAGAGAGTCGTGTTGGGGTGATAATGTCCTAATGTAAGTTCTAATGTCATTTCTTTGAAAAGTTATATGATATTCCAGATGCATCTCTCATTGAGTCTAACTTGCCCATAATTGTGTGGATGAGATCTAATTAACTATTTTTGAATTATTTTGGGTTAATTTATAATCAAACCCTAGACCTAAATTTTCTTAGGTTATTGAGTTTCAAAAGTATAAAAATTGTGATGTTATTTGGGTAAGCTAAACAAACTCAACACCACACTATGTTGAGAGTTACCTACATATTAATACTTTGAGGAGGGATCAAGTATGATGTAGTTCTTCTGCCTAAGTGCTCAATGAAAGTGCAAGTGAATGATAGTATTAATATTAACTTGAGTTTTTTGAATGATGTTTCATATTTTTAAATAAATGTATTTTAGGATTGGGATGTTTAGAGATGACCATATGTAGAATTAGGGAATAATAGTGATCAATAACCTTGATTGTGCACATCTTGTTATAAGTTTGTTTGTGTATTTTGCATTTAATTTTCATCTAGTGGATAAGGGGATAAAATTAATGTGTATACATTGATCTAGTGCTTATGTGGTGTTTTAATAAGGTCTAGATTGACCCTAGGTGTCTCTGGAATTGAAACTATATATTTTGGGGATAAAATTTGGAAAAGGACCATAACACTAAAAGTGGGACAATAGTGTAGGGTGCTAGTGTCTAAAGTACAAGACTTGTGTATAGGGGATATAACCCAAGGCATTAGGGGCCTAAGTCTAGAAGGAAGGTCTATGATAGATTTTTATATGTGTATGGATGTGTAAAGGCCCACACAAAAGTTTGATAAGTGTCAAAACATTCCCTAGGATAGGTCTAAGGATAAGTTAGGGATGGGTTATCTCAAATGACACTCATTGCACTCAAGTGACAATTTATATGAATACATAAAGTAAACTTAACTTTTACCCACTTTTTCTACTATGTCATCATGATTGACCTTGTTTGGACTTAGCACAAGTTATGAAACTTCATCATATCAACCAACCTAGTTTGAGATCTAACACTTTTATTTCCTACCAAACAAGGTCAACACTAAGCAATAAAAACATGTTTATACACTCCCAAAAGAAATTAAACATTTAAAATATCCCCTACCTAGGTAAACATTAATTTTATCCACTTTACTTATGCATGATATGGAACTTCATTGGCCCAATCAAACTAGTTTGAGACCTAACATCTCTATTTCCTTCCAAACAAGGTTGACTTGGCCATCCTTATAAATTAAATTTTTGAGAGGGTGTAGGGAAAATCCTTGGCTATAAATATCCCTCAAATTAATTTATAAATATGGTTTCATTCAATTTCTCATCATTAAAGCTCAAAAATATATTTATATCATCAATTAGAGGTTTTATTGCTTAGGTTTTTACCTAGGATTAATAACACATGTCTTGTGGAGATCATGGATGCATAGGACAAATATTGGAGCCTAATATTTGATCCATTTATATGATCCTTAAAATTCACAACAACCTCTTTCAAATCACCATTGGCCAAGTAATATATTGAGGCACTATGTGTTCACTTCAATAAGGTAAGTATATCACCACTTGATTAGATTAATTTTATAGTATATTGTATTATCTTCCCCATTTGTGCCAAAAGCTTTGGTGAGCACTATATTATCTCACATATTCATTTATTAGATTATATTGTATGTTTATTTAGTATATTAGCTTGCTTAATTTTATTACAATCATAAGACACACATATGGTTATTGTACGATGGCGTTTAATTAGAGGCATGAAAAACCTCTCATTTGCCATTGTATAGTAAGATATCCCTCAGGTAGGTTTAGTGGATCCATAATTGGTCATGACCCTAATATAAAAAAGTATTCCTAATCAAATTATTAATTTATTATCTTCTCCAATTTTGGATATTATTGAGTAGGATAAATTATAGATTTATATTGTATCACTTACATATATTTTAATGAACCCAACATAAATCTCACCCTTGTAAATTTTTTTATTTTTATTTACAGTCAAATAGATCAAACTTGTTGACCTATTTTAACACTTTTTATAATTTTTTTAAAAATTCATCAAGATAGTTGATCTAGTTTAGCTCTCTTTATGTAGGTTTTTCAACATTTTTGAGCCTATTAATCTAGTTCAACACTTTATGTGTAAGATATTCAACTTCTTTGATCCTTATGATTTAGTTTTATAGTTTCTAAATTGGTATTCAATCTTCATCGAATGTGTAAAATTAATTTTATCTTAATATCATAGGATTTATAGTATTACCTAATTAGATCAAACTGATTGACCCAATTTAAACACTTTCATAGAAGACCCAATTTAGAATAATAACTCAACATCTTCACATAATAATATTCCATTGACGTGGTCAACTTAGTCTTACATTTTAGTTTCACTCTAACCAACTTAGTAATTTAAATTTATCAATTTTGAATAAAATTGATTTTCCCACTTTTCAATTAGAATTTTAATTCAGTACTACTTTTATCAATTTTTTGGTTATGTAAAATTGTACTTACATAGTCAACTAGGTGAACCAGTTTGATCTAGTTATGTTTCAATTATTTTAATGAACCCAACATAAATCTGACCCTTGTAAATTTTTAATTTCTATTTATAGTCAAATAGATCAAACTTGTTGACCTATTTTAACACTTTTTATAAATTTTTAAAAAATTCATCAAGATAGTTGATCTAGTTTAGCTCTCTTTGTGTAGGTTTTTCAACATTTTTGAGCTTGTCAACCTAGTTCAACACTCTATGTGTAAGTTTTTCAACTTCTTTGATCCTTATGATTTAGTTTTATAGTTTTTAAATAGGTATTCAATATTCATCGAGTGTGTAAAATTAATTTTATCTTAATATCATAGGATTTATAGTATTACCTAACTAGATCAAACTGATTGACCCAATTCAAACACTTTCATAGAAGACCCAATTTAGAATAATAACTCAACATCTTCACATAATAATATTCCATTGACGTGGTCAACTTAGTCTTATATTTAGTTTCACTCTAACCAACTTAGTAATTTAAATTAATAAATTTTGAAGAAAATTAATTTTCCTACTTTTTAATTAGAATTTTAATTCAGTACTACTTTTATCAATTTTTTGGTTATGTAAAATTGTACTTACATAGTCAACTAGATGAACCAATTTGATCTAGTTATGTTTCAATTATTTTAATGAACCCAACATAAATCTAACCCTTGTAAATTTTTTATTTTTATTTACAATCAAATAGGTCAAACTTGTTGACCTATTTTAACACTTTTTATAAATTTTTAAAAAATTCATCAAGATAGTTGATCTAGTTTAGCTCTCTTTATGTAGGTTTTTCACCATTTTTGAGCCTGTCAACCTAGTTCAACACTCTATGTGTAAGTTTTTCAACTTCTTTGATCCTTATGATTTAGTTTTATAGTTTCTAAATAGGTATTCAATCTTCATCGAGTGTGTAAAATTAATTTTATCTTAATATCATAGGATTTATAGTATTACCTAACTAGATCAAACTAATTGACCCAATTCAAACATTTTCATAGAAGACCCAATTTAGAATAATAACTCAACATCTTCACATAATAATATTCCATTGATGTGGTCAACTTAGTCTTATATTTTAGTTTCACTCTAACCAACTTAGTAATTTAAATTAATCAATTTTGAAGAAAATTAATTTTCCTACTTTTTAATTAGAATTTTAATTCAGTACTACTTTTATCAATTTTTTGGTTATGTAAAATTGTACTTACATAGTCAACTAGGTGAACCAGTTTAATCTAATTATGTTTCAATTATCCACTTTTAAAAATAAGTGGACCTAGTCAAATACATGTATTCTAGCCCATTTTTTTATAAACCGAGTCGATCAAATTGACTTCATTATATTGTATTTTTTCTAACTTGATAACCATTTGATCTTGTGTTGTTTATTTTACTATCTAATTTAAGAAAAGGAAATTAACCTACATTGGATAATAATTAAACTAAATTTAATTTTTAGTTGGTTACTTATTTATTTAAATTATAAATACCATAAATTATCTTTTAAAATAATGATTTTCACTTTTCTTTTCATTTTGTTTGGATTTCCCTTGAAACCATGAACTACTAGTTTTAAAACTAGTTAGTCACTATTGTGAATGGATATTCTATACTCTATTTATGGTACTTGTCTACCATTTATATATATAATGGTGTGAATGGATTTCCAAAATATTCATTGCCATATTACATAGCTAAACATGATATTTAATTTCCACATACCTTACATTATTTTGGGAACACCAATGATTTATCTCTTTATTGAACCTTAAGAATCTGACTATCTATTTGATTATGTGGTGCATAGATTAGTCATTACCAATGAGAATATAATTACATACTACCTTGGAAACAAGGTTTAGTGGGATATGGGAATGGTACTTCCTCTCTAGTAAGTACTCTAAAACATTGGTCTGACACAATCTGATAGACAATAAAGTTTCTTTGAAAGCCTACACTTTCAATCAAAACCTTTAGTACAACTTTATAATATTATATTCAAATAATTAACTAGCTTTAAATGAAATTATTATTATTATTATTTTTTAAAGTTTAATTATGTATTTTATAATTTTATTAGCTAACGTTGATAAATGTTTTGTGATGTGTGTCCTAACTAGATTGACTAGCATGACCTAATTGCCTATGTTCTTAGATTTGTTTTTTATATTTAAAAATAAATCATCCAAATTTATATGTTGTTAATCTTTCTTAGATTATAAAACCTAGTCAACCAAATCAACCTAATCTATTTTTTAATCTTATATTTGACTATTTATTAAAATCAATTGACTAGTTTTCCTAATCTATAAATCAATGTTCTATTTTCCTATTTACTCAACATAGTCTATTGCACCCACACCAGCCTTCGATCTAAACTGACATGAATAAATTTTTCTAGGAAAGAAAAAGCTCATATTACAAGTAGAATAAGGTGAAGGATCCACTCCACTTGACCTAGTGTCCAACCATTTAGATATTCCTATAGATGTTGTCACAAGAACTTTTCAAGATGTAGGTGTTGATATGGAAAACCCCTATAATGGACCTATTAAAACTATTCAGTGTAACATTAGCTCATAACAAGAACTAAAGATGACTATAGTAGGAAACTATTAGATTGACAAAGATTTCATAAATCTTTGGATTGTTAAAAGAATATCAGAATGTCTTCCCAAGGAACTATAGTGAAATGAAGGAAGTCCACCTATCCTTAGAGAAGATGCATATAATGCTAGTTGATGGGCTCAACAAGTGAAAAAATGGCCATATAGGATGAATCCTAATATTTGAGCACATATTAAAGAAGAGATTAAAAATAGGCTACGTATCAGAGTAATCACTCCCATTAATAAATCTAAGTGGTTCAGTCCCATGGTGATTAGTATCAAAAAGGATGGATGCATCCGTACCTATGTGGACTACCAAGTGCTCAATGCATCCTATGTAACATATCTATTTATAATTCCACTCATGGAGTAAATCCTTGAAGGTGTTGCTAGTTGTGAAGTGTACTCCTTCACAGATGGATTATTAGGTACCATTAGGTCCAAATAGATAAAGAAGACTAGCCCATGACAACCTTTGGCATTGAATGGGGATCATTTGCCTATACTATTATGCCCTTTAGGTTTAAAAATGCCTCAGTAGTTTTTTCATGAATAGCAATTGAAGCCTTTAAGGATTTAATCCATAAGTTCCTCCAAGTTTATTTGGATTATTGGATAGTATATGGTTTGGTCAAGGGCTAGTGCACTAACCTTAGGCTTATGCTTGAGTGTAATTAGGTCTTAAAAATCTCATTAAAATTAAAGATGTGCCCATTTGTGACACCTTATATTGTGCTTCTAGGGTATATTATTTGTAAGGAAGGACTCTTGGTATACTTAGTGAAGGTATATATTATATTTCACCTTCTAGTGCCCAAGACTTAGTGTGAGGTCTGCACCTTTTTGGGTCACATGAGCTATCATAGAAAGTTCATTCATGGTTATGAAAAGATTATCATGCCCCTAGAAGAAATTATAAAGAAAAATAAGAACTTCATATGGAATTGCTCTTGTAAGGAGTCCTTTAAAATACTCAAGGAAAATCTAGTCACTACTCCTAATCTCTAATTCCCCGATTGGACAAGGCCATTTCATGTCCATGTTGATGCATCTAGGTTGGTCATTGGTGTAATCCTTGCACAACTAGGTGAAGGTCACCTAGATCACCTAATATACTTTACTAATAAGAAGCTCACACCAAATGAAATAAATTATACCACTATAGATAAAGAACAATTATCAATGGTCTACACTTTGTAAAAGTTCAAATAGTACCTATTAGCCACTCCTTTTGTTTTCTATATAGATCATGAGGCTTTCAATAACCTTGTTAATAAACCTATATTACATGGATGGATATTTTTTTGGATTGTTTTATTCCAATAATTCTACTTTTCAGTTATGGTGAAACTTTGGAAGGCCAATTGTGGACCTAACCATCTATCATGAATTGAGAATGGAGAACCACCATGCACCATAGAAGATGATATTACTAATGTATATATTTTACACATTACATGGGTGCTTGAATAATTAGAAGACATTGTGGATTTCTTGACAACTAGTTTTATGACTAACTATCTCACCTCATAAGCCAAAAATCAACTCATAGTTTGTGTTATACATTTTTAGCTTATCGAAGGTGATATTTGTTGGTTGAATATTTTGTCGATCAGTGTACTGATAAACAAAATAGGTCTGATTAGCCAAAGTAGGAAGATTCGTCGTCCAAATGTGTTGGTTTACCACATCAAAAGGGGACTAATCTCTCCTCTCATCAAGGGGAGGTTCCCTATATATATATATATATATATATATATATATATATATATATATATATATATATATATATATATATATATATATATATATAGGACTTGTTCCAAAGTCTTAACGTTAGGTTAGATTTTTGGTAGAAAATAAATTACTATTATAAATGGGGCATGCATCTTTTATAAAGACACCCCCATAAAATAAACTTAATTTAATTATTAGGTAGTTTTTATGTTTTATGTTTATTAATTAGAATTACTTTACGGGTTGTTTTCCCATATTTAGTTGGTTATAGGATTAGTTATTGTTACCGGTCATTGGTAAAAACTATATAAATCCATGTTTGCTTTGTAAAAGGGTTAACAGAGTAAAGGCACCCTTATGTACTTAATTTTTTGAATTATTAATAAAATACTTGTGCACTCGCACTAAGCGGGGACAAGGTTCAACCTATTTGATTCTAGAGTTATCAGTGGTATCAGAGCATGGTTATTTTGGGAACACAGTGAATTTGAAGGAGGAAGGTGAAAAATCATTTCACGTGATATCATTTGGCATGAAAATAAGGTATGCCATATAAAATGAATATTTTTTATTGGTTTAAATGTTTGAAAATTTATTAAATTATTTTAATTTTTCAAATATTATTCACATTTAAACCTGTATTTTCCATATAGCACTGTCTGGTCTTTTTGATCATTTGATACTCCATTTTTCTGTGTTCAACCTTCTCATCTGGAATAAAAATGGATTTTTAACATTTTAATGTTATTAAATTCATTATTTTTGGGCCAAAATCAGATTTGTATGGCCTATTTTTTGTGGAAAACCTCTGAAAATCTTCATTCATGGCTGCCTTTGTTATTTCTACTCATTCTCAGGCTTCTTAATGTCTAAAACATCTACAAATAGCATTGAAACCCCTGTGTTTTCATTCATATTGAAAAATCTAGAAAAATCAGACTTGTACGGCCTATTGTATGGCCTTTCCAATGCCCAGCTTCATTTGGAATCCATTCCCTACAAAAAATACTTTGAAAATCTGCTAAAACTCAGTCAAAAACTATTTTATCCAACCTGTATGGATTTGTACGGCCTGTAGGTGAGAGAGCAGGTGCAGGAAAATATCTAGGAGTAGCCATGGCATCCCAAGGCAAGCATGGCACAATATAAATTTTAGAAGTTAATTTTTTTATGTTTCTAAAGTTTTTTTTGTTTCAAATATTTGTTGCTGGGTCCCACGGGAGAAGCTAGAAAGAAAGGCTGTAAACAAAGGGAAAAATTTAAATTTATTTACTCTCATGTAATTTTTTTTTAAATTTTCCCTCATACACTAAATTTGGAATAAATATAAATTTCTGAGTGTAATGTTCTGCAAATGCTTTTAGAGCAATTGGTTAAGCTTATTTTGTTAGAAGCTTGCAAAGGAGGAGGTTAAGGGTTCAAATCCCTTCTTTTTGGAGAAAGTTTATTTTTGCTTTGGAATATGCTTTTTTGAAAAAGGAATATTCCCTTTTAAATTAGAGTATTGTAAAACACATACTTATTGTATTGTGTTATTTATTTTTTTCGAAAAAGGGGTGGAATTCAATCATTTTTCTTTTGCATTCTTGTGGTGAGATAAGGGTGTAATTGGTGGAATAAGGTTATAATTTGGCTAAATAAGGGTGTAATCATTGATTTTTGGTGCGGTTAAGTGCAAAACCCATCAAAAATACTTATTTTTTTCTTTTACACTCTACACAGAGGTTAAGTGCAAAACCCCATAGAAGCAGTGTCTTGTGTAGTGAGTGTGATATTTGTTTCATTTCTTTTGCATTTTGTCACACGGTTCTCTACTGCACTTGATTTCATTTCAAAAATGTTGAAAATTCAAAATTTGCTTTTAGATGGTGATAGATTAACAATTTCCAATTATTTAGATTGGAAATGATTGATGGAGGCTTCACTAGTGTTTAATGAGTTATGGGATATTGCTAAGAATGAAAATCCCACATTGCCAACAAAATAGGCTAAATTAGATATTTTCAATTTACATGATTCTAAGGCTTTATCTCTTATTAAATGTTGTTGTACTCGTGATACGTATGTTCATATTGAAAATTATCCTCATAGTTACACTGCATGGAAAACATTGTCAAATTTGTATGATAAGAAACCTAAGCATAAGAAGATAGATATTCATATGCAATTGTTTACTTTGTCATTAGATGAGGATGGGGATATGGGAGAATATATGTCTAAGTTGAAAAATATCACTACTGAGTACACTAAGGCTGGTTTTGGAAAACTAGATGATGACCTCATAGTTACTATTGCTTTGAAAGGACTACCAGGGTCCTATAGGAATTTTGTTGAAATGTTGCATGTCTCTGACAAGATCACATGCATCACCTTTGATAAGTTGGCTGAGTTGTTCATCCAACATGACCTCTCTCTACCCAATAAATCCAAGAAAACTGAAGAAGCCCATGTTTTAGAGTCAAAGCCTAGTTCATCTTCATCTGGGCATCAAAATAATAGAGGAAACAATTATAGAGGGGGTCAAGGTTACAGATGAGGTAGATATCAAAATAGAGGTAGGAGTCATTCACATAATCAACAATCTAATCAATCACATTCACATGAAACAAGTGATCGAGGACATGGTCACAATTCATATAGGGGCAAAGGTTGAGGTAGATCTGACATTCAGTGTCATAGATGTGGAAAATTTGGTCACATTGCCTCACAATGTAGGATTCCTTTTGATAAAATTTAGAGGTCACAAAAAGTGACTAAGACTAACTCTGCTCAGTATGTCGATCATGACTATGACGAATCTAGTAATGTTGCCCATGAATTTTCATTTACTACTTTGGGGCACATTGATTATGTTGAATATGAGGCTAGAGATGAGCTCACAAATGTATGGGTTTTAGACACAGGAGCAACCAAACACATGACATTTAGGAGAGATTTCTTTTGGTCTTATAAGGAAGCTTCTCTCTCTCTAGTTGCCTTAGCAGATAAGTCTATGCATACACCACTAGGACTTGGTTCTATTCAAATTCTTCTTCCTAATGGGTCTATAAAATACTTGGAGGATGTTTGGTATGTTCCCACATTGAAGAAACACTTACTTTATCTGGTAACTATTTGAAAGAAAGGTTATCAAATTGTGATTTAAAATGGGCTCATTTACATCAATTCAGTGAAGGATAATTATAAAACCATGTATACAAGATATGAAGATGGAAACTTGGTTAGATTGCATTATAAGGTGCTTCCTCCCAATATAAAACTTGTAGCAGTTATTGACATAGGTACAGGTACTATGTCTACACAACGGTTATGGCATCTCTGCTATGGACATTTGAATATCCACTCTTTAGTGGATTTGTAGAGATATGGTATGGTGAATGGGTTGCCCACTTTTCACAAAGATAGTATTCTTTGTGAGTCATGTGTTTTGGGCAATTAAAATCAAGAAAAATTTCCTAAACAGTCATCTTGGAGAGCTAACAGATGTTTACAGTTAGTTCATAGTGATGTATGTGACATGAAAAAGTCATCCATTGGTGGGTGTAGATACTTTGTCTTGTTTATTGATGACTTTTCTAGGATGACTTGGGTATTCTTTATGAAAAATAAATCTAAATTTTTTGCTAAGTTTGTTGATTGGTTACACTTAGTCGAAAAAGAAATAGGTTCACATTTGGCCACTCTTTGTTTAGATAATGGAGGTGAGTATACCTCTAATGAATTTTTAGACTATTGTCGAGAACATGGGATTCATCGACAATATAGTAATGCTTATACTCCACAACAAAATGGAGTATCTAAATGAATGAATAGAACTTTAGAGGTCACAGCATGTGCCATGTTACACTATAAATAGCTTGATGATAAATTTTGGGCTGAAGCTATTGGTACTGTAGTGTATTTGAGAAATAGGTCCCCCACAGTTGCACTTTTGGGACAAACTCCATATGAGGCATGGTATGGGTTTAAACCCAAAGTTAAACACTTGAAAGTGTTTGGATGTCTTTGTTTTGCTTTGGTTCTTCCTAAACATAGAACTAAGTTGGAACCATGAAGTTGAAAATGCATCTTTTTTGGTTATTCTAAAGATAAAAAGGGGTTTTGTTTGCTTGCACAGGATTTAGGCAAATTCATAGTGAGTCGAGATGTAATATTTGATGAGTTTGGGACTATGAACACTGCAGAGATTGATTCTCAACTTGATATATTAGAGAGGAAAAATGCAAAAAGAGATAAGGGTTTGAATAATGGGGATAACTATTTGAAGTTATGGTATAAAACTCAAATTCCTTCACTTTCCTCTCCTTCATCTACAAGTTCACAGGTTGATGACTTAGAAATTGTTGAAAATTCTCTAAGTCCCCCTTTGAATGATGCACCTAATGAGAATTCTAGAGTCCCTAATTTGAATAATATGTCTAAGTATCCAAAATGGGCTCAAAGTACTTTTTATGACTTGACAGTAGATGAAGTTGGTTTAACAGGGCCCAGGAATTCTCGAAAATAAGTGAACTATGCTATGGTTATTACCACTTCTTCCATTGAGCCATCCACTTTTGAAGAGGCATCTACTAAACATGTTTGGCAACATGCAATGAAATGTGAGTATGATTCCATACTTAACAATAATACATGGGTTTTAGTTGATCCTGCTCCACATGTTAAACCCATCAGATGTAAATGGGTTTATTGGACTATGTATAAATCAAATGGTTCCATTGATAAACATAAGGCATGACTTGTTGCCAAAGGATATGTGCAACAAGAAGGTATTGACTATGAGGAAACATTTGCACCAATTGCCAAATGGCACACTATTCATATGGTACTAGCCTTAGCAGCACAAAATTGTTGGAAAGTACATCAGTTGGATGTTAAAAATGCTTTTTTAAATGGTGATTTATAAAAAGAAGTCTATATGAAACAACCTCAGGGTTTTGAACAGGTGGGTGCTGAACACAAAGTGTGTAAATTGACAAAAGCTTTGTATGGGCTCAAACAGGCACCCAGGGCTTGGTATGAGAAAATGGATTCATAATTAAAATCCATTGGTTTTCATTGTAGTGAATTAGATGATACTCTCTATTTTTGAGTGTAGGGTAAGAAAATGGTGATACTAGTTCTCTATGTTGATGACTTGTTTATTACAGGTAATGATGAAAATCATAACAAGTCTATGAAGAAGGAATTAAAAGATGGGTTTGAGATGACAGATCTTGGACTTCTTCACTACTATCTAGGCATAGAGGTAACTCAGAAAGACCATAGTATTTTCATTTCACAAACTAAGTATATATCTGAGTTATTACAAACCTTCCCTCACTCCCATGGAAAGTAACTTGAAATTGTCTAAGGATGATAGCAGTGCCTTTTTTTATGGCACCACATATAGACAATTGGTGGGAGGTTTGATATACTTGATGACTACTAGGCTTGATATTTCATTTTCAGTTGGAATTTTATCTAGGTTTATACATGAGCCTAGATAAATTCATTGGCATGCAACAATATGAGTACTTCATTACCTTCAGGGAACAAAAACATATGGCCTTGAATACTGCCATAATAAGAACTTCAAACTTGTTGGATATTGTGATGTAGATTTTGGCAGATGTGTGGATGATAGAGTGTCAACCACAGGATACACTATGCATATGGGTTCAACTACCATTGCTTGGTGTTGTAAGAAGTAGGATACAGTGGCAAATTCATCAGCAAAATTAGAGTATATTGCAGCATGGGATGCTTCTAGAGAAATTGTTTACCTTCATCATATTCTTGAAGATCTTCAGGTTTCTCAGTTTGCTCCTACATAGTTATACATTGATAATCAGAGTGCAATCAAGATGTCCAAAAATCTAGTGTTTCATGCCAAAACAAAACATATGGATGTCAAATACCATTATCTATGAATGCTGGTGGTAAAGAAAATTTTTGATCCAATATATTGCCCAACTGCCGATCAGATAGCTGATATGTTCACAAAACCCATTGATAGAATCAAAATTGAAAAATTTAGAAAAATGCTTGGTATGTGTCCAAAGACCTGACTTTGGATCATAGGGGGGTCTGTTAGGACTTGTTCCAAAGTCTTAACATTAGGTTAGATTTTTGGTAGAAAATAAATTACTATTGTAAATGGGGCATGCATATTTTATAAAGACACCCCCATAAAATAAACTTAGTTTAATTATTAGGTAGTTTTTATGTTTTATGTTTATTAATTAGAATTACTTTACGGGTTGTTTTCCCATATTTAGTTGGTTATAGGATTAGTTATTTTTACCGATCATTGGTAAAAACTATATAAATCCATTTTTGCTTTGTAAAAGGGTTAATGGAGTAAAGGCACCCTTATGTACTTGATTTTTTGAATTATTAATAAAATACTTGTGCATTGACACTAAGCGGGGACAAGGTTTAACCTATTTGATTCTGGAGTTATTATATATATATATAGAAAATAATACTCAAGGGTAGGAAAAACTATCCATCTCTCTTTTTTCAGAGATGATGCATGTGGATCAAAGGAAAAACTCAAGGGAAATGATAGAAAGCACTCCTCTTCTTTCAAAAGTACTATTTAGCAAGACACAAGAATACTCCTAGTAGTAAAAGCAAAATGTAACCAAAGATGTAGTAACCAACAAATCAAGATGCAGCACAAAGTCTCCACCTGAATTACTCAAGAGTAAGATACGAAGGACAATGAGGGCACAAAGTTATCCCAAGGTCCTTTAATAGAAATGAAAAGAAAACACACTAAAAGGCAATTATGGGGGCACAAAGTCTCTCCACAGTTGACTTTAGGACACCTTCTTGACTAATTTAACTAATCCTACTTGTTGAATTAAAGGAACAAAAAATATATTAAGGAAAAAGACATAAGAGTAGTTTCCCCAACAACAAAGATATCACATCAAAAAGTCTTAAAAGTCACTTGCTTTCTTAATCCAATAAAAAAATATGACCAACAATCTGAGCTCAAAGTCTTAGTAATGCCTTTCAATTTGGGTATAGTTTCATTCTAATTGTCAAAAAGAGATATATTTACAATAAAAGAGAGTCCCTTATATAGCCTCTTCAAGAAGGACTTGGGAATAGTAACACATCATGTTGCATTGAAATTTGTTAAGAATACATGCTAGAATTTACCCATTTGCTTTTCTCAACGAAGAAAAACAAGTCACACTATTGAAAGTTTTCATCTTTCAATGTCCACCTGGCAATCTGATCCTTCTTCATCATTCCTTCTTTTTTGGTTAATTGAATCAGGTCCTTGATTTGATTTGATGCTCTGCTTCTTAGTCACTTCCTACTAGTCTTGGCCTTAAAGCCTTTGAATGCATTCGAGTCTGTAGTTTTAAAACTACTAGGATTAATGGCTATTTCATTCTCATAACTTTGACATTTGTGAGAACATCACTATGTTTTTAGTGGCTAGTTTGTTGTTCTTGAATTTAATGTCTTCAAGTGCATCAGCCCTTGGTCCTTCTTCAGCTTTCCTATTTTACATCCTCCCAAAGGGAAGGTGACCCTTTGGCTTTGGGGGAGTGTCCTTTAAGTTGGCAACCGAGAGTCCCCTACAAGGGCACTTGCCCTTTAGGGTCCTTCAGCAGCGTTTTATCTTTGATAGTCTCTTGCAGACATTCCCACAGACTTTTTTCTTGAGCTTTCTCCACAGGCATTTTCTCGAGCTTTTTTTGCAGGCATTTTCCCACGGGCATTTTCCCTGGGCAAATTCTCATGGACAAAAAGTCTATAGAAAATTTCTCATAGACAAAAAGTCTACAAAATTATTGCTTTATTCTTTAGCTTTGAGAATTTCCTTTAGGTTTCAGTCTGTAAAATTATTGCTTTGTTCTTTAGCTTTGAAAATTTCCTTCGGGTTTTCTTCTTGCAGTCTTTCCAAATTCTTTCAAACTTTTTATTCGAAGGAATTCCTTTGGACAGAAGTCTGAAAGAATTATGCCTTTGTCTACCTTAAACAAAATTTTGAAAGAATTTACCTTAACTGTTTCCTTGAAAATGACCCTTTTGAAGGGTGTTTTTGTCGACCAAGTGCCCTCCATAAGGGCACTTGTCCTTCAAGAGGCTCTTTTGAATTTTTGATTTAAACTGCTCCTTTAAACTATTCCATTGAACCAAGTTAATGAACCAAGCTTTGACCCACGCTTTGAACCACTGAGTGAACTATTTGATTGAACTGCTTGGTTGAACCAAACATTGAACCAAGATGATGAACAAAGATTTGAACCAAAATGGTTCAAGTTGATGAATGGATTGAATGAATCGAAGCATTGAACCAAGCTTTGGTTCAATGGCTCAAACAAAGCCTTTGAACCAACTGATGAACCATTTGATTAAACCAAAGCAATGAACTTTGTCGATTGAACTTTGTAGTTGTGTTGAGAGTTTTTTAACCTATTGAACCAAATGCATTGAACTAGTTGAACCTTGATTGAACTTTCTAGTAGAAGACTTTTGAACCTGATTGTAGAAGTCTTTAAACTTGGAAGTAGTTAAACTCTTGCTACTGATGCTTCTCGATGGAAATTTTTGGTTGAACCAGATCATTGAACCAACTTTGAGTTTGCCTAAGTGTTGAAATCTTATTTCTTTCCTATAGAGTTCATAGATTTCAACTAGTGAAGCCCGTTGAACTTGTCCTGTAGAGTCTGTAGATTTCTCTTTTCTTGTAGATTATGTAGATTCAAGCCTACAGAGTCCATACATTTTTGAGAAACTTGAAAAATGAGGAATTTGAATGCCTAGGACAAATTTTAAAAAGGGAAGAGATAATTTTGGTTTGGAGGACCAAAATAGTTCAAATATTATCCCAAAAATGAGTGATATTTTTTTAGGGATAATAGCTGGCTCCAGTTGGGGAACTTCTATCAATTGCAAAAAGAATTGAAGGGAGTAGAATCCAAAATCTCTAGTGTCTTCATGTATACCATTGGGCTACGAAGTCATGCTACCCAAAAATAGAAGGCATAAAAAAAGAAACAAAAAAAATAAAATATAATAATAACTATATAAATATACATATATACAGATGCAATGATCTGATACTTCAAGAGTTGAAGTGTTTCGGATGCTACCCAGTATGAGGCAGTGAAAAGAGTGTGCCATCTTGATAGACCAGTAAAAAGACATTTTGTCCCTAGGAATGGTGACAGGCAAATGGAAATTTCCACCAAGAAACCAATTTTTTGTGTCTTCCTCTTGGCTTTTTCTTCTTCTTGTCCCATGGTAGGATGTGGTCTTTAATTTGAAAGCCATAACTCCTTGCTTTCTTGGTGAAGGGTTCCTTTGCCTAATTTTGATTTGCAAGAGCATGGTCCATTAATGTAACTAGTTGTTCTTCTAGTTCACTCCATCACATGATTGGATTATCCACATCAAACTCTTGACAAACTATCAACTTAGCATCTCCTTTAATGTGGAGGAGTTTGATCTCTTCATCTTGAAAAATATTCAATTCGAGCAATAGAGATTTGCATCTAGCTATGTTGTTGGTGTTTTTGACTTGCAAATTTCATGAAGAAAGAATATCTCCTTGAGGAGATGTCAACATAGTTTCAACTCCATCATTGGTGGAAGAATTTCTACCATTAGATTTCAAGATCCCAACATCATCAAAAGCTGATCTCCTATTAGATTTCTCATCATTAGAGATGGAAGATCCTTCCTTATTTGTATTATGCCCTACCAATTTTCCTAACATCTTGTT
The DNA here is from genome assembly GCA_037957365.1 of Torreya grandis. Lineage (NCBI taxonomy): Eukaryota > Viridiplantae > Streptophyta > Pinopsida > Cupressales > Taxaceae > Torreya > Torreya grandis. The sequence goes on along the minus strand of JARHVA010004719.1, from coordinate 827,215 downwards.
TGGATGAATTCCTAGATTTTCAGCTACAGGACTTTCATCTATAGAAACATAAACATCCTCTTTGGTCAAGAAATAGTTGCCCCTACCTAAAGACTCAAATAGAATTTGTGCTATAGGGGCTGATGTTTGGGTGACCACATATTTTGTATCCTTTTTAGGGAGCAATCTCTTCATCATGCCTTGGACAAGGATCCTTGCCTTAGATATGTCCATGCTTAGTTCTCCTCTCACATCCTTACAAAAATTTCATCCAAGCAAAATGCCATAGGATGCTGGGACATTAGCCACCAAGATAGTCATCTTGATTCTCTTGTTTGGAAAGGCTACAAATGTAAATTGGGCATCTTTGATTTGCCCCAGTAGTGTTACTTGCTTGTTCTACATAGAGAAACATCTCCCAAATGTTTTGGTTAGTGTGAGGCCCAGAGACTTAGCTACTTTAGCAGGCAGACATTATTAGATGCCCCAGAATCAATGATGCAATTATTGAGCTGATAACCATTTATCAATAAGGAAACATAGAAAGGTTCTATTTTCTTAGGGGCAGCTAGAGGAGTAATGACAAGATTATTTGGAATGGGTATGTTCTTTGGGGAATCAAGAATTAATTTTCTTAACCTCTTATCTTGTAGGGATAGTTTGGTTCTTGACACATTGGACCAACTTATCTAATTGATCAGGATTGGACTGCAAATATTCAAATTTAAAAATTTGTAGTTTGGTCTTCTTGACATGATCAATTATTTCAAATAGTTGAATTGGAATAGGAATAGAGGAAAGCATTTCAACCTTTTGGGTTTTAGGAGGGATGAGAGGAAGGCTGGTTTGTGAAATTGAAGTAGAAGGTGAAGGTGAAATTGATGTACTTACATTTTGGGTGATCACCAAATCCTTTGAATGGAAATTCAGAGTAGTTCCATGCTTAGCAATTGTAATTGTTGGTTGAGGTTGCTCTTCTATCTTCTTTTTATCAGCTTGTTACAATAATTGGTTCTTGGACCTAGTAAACACTGCATATGATCCATCAATAACTTCTCCTTTGCTTATGGGTTCATCCTAGTAGTTGAGGAAACTAATGTGGGAGTCTCTAGTTGATCTTTCTTGATCCTCTATGAAGAGATCAACATCATTTTATTTCTCAAACTTAGGTTAGAAAGAGAAAGCATGTTTTATTTCCAAATATCCAACTACTAAGTTGGTTGGAGGAGCTTCAAGGGCAAGTTTCCCTTGTGGGGGAGGAAGACGATCTAGCTGCCCTTGATTCTTGGTAACATTGCCTTAATATGACTAATTTGGAAATGTCCTTCTTAGCATATCTTTGTATGAAGGAGTAGAAGACATTCTTTGGACCATTTGCTTTTTGAGAGCAAGTAACTCATTTTCCAACTTCTGCACCATTGGATCTGTGGTGCTTGTAGATGTATATTCATAAGATGATGAAGGTCTATTTCTATTTGGATCCCTTCTTATCTTCACTGCTAAGATGAGATCATCTTCTATCTCAGTGGCCAAAAGTTGAGCTACAACAAGATCTATTTGACTAGGACATCTCAAGAGAAAACTTACTTCAGGTAACTAAGAATTAATGAAGAAGAATTTGAGATTCTCAATTATAGGTCAAGAAATTACAGGAATTTTGTTCCTCAGTTTGTCAAATTTGGCTATGAAGTCCCTCATGGGTTCATGAGGTTATTTCTTCATCTGTGTAAGTTGAGCTAGAAGTGCATGTGCATCTTCTACAGGTTTGAATTTGGCTTCAAACTTAGCTTTGAGGGTATTCCAATTAGTTACTGATTGAGCCTGTAGATGATAAAACCAATCAACAATAGCACCTTGTAATGTTTTTACAAAAAGATTGACTTATACATCTTTAAATTCTACTCCAATTATGCCACAAGCTATGCTAAAGGCTGCAATGTGTTCATCAATATGAAATTTCCCATCACCATAGAATTTGGAGAAATTCTTGCTTGAGCTACGTGGAAGCTCATGTAGAGGTGGAGTAAGATTGAGAGGACCAAAAGCATTACCCCAAGGGCCTTAAACTACCATTATAGGATTATGAAAAGGAGGAATAAAAAATCTCAAAGGGGTAATTATTGGCAAAGCTTTATCAATAGCAAAAGTGGATACTTCATTTGATAATGGAGATCTGACTTTAGTAGGAGGAAAGCTCTTGGTTCGTTGGAGATGAGATGGTGAAGGAAACAGATCAAAATCACTTTGCCATATGAACTCGAATATAGGGTCAACGATACCTTTATCCCTTTGGATTCATGTATACCTTGAATCTACCAAATTGTAAAACAAAAATGGAAAAGAATTGACCTTGCTTTAGTTTGAAGCTTGAGGTTTTAAACTGTGCACTCTTTCCCAACAGCTCTAGTTTTGTAAACCAAATAAAATAATAGAGGTGGAGAAAGATGGTAAGGCTATAAATGGATAATGGGTAAGAAAAATAATAGAGTCACCAAAATTTGTAATGGATAAGGGTTATAATGATAATGGGTAAGACACAAGTGATGTTTCAATTTGAAACTTGAGGTTCCAAATTGCAAATAATTATGTATATCCCCAACAGAGTTGCCAAAAACTGTTGGTTGAATATTTTGTCGATCAGTGTACTAATAAACAAAATAGGTCTGATCAACCAAAGTAGGAAGATTGGTCATCCAAATGTGTAGGTTTACCACACCAAAATGGGACTAATCTCTCCTCTCATCAAGGGGAGGTTCCCTATATATATACATAGAAAATAATACTCAAGGGTAGGACAAACCATCCATCTCTCTTTTTTTAGAGATGATACATGTAAATCAAAGGAAAAACTCAAGGGAAATGATAGAAAGCACTCCTCTTCTTTTAGAAGTACTATTCAGCAAGCCACAAGAATACTCCTAGTAATAAAAGCAAAATGTAACCAAAGACGTAGTAACCAACAAATCAAGATGCAGCACAAAGTCTCCACCTGAATTGCTCAAGAGTAAGATACAAAGGACAATGAGGGCACAAAGTCATCCTAAGGTCCTTTACATAGAAATGAAAAGAAAACACACTGAAAGGCAATTATGGGGGCAAAAAGTCTCTCCATAGTTGACTTTAGGACACCTTCTTGACTAATTTAACTAATCTTGCTTGTTGAATTAAAGGAACATAAAATATATTAAGAAAAAAGACATAAGAATAGTTTCCCCAACAACAAAGATATCATAGCACAAAGTCTAAAAAGCCACTTGCTTTCTTATTCCAATAACAAAATATGATAAAAAATCTGAGCTCAAAGTCTCAGTAATGCCTTTCAATTTGGGCAGAGTTTTGTTTTGATTGTCAAAAAGAGATATATTTACAATAAAAGAGAGTCCCTTATATAGCCTCTTCAATAAGGACTCAGGAATAGTAACACATCATGTTGCATTGAAATTTGTTAAGAAGACATGCTGTAATTTACCCATTTACTTTTCTCAATGTAGAGATACAAGTCTTGCTGTTGAAAGTTTGCATCGTTCAATGTCTACTTGGCAATCTGATCCTTCTTCATCATTCCTCCTTTTTTGGTTAATTGAATCAGGTCCTTGATTTAATTTGATGCTCTGCTCCTTAGTCACTTCTTTATGGTCTAGGCCTTAAAGCCTTTGAATGCATTTGGGTTCATAGTTTTAAAACTACCAAGATCAATGGCTATCTCATTGTCATAACTTTGACGTCTACGGGCACGTCACTACATTTTTAATGGCTAGTTCATTGTTCTTGAATTTGACATCTTTGGGTGCATCACCCCTTGGTCCTTCTTTGGCTTTCCTATTTTTCATCCTCCCAAAGGGAAGGTGATCCTTCAGCTTTGGGGGAGTATCCTGTAAGTTGGCAGCCAAGAGTCCCCCGCAAGGGCAACTATCCTTTTGGGTCCTTTTATCTTCGGCAGTCTCTCGTGAACATTCTCATGGAATTTTTTCTTGGGCTTTCTATGTGGGAATTTTCTTGAGATTTTTTCCATAGGCATTTTCCCACATACATTTTCTCTAGGCAAATTCCCATGGACAATTTCCTGTGGACAAAAAATTCATAGAATTATTGCTTTGTTCTTTAGATTTGAGAATTTCCTTCGGGTTTTCTTCTCACAATCTTTCCAAATTCTTTCAAACTTTTTGTCTAAAGGAATTCCTTCAGACAAAAGTATAAAATAATTATGCCTTTGTCTACTTTAAATGAAAATTTGAAAGAATTTACCTTAACTATTTCCTTGAAAATGACCCTTTCGAAGGGTGTTTTTGTCGACCAAGTGCCCTCCACAAGGGCACTTGTCCTTCAGGAGACTCTTTTGAATTTTTGCTTTGAACCACTCCTTGGAACCATTCTATTGAACCAAGTCAATGAACCAAGCTTTAAACCATGCTTTGAACCACTAATTGATCCATTTGATTGAACCAAAGCATTGAACTGCTTGGTTGAACCAAACATTGAACCAAGCTGATAAACCAAACTTTGAACCAAAATGGTTCAAGCTGATGGTTCAAGTCAATGAACTAATTGAATGAACTGAAGCATTGAACCAACCATTGAACCAAGCTTTGGTTCAATGGTTCAAATGAAGCTTTTGATCTAACTGATGAACCATTTGATTGAACCAAAGTGATGAACTTTGCCAATTGAACTTCATAGTTGTGTTGAGATTTTTTTAACCTATTGAACCAAATGCATTGAACCAATTGAACCTTGATTTAGCTTGCTTGTATAAGACTTTTGAACCTAACTGTAGAAGTCTTTAAACCTGGAAGCGGTTAAACTCTTGCTATTGATGCTTGCTATTGGACATTTTTGGTTGAACCAAATCATTGAACCAACTTGGAGATCACCTACATGTTGAAAGCTTGTTTCTTTCTTGTAGAGTTTATAGATTTCAACCAGTGAATCCTGTTAAACTTGGCCTGCAGAGTCCGTAGATTTCTCTTTTCTTGCAGAGTCCGTAGATTCAAGCCTACAGAGTCCATATATTTTTGAGAAGCTTGAAAAATGATGAATTTGAATGCCCAAGACAAATTTTGAAAAGGGAAGAGACAATTTTGGTCTAGAAGACCAAAATAGTTCAAATGTTGTCCCAAAAATGAGTGATATTTTTTGGGGGACAACAATATTTACAAAATGGGTCATGATGAAGTTCTTTGACATTGTGTAATGTAACATGAATTCATTGAGGTACTTCATGAAGTTCATTAATGTATTGATGGTGGACACTATGTTGTAGAGGCTACCGCATGGAAGGTTTTGCTAGCTAGATTATGGTGGCCAACTTTCTTCCATGATGCTAAAGCATATGTTAAGCAATGAGATATATGTCAATGTATAGGCAAACCTGATAGAAGAGATTTTATTCCTCTATGACCCATGCCTTATTAGGAACCATTTGAAAAATGGGTTATTGATTTTTTTGGTCCCATCACTCTAATAGGATGATATATAGGTTCTTGATACATTATTGTCATAATTGACTATCTTATGCATTGGGCTGAAGCCACACTAACAAAGTATTATACTATTGATACTATTACAAGGTTCATTTGGCAAACTATTATAACTTAGTTTGGATGTCCCCTAAGTTTCACCAGTGATTGCAAAACCCACTTTTTGAATGAAATAATTTTCATCTTATTGGTTGAGTTCCTGATCACACACCACAAAACAACCCCATATCACCTACAAGCCAATGGAACTACTAAAGCTTTCAATAAAATCCTAGGTACCACTTTGACAAAGATATGTAACATTGGCCAAATGGATTGGGATGATAGGGTATCTATAGTTCTATGGGCTTATCAAAAAACCTTCAAGCACCTAAACAAAAGTATTTCATTTAACTTGGTGTATGGTAATGAAGCAGTCCTTCCAGTAGAGTTCTTAGTACCATATTTGTGTATCATGTGCATAGGATAACTAGACAAAGAATCATCTTAAAAATTTCACCTAAACACTTTATTGCAACTAGATGAAGCTCAATTCCTCACTCATTAGAGCCAAGATGTAGAAAAACACAAGCAAAAGGCATGACATGATCACCATATAAAGATCAAAACATTTTCTCCAAGAATGAAGGTCTTGTTGCATTAATCTAAGTTTATGTGCCACCCTAGAAATCCTTACATACACTAGGATGGCCCTTTTATAATACATAACATTAGACCTACTAGAGCATATCAGTTACAAAGGATGGATGGTCAGTTCCTTCCTAGGCACTATAATGGAAGTTGACTTTGGCCTTATTTTATGTTGGAATAATTGATTTTTTTATAATCAATAAGGCTTATACAATTAGTTTAGGATTTATTGCTTTCAATAAAAGTGTTGCCTTTGTTGCAAGTAACTATCCCATTTTGTAATTTTGTTTTCAATGTTTTTTTTATTTTGGTGGAGGGCCACAACATGTTTTGGTGTGGGGTAATAACTCATGTTATAAAAAGATAAATATGAAAAACATGCAAGTTACTTAGGAACATGAGTTACATGGGTGCACAAGCTACTAAAGTCATGTAAGGTAATAAAGGTGCATAATTTATTTAAGGCATGAAGGGGTAAGGTTCCTTACATAAGTTATAAATTTAAAAGAGACAATTATCTCCCACCTCACAAAAAACATGGGATACATCTATCATCCACTTCAAAGGAAGGCATGAAATGGGACATGTCATTAATGTGGAAATAATAGATATGGTAAAAACATGCCAATGACATGATGGGATAATGAAATTAATGCATTAATTATAAAAAATAAGTATTTAGATATGATAGTTGTTAAGGATCTGCATTAATGACACAAAGTGATAGGTGATAGGAAGGCACTAATGATGATAAAACCCTCTTAGATCCTATAAATAGGCATGTAAAGCGCATTTTAAACTTTAACTTGTGTTTAAATTTAGATTATCAGGGTTGAAGATCAAGCCACTACCAAGGCCAAGTTGATCAGATCTAGAGCCAAGTAAAGAAATTTCATATCCTTATGAAATTGCACAAGTCATTATCGAGTTGAAAAGAGACATTCTGAGTCTAGTTCATTAGAAAATTGATAGTTTTTAAAGTTGTAGGTTAAATGTACACCATTAAAGGGATTTTAAGATAAAAAATCTAAAGCAATAATCTAAAACCATGTATTCTTTTCAAAACATTGGATAGTCATGCATTAACCTTCAGGTACTTTAAAGGGAAATTTGGCATATGAAAAATGACAAAAGACTTGAAACCTTGCTGACAATAATAGAAGAAGAAGAGGTGAGCATTGGAGACTAGATTCTAATTAAGGAAGAGACACCAAGAAAATAAGTACAATGCATAGAATAATAAAAATAAGAAAGTATGGTATGCAAGGCAAAGTAGGCCCAATCATCTTTAGTGTAGAAATCTCAAGTGTCCCCACCCTCATCTCTATTATTTGAAAAGATGAAATATCTAGATTATGTGTTGCATGCAAATAAATAGGTCTCAAAGGTCTCCACTTGTAATGTATTTAACTACAATCATCACCAACCTAGGAATGAGGTTGAGCTCTAAAATGATTATCAAATGAAGAACACTAACACTAAGAACCAAGTGGTGTATGATCTCATGATCTTCAACCAACTAGATGCTACATGATTGTTTCAACTATTCAATTTACCATATTTTGGTAATCCCATGGAGGTAATTCAATTCCTTATTTCATGCATCCATAAGGAATATATTTACTTCATAAAGAATAGCATGAAGATCACACCTAAAAGGATAAGTAAGGTCATAAGACTACAATGCTTGAGGATAAGTATAATTGATGACTTGTCTAACACTAGGGGATTTAGAATACTACCATGATGATGATATATAAAAATTAGAGCCATGTCATACACATAAATAGCCTTCAAGATCCCACCCTACATGTTATAGTGTAGATCATCATGACCCATATTAGAGGGACTAATCATTAGAAAGAGGTTGACATGATGCACCTCTACATTTATCATCAGGTCTCACAAGGTTTGAAATATAAATACACTATGTACTTCACCTTGAAGATTGTTAAAGATGTAGAGATGACCGATCAGGAGCTGAAGTAGAAGTTTTCAAGGGGGGTGATCCTCCTCTTAATGGTTTTTGATGAAATTAGGGTGTTAGACTATATCTTTGGAGTAATAAAGTGGGTGTACCCTCCCACATAAAAGTCCACCACTAAATGCTACAAGGCATTTACATGCCCTCATAACATCACCCCCTCATACAAGATCAAAATGAGGTACTAGTTTGATGGGATAAATGTGGCGTTTAAGTATGAGTGTTGCATTTTGAAGGACTTTCACCCTTTGGTTGCAGAGCAAACATAGTTTGTTGTAAAGCAACACTTATTCCTCACATGTATCCAAATGAACCCATCCAAATAACCCTAATTATGGCTTAAGTTACCATACACAATTTTGATGATGTACTTCATAGAATCCATCATTCAAATATATGATGTATAACTTATCATCTTACAAGCTGAAATAATAGACTTAGAGATTCACATCTTCATAAATTATTTATATATATAGGAAATAAGGCCTACATAGAGATGATGGAGATAGACATGATCAAAATTTAGGTCAAGCAAACATTGGTGGGGGAGAAAATTCACAAATTATTCTACATAATACATACTCAAAGGGATCCACAAAGTGGGGACCCCAAGGAAAAAATTCCATTAGTGCCACTCCTAAAGAAGAAGTAGTTAGATGTGGGCACCAACACAAATGGGCATCAAGCCCCCCATAAATGTTAAAATAATATAAAAGTATATTACTCTAGACTCATGCCATTCTATCCCTTTGTGCCACATGCACATCCACCTCAGCTTTCACCATCTCCACATTTATCTCTATCTCCCCACACTTCTCCATTTCCTGTGTTCTCTACACCTCTGCACTCTTTGCTTTCACTCCATTCATATCCCTATCCTACTCCTCCCTTTTCTCCACCAACTTCTCCACCTCAACCTACACCTTCTCCACCCCCACCTTTTCTACCTCCACCACCATCTCCCCCAAGCGATTCTATTGAAAGAGTTGCCTAGCTATAGCCCCCAAGGCAAGCACCCTAATATGAAGTTCTTAAGTTGAAGGTCCATATCTTGGTTTTTAATTTTGAAAAAATTCCCTCCCTTAAATAGGATGAGAAAGCCACCATTGATGGTTCACTACTTGATGTTGAAACACAATATGATGAGGAGGGGGATGGTAAAAAGGAAATCAAGATGGCCACTACTGGACATGGGGAGGTCGAGCTTGAGTGAAACCTTACAAAGGGGAACGGACCAGCTTAGACCTCAAAAGAGTAGGATGGTAGTGTGATGGGCAATGTGCATGAGCACTACCAATTTAGTGTGGAAGATATAGTGCTCTATATTTGGCCATACTTCCTTCCCAAAGAGGTAACTATGGAAATAAGGATGTTAGTATCCTTCCCACTTGATATGTAAAATGAGGAGCACAAGTTTTAACTCCCATAAGATAACCTTTCCTTAGGCTTGGTTTCTCTAGTGATGTCAAAACCACTATGGGTAGATCCATAAAATATCTCCCCTCTTCTTTCAAGTGCCACATTTTTAAAGCTAGGTATGGATGTTACATGCCAAAATATTTTATTGGATTCTGATGTGCACATGACTAAGAGGAAACATGCCAAAATTGTAGGCATATCTAATAAGGAAGTTGTAAAGAAAAGAACACTCATCAAGGAAGTGGCCACATTGAAATAACAACTCTAAGAGTCTGCAAAGGCAAAATCAAGGGTCTTAAAACTCTGTAAAATAATTTTGAATGAAGACCTAGTGCTAGCAGATGACATACCTCTTGATGGGGATGCTATAAGAAAGCTATAAACCCTAGTAGAACTGTTTCTCAATTAATGTAAGGAGAAACCTATTCCATGATATGAGGGATTAAAGTTGGATAAATAGTTCACCATGGCCATTGATGTTTGAAAATATACTATAGGGAGAGTTAGGGAACTTATCCCCATTTCAGATAACATTTTTTTTGAAATTAACATGCCCTAATAAATTCTTTGAGGCTTGGCTCCAAGCTAAATAATCTTAGAGGTAGTAGTTGGTTGATGTTGCACTCTTAATAAAAGACTGTATCGAGCTTACAAAAGCATTTAGGGATGTATAGATGATGGAGGACACCATAATTAAATGTCATCAATAACTAAATATATATTTCATAACCCTCTAAGGATAAGTTAATAATGAAGTCTCTACACTCAAATAAATCTAGAAGGATGCCACCACATCCCTAGATGAATAGGTCAAGAAGGTCTATGAGACCCCCAACTAACCTAAAGAGATAAAGAAAGTAAAGAGGAACATAAAATAAATAACTATGTAATTTATTGAGGAATTATCATATTAGGAAAATATGAAGAATAAGTTAGATGAGTCTGGGCCCAAATTTTTGGAGGATGCTAGCACAACTTAGTCTATGATGGACTAAGAGTATAGTGTGGGGTGATGTTGGCCCTAGAATTTTGACCAAGTGTTTTCCAATTTTGGTGTAGAATAGGCATGATATGAAAGGACCATAACATTAAATTTATAGGAATAGAATTGCCATGGTGTAAGACCTATAGGGCATAATAGGATAGTGGTGTTGAAGAAACAATGTAAGAGGACCTAGTCAAAGGGGAATGAGTCACAAGGAACCTAAGGATATATGACTTGAAATAGTAGTGAAAGACTAGGGGAGTGTATGGGAAGTGGGATTAGTTGGAAGAATATCTCAAATGGGTCACTTTGACCTTATGGATAGGAATGTTTTCACCAGCTCTCAAGGAGAGGATCACATGGTAGCCAAGATATAACATAAGAGGATATAAGGGGTATAAAGGCCTAGATATTTAAGAAGTGTTGCTAAGTGCCATGACTCAGTCTATTGAGAGTTTTTTGGCTAATTATTCATGACATTAATTTTTTTAAACACTTTGTCAAGGTAAAACAAGTATAAATACCCTTATTGTAAAGCATTATAAGGATGGATGGAATGGGATGTGATTCTGACAAACATATACCTTTCTATGGGTTAAGCTTAATATATGAGAATAGTGGGTTTTTTTTAACTTCATGTTTTTTGATGAATGATGGTGTTAATTAGGTGTTGGATTATATATGATTTATACCCTATCAAATTTTATTTCCTAAGATATTTAATGCTAATAGAAAATGACAATATTCTACATAGTAATATTAATCGAAGCTAGAAATCAAAGGATCAAGGTAGTCTATTTATGCTTTTATATAATTCCTATTTTATTATCATAAAGAGAATACTATGAATAGGTTATCCAAACTATGTAATGCAACCTATGAGAACTAGTCTTTTGCTACATGCGTCAGGTGAGTGTGTAAGACATAACTCTTACATGAAAGGTCCAACACACTAGCTCATTGGGATAGACTTTATTGCTAATCTAGAATTATAAAAAATAACCCAAAATGCATATTAGGCTATTTTTGGTGACATTAATATAGTGGAACAACCTATTGATAATATATTCCATCTTTCAATGCATTAGTCAACTAGTGAAAGTGAAGCTTGAATTTTCATGCAAAATAAATATGGATTTTATGACCCATCATTGATTTCCATCCCAAATTTTAATTTTTGTACACTTAGACTAATATTTTAGGTGGATTTGATCATGTACTAAAATGAATTTATCAAGTTATGCTTTCCATGAAACTATACTTCCTATTCAATAATGTTTTTTATATGTTAATTGAAGACATGCCAAATTTTGTCCTTTTTAACCATTCATCCATCCGCTTTTATTCATAATGATTTATTATAGAATGGTCCCACCATGGCACATATTCATTGAGTTTAGAATCTGATCCCTCAGCTAACTCAGCATCCAGGATGGATATAGTGGTGGTTTGATGCACTCACTTGCACTCCCAAATTTCTTCAAATTTATGGTTGTAAATTGGCCAAGATATGACAATTCTCTTCGGCTTCTACCTCCTTAGAGATAATTCATGCAATTTTAGTGCTTGAGAAAACCTCCTTCTATGATTTATTATAGTTATAGGTGGAAGGATTGAGACAATGTATCCAAGTTGTAGATAATTAAAATGCTTAGGGGGGTCAAATAAGAGTGCATATGCATTATATTAAAGTGAGTGATAGATTTTACACATATTTATTTCAAATTATCAAAGCCAAACATACCTCTTAATAGATTATAGCCATACAGGATGTTGTTTAGTGCTTTAATAATGTTTCAGACATGATCCAAGCCTTTATGACACACTATCATCAAGGGGTAAGTTCATGAAGTTAGGGAACAATTATGTGGAAATTTTACATAATATGATTATTTATCAACAATTACTAAGCCATAACATGATTGCACTAATGTATAACATAATGGCATTAATATATAACATGATTGTATTATTGTAAAAATAATAATGTGATCATGTTACTATTATTTTGCACATTAAATAAATGAACATGTAGATGGAGTAAACCTTATTTAATAGGAAACACAATCATGTTATAAATAACATGATTGTATAATCAATAACATGATCATGTCGTCAATAATAGAATCACATGATTTATAACATGATTGCATGATCAATAATGTGATTGTGTTCCTATTATTTTACACAAAATATTTTGGAGTTTCACATGAAATCAAATTTGGCCAAAAGATTATATTTACTACTCTAAATTTTACATCATTTACATTTATATTATTACATTTATCTCCTTATAATTTAAATTTATTCTAGTAAATATAAGAAATTAGGCTCACTCTACATATGATAGAGTTGGTATCATAGTTGCACACCTTATGATGTGGAAAATGGTTTTTCAAAATCTAATATGGTCAGTAATTAGGTATTTTAAGGGTCTAAGTATTAAGCCTAGGGATTTTAAGACATAAATTTTGCAATTGGTATCTATTTTTGGTAAACATATAGTCATTTTTTAGGTTTTTATGCCTTCTATATTGATTTTTGGCATTTCTAGGAGTCTCAATTTTTCCAAAATTGAAGTTTACAAACCACTCACTTTGAAATTGATGAAAAGTGGTGTGATTTGGGTAGCATAGGTCTTATTTATGACCTGTACACATCAAATGACCACTTTGTGATAATTTCACTTGTTCATCATTCCCCTCTCATCCCTAATCACTTATTACTCATGCATCATCACCCTTAATCACTCTCTCATCATTATTCATTATCCCTAATCAATCCTTCATTAACCCTCATTATCCCTAGTCATCTCTAATTAATCCTTCATCATCCCTAATTACTCCCTCATTAACCCTCACTATCCCTCATCATCCCTAATCACTCACTCATCATCCCTCATCACTCCCTCCTTGATCCTCACCATCCCTCATCATCTTTAATCACTCCCTCATTGTCCCTAATCATTCACTAATTGGATCTCACCATACCTCATCATCCCTAATCACTCTTTCATCATCCCTAATCACTACTTCATCATCCATAATCACTCACTCATCATCCCTAATCACCCCCTTATTGACTCTCACCATTATTAATCATTTATAATCACTCTCTCATCATCCCTAATCATTCCCTTATTAACCCTCACCATTCCTCATAATCCCTAATCATTTCTTCATCATAACTTATCATCTCCAATCACTCATTAATCATTACTTATTTCCCCTAATCACTCCCTCATTCAACCTCACCATCCCTCACCATCTCTAATCATTTCATCATCCTCCCTAGTCACTACCTCACTGACCCTTGCCATCCCTATTGACTCCCTCATCATCTCTACACAATTCCTCCTCATCCCTCCTCATCCTTAATCACTCCATCAAATACCTTGATTATGGTATTTTTTAGGGGTTTAAAAATTCTAGGAACATCAAGTGGAGAGTTGAGAGCTAGCATAAAATATAAGATATAGTGATCAAAATGATGTGGAGGCAAATTTGAAAAATAAATATTTAACACCTATGAAAAAATATGGGCCTATTATAGATGATGTAATTCACAATTAAAAATCCACCATAAAAAGAGAATCAATTAAAACCACCATATCACCAAAAATGGGTAATAAATACATGAGGATCATCAAGCTATGTGATTTCTTGAAACCAATCATTTGCTTTCCATATGAGAAGATTTTATATTCTAAATAATTTCAGTGAAAGTATTTTCTTTGTATGTCTATTTATTGACTCATAATACAAGAGAGTGGAAAATAATTTTAAAATGATTATAAAAAGTATTACAATATAAGAAAGTGGTACAAGTTATCTATCACTATAATAAGGTAATTAGATAATATATTATGAACCCAGTGATATGGTCAGTACTATAAATATCTCTACTTCCCACAATAATAAATTATATAAACTAAAACTATTGAGATCAATTGTGATCCAATACACTTCATCATTTCCAATGGAAGTTAGAAGAATTTACTTTATCCTAAATAATATTTTCAAGAAAATTTATACATCATCCATAACCATACATTATTGTATGGTCAAGTGTAAGCCTTGAGAAATAGATCACCTAATAGTGTCACTTAGTCTACAGAATCAAACTTTTAAAAGATGCAATCCATTGTGACATCTCACCATTAAAGGTGTGTGATTTTTTACATGTGTTAGACCATATAATTACCATTTAAATAGAATATATGAATTAAATCCCTTTGAAATATTGTGAAAGATTATCATTATCTTAAATACCTTATATCATAGTTAGTTCATAAGCTTTCAGTCATTATTGTTAGGAAGTGAAATAATCTTGTTAGTTATAGTAATAAGTATACTCTTTATGGTAATAAGTAAATTTAATAACATCCCTATGTCACCATATCAAAATTTTTGTTTATCCAACAATAGCAAAGAAAAAATAATTGAACCATAAAATAGATGAATACAAGGATATCTTTTAGTCACCTAAATATTTTCCTACATGTTGTACACTAAATAATACTATTGATTTTATCCCTTAATTACCTCTACCTCAAACCTCTTTATACATCATATCATTTATATAGAATTAATAAATTAAGTGATAGATCCATGAAATCATGGATAATAGACACATCATGCCCAAATCATTACCCTAAAAAATCCCAATTGTGCTTATGCCAAAGTTATGAATCAATTAAAAAAATATTAACAATATTAAAGTGAAGAAATATTATCCTCACATAAATATTAAGGCATTTTTCTTCCATATCCATGATGTATAAGTCTTTTCCAAAATTGATATTAATTTTGGGTATCATCATATTCATTTTAAAACTATAGATTATCATGATCTTAAATACCTTATATCATAGTTAGTTCATAAGCTTTACGTCATTATTGCTAGGAAGTGCAATAATCTTGTTAGTTGTAGTAATAAGTATACTCTTTATGGTAATACGTAAATGTAACAACATCCTTATGTCACCATATCAAATTTTGGTTTATCAAACAATAACAAAGACAAAATAATTGAACCATAAACTAGATGAATACAAGGATATCTTTTAGTCACCTAAATATTTTCCTACATACTGTACACTAAATAATACTATTGATTTTATCCCTTAATTACCTCTACCTCAAAACTCTTTATACAACATATCATTTATATATAATTAATAAATTAAGTGATAGATGCATGAAATCATGGATAATAGACACATCATGCCCAAATCATTACCCTACAAAATCCCAATTGTGCTTATGCCAAAGTTATGAATCAATTAAAAAAATATTAACAATATTAAAGTGAAGAAATATTATCCTCATATAAATATTAAGGAATTTTTCTTCCATATCCATGGTGTATAAGTCTTTTCCAAAATTTATATTAATTTTGGGTATCATCATAGTCATTTTAAAACTATAGACATTTGAAATATAGTCTTAAAATCAAAGGAAGGATTGATTGACTTGTTGGTTATGCCTTTTAGGTTAACTCATTACTGAATTTATTCATTAAGATATTGAATGAAAAACTTAGTCCCTTTACCCATTCATTTTTAAAATCTAATTTGATGACATTTTAATATTTAGAAAACATGGGATGAACATCTACACCATGTTAAACTAGTGTTTCACATTTTGCAGATACAATTTTTATGATAACATGAATAAATGTTCATTTTTCATGCTAGAGATAAAATATTTTGGATACATTACACACACAAAGAGTGCATGTGTGAACCCAACCAAGATTGAATTCAAACCGAATGGGAAACATTAAATAAATTTGCAACTGATTCAAATCTTCTTAGAATTAAAAAATTATACAAGATATTTGTGTTTAATTTTTATCTTTTAAAAAAAGATACCAAAGGTGTAACCAAATAAATTTTCATCTAGTCATCTTAAAAACAAATATAATTTGATGAACTAATATTTAGACTCTTTTTTGTGTTAATACATATATTACTTGACTATAAATTTGGAAGATCATCCAGTTTATTCAGTAATAAAATTGACTATCACAAATGGGTATTGACAACACAACAATTCCTAAAAAGGAGTTAATTTATATTATATTGGATTAAATTACATATTAATGGAATCAAAGATATTTTTAGAGTATATAATAACATCAAAAGATTAGGGAGTGATTATGGATGTGAGTGTTAATGATGGAGTGATGAGGGATGGTGATGAATGGTAAGGGTCAATGAAGGAGTGCTTAGGGATGATGAGGGATGTGGGTAGATTGATTAAGGATTATCAAGGATGAGGAGGGAGTGATTAGGGATGATAAACATGAGTTATTAGATATTATGTGAGATAATTAAGGTCAATGAGGGAGTGATTAGGGATAATGAGGGATGAAGAAGGAGTGAATAGGGATGAGGAAGTTATTATGGATGATGAGGGATGATGAAAGAGAGATTATGGATGATGAAGGATTGGGAGAGAATGATTATGGATGATGAGGGGATAGTGAGGGTCAATGGAGGAGTGATTATGGATGATAAATGAGTGATTACATATTACTAGGGATAATGAGGGTTAATGAAGGAGTGATTAGGGATAATTAGGAATGATGAGAGAGTAATTATGGGTAATAAAGGATGAGTAATAAATGATCAAGGATGAGGGAGGTATGGTGAACAAGTGAAATTAACCAAAAGTGGTCATTTTATGTGTGCAAGTTCAAAGTGATTAGTTTTCAAACATCAATTTCAACAAAACTAAGACTCTTATAAATGCTATGAATCAATATGAAAGGCACAAAACCCTAAAAAATAACTATACATTTACCAAAAGTGGATATCAATTGTAAAATTTATGTACTAAAATCCCTAGGTTTAATACATAGACCCTAAAAAAGCCTAAGTACTGACTAGATTGGATTTTTAAAAACTATTTTCTACATCATAAGGTGTGCAACTATGAGACCAACTCTATCAGAAGTAGAGTGACCCTAATTTATTATATTTACTAACATTTAGAATAGTAAATATAAGATTATACCCAAAGTTGCCTTCATGTGTAACTCTATAATATTTTATAGGCAGAATAACAAGAATGCAATCACATTATTGATAATGTGATTAAATTACCTATTAACCAAGGTTCTCTCCCTTTACATGTTCATTACTTTAATGTGAAAAAAATTAATAAAACAATTGTGTTATTAATTTTATAATAACACAATCATGCTATCTATTAATTTAATCACATTATCTATTAACACAATTATTTTATATATTAACATGATTATGATATTAATTTTTGAATTAAAATCTCATGCCTTTTGGATTGGGAATGGCTTGGATTTCTAAGCCAAAGGCTTAGACCTATCAATCTATAGCCAAGTCTGAGAGTTATTATTAAAAAAACTATTTTGATCACCAAATACACTATGAATTTCAACATGAAAATTCAAAAACTTAATACCATCATGATGAGCATGCTCTCCTCTTTCCAAAAATATATTTTTTTATAATTTTTGGACTAGTTTAAGGTTTCAAACTATTTTGATTTCTAACTATACCTTTTTTAGGCCAGTACATGCTACAATCATACATGCTTATACGTGTACATGTAATTTGTCTTTCATTGATCCAAGTGAAAAACAAATTATATGGTCACAAACTAGGCCTAATTTTACACACATTTAGAAAAACTTATTTTCATTATTTTTTGAGGTAGTTAGGCATGCCACATAGATGGCTATCCATTTTTTTGTCAATTTTTAGGATCTATTTACTTGAAAAATCCATAAAAAAAGTATTAATTGAAAAAACAAAAAAATATAGGTCACAAACTAGAAGAACTTATCTAATTTTTCACTAAAGTGTTTAAAAAAATATTAAACACTTCTAAAAAAATGGTGCATCACATGGTCGTCTATATACTCTATTTTATTTAAAAAATAGGAATTCCTCTTCAAATTTTATATTTTTGACCTAGTTATACTTAACCATTTTTAGAATAAATTGGTGTTTTAGAAACTAGATTTGAAATTATATATTTCATATTCTTTCACTATCTTCAAATTTGGAGTGTAGATATCTCAAATTATCTATAAAAGTTCAAATTTCTGAAATTTTAGGAAAACCATGTCCACGGGTACGCCAATTTTTATCCCCCAACTTTGTACACTTACCCCATGTGTTAATATCTCAATAACCCTCCCTATAGTGACAATAACTTTTTGACCAATGTCTCTCACTTGTACCTTGAAATATAACTACTTCTCAATGATTCGCATGTGATAGGAAAACTTTCTTTAAGTATTTGCATGAGCCAATTATGAAAATGGCCAATGAAAAACCTCATAGTTATGATAGCTTTCCTTATGAATTTTAATAAACAATATGAGATACTACTGGGCTAGACATATATTAGGTCTATCTCAAAGCCATCACACCCAATCCTTGCATTTTAATATTAACAAAGGGCACATCAAACTCATCCCAAAATAAGGAGACCCAAAATTAATAGGCAATTTTCAGCCCATTACTTTGCTCAATATATCTTATAATATCATTTCCAAAGTGTTAGCACTTCATATTCACCACCTTATTCCCTTGAGTTTTCTATCCAAGTAAACTGGGTTCATTTTAGGGAGATACATTCCAGATAATTTCATTGTTATGTAAGAGGGTATGTAATGGGCTCACTATTCCAATCAAAAGGCTATGTTTATAAATATTGACTTTGAAAAATCATATGATCGTTTTGAGTGGCCATTTATTCTAGCTATGTTACAACCCTTGAGATTTGGCCCAATTTTCATGAAATTAGTGTAAATGCTTTTTGTTGACCCCTCATCCTTTCTTTTCATTAATGGATTCATCTTTGATCAATTTGGTCTATTCAAATCCATTAGGTAAGGTTTCCCATTATTCCTTGCTCTGTATGTTCTAGTTATTAAAAGTTTTGGATATCTACTAGTCAATGCTCAATCTCAAGTGCTTATTCATGGTTTTTTCATGCCTACTAAGAAGACTTTGAAACTCCTCAATGAAAATCTTGAAAATGAATCCTTTCTCACTCTTGTTTATGATGAATCCAATTTTGATAATGTTATGAATTATCTTGATATTTTTGTCTTGCTTCCAACTCTTCCATTCAATGGTAAAAAACCTAGTGTTATAAATAATCCTTCCTCCCTCCACCTTCTTAGGTGAGCCTCTATGATTGGAAATGGCTCTAACATGATGAAATTTTTAGGTTCTTGGGTATTCCATTTACATTATAGGCCTACCCTCTATCTTATGGTGGTGTGTGGTGGACAGGTTTATGAAAATGATTTTGTATTGGATCACCAAACCCTTATCACTACCTATAAAGTTTTAAATTTACTCCAAAGTTATTCTATCTACTCATGTCTATTATTACTCATTTTGGGTGTCAGCTAAAAATTTGGTTCAAATTATTGAAAAAATACTCATAGATTTCATATGGGATAATCTCTCCACTAGCAACAAGGTCCATAAGGTGAGCCAGGAATTTTGTTGTCTTCCCCAGTAGGTGGAAGGTATGGGTTCGATAGACATTTATAGTCAAGGATCAAGTTTATATGTCAAATGGATTGTTTATACCATTGAAGGAAATAAATCCTATAAATTATTAATTATTAATTTCATTTCTCTAGGCACTCCTCATGGTCATTCAACTTGCAAAAGTCTATGTTTTTCATCCCTTCTTTCTCTTACAACCCCTATGAAATTTTTTGGGTATTTTGTGATTAAAATCATTTGGAAAGATTGGGATAAATTTAAACCCTAGTTTTTATGAAATGGTTTGGGGTTTAGAGATGGCATTTATATTAACCAACATCTCTCTAGTGGTTTGCAATTATCAATTATCATAACATTCCTATTGTAGATGTGCCATGGATTTATTCTCTTAGATTCTTTCAAATATGAATTTATTATATGAAAAATTTGTTTTGTAAATACTCTCGATTATGACTTTCTTAGGATGAATTCAAAGTGAAATTTAATATTTCCTCTATGAACAAGGAGTCCTATGAGGAGATTATAAAGGTTGTTCTAGGGGATTTTCTTCACAAAATCACCAACACCTCTTCTTGTCCTTAGTGGTAGGACATAGAATGATTTTTTGATACCCCCTTCCAAAATTACATTGCTCATAAATTATATGAATGGCCTTTGACGCATCTACCTATGGTGGATAAGACCAATGCTAGATGGAATAATTTCTTAACCCTTTTAGTCTAGGCTAATTTCTTTTAAAATATTTAGTTTGCTTGTGTCAAACCTAATCTTGTTCAACTTTATTGGTATATACCTTGAAATGGATTCCCATTGGGAGAATATTGGTTAAATTAGGGGTGGTTTATCTCATATGCCCATTTTTTAGAAATTTGGAGACTATTATGCACTTTTTTAATTTTTGTTTTAACAGCCAAGGTGTTTGGTCTTAGATGCATGATTTTTTCAAACCCTTTTACCCTGAGCCTTTCAGTTGGCATCATATTCTCCTCGAGAATAGTCCTAATATGTTCCTATAGTACAACCAAGTTTGACATCCATTGATAATGTAAATCTTTTTATGCATATGGAAAGAAAGGATTTCAACTCTATTCTCTAATGTTGTTGTTGGCAATCACTTTTCTATCTATAATAAGTATATGGTTATTTATAATGTTGTTTTATAGAATAAAGTTCAATTTAACAATGTTACTATGGAGATTTAGCACTTGCAGAGCTTACTTCATCATTAGGGAGATGCCCCATATAATGTGGCTCAGGTCTCACCTTCCCTATACATGAAAACACATCCAATAGGTGGTAGTGGCCCTTTATAGGATGGCTTTTTATATAGATGGTTATGGAAGTATTCTCACAACCACTCCGAAAGTTATCCTCATATGCAATACTCTCTTTCAACAACTCTTCATGGTGGGTGGGGTTCTTTGCTTATATGTTCACCTCACTCTCAGGGGTGGGGCTCTCTGCTTCTCTTGGGGTAACACAAATGGAGTTATGTTCTTGACATTTTTTAGGATGGCTAATATTTACCACTAGATAAAGTGTTCCCTTATATTAATTTAGTAATTTCCCTTCATCACATGGACCAAGATGTTGAAGCTCAAGAGGTAGGTGTTCATAGTAATTTTGGCTCTAGTTGAGACCTAGTTTCTAGTAGGGATGATCTACCAAGGTTTTTATGGGGTGATCCCCATAATATACTCCACATTCTACAAATGTTTTTATTATGACAACTTAGTTCTTGGTGACTCTTTCTTTTGATGTTATAGATCTTTGTTAATCTCTGCCTAA
Organism: Torreya grandis; assembly: GCA_037957365.1. Lineage (NCBI taxonomy): Eukaryota > Viridiplantae > Streptophyta > Pinopsida > Cupressales > Taxaceae > Torreya > Torreya grandis. The sequence goes on along the minus strand of JARHVA010004719.1, from coordinate 805,433 downwards.
TTGGTTTGTTAATATTTTTAATAGACATGACCTAATTTTTTGACTTTATGGTGTGTGCTCTACTAAATATTAATTTAACAAAGTTATTATGGATATTGAGCACTTGCACAGCTTACTTCATCATTAGGGAGATGCCCCATATAACGTGTCTTAGGTCTCACCTTCCCTATACATGAATACACATCCAATAGGTGGAAGTGGCCCTTTATAGGATGGCTTTTACTATAGCTGGCTATTGAAGTATTCTCACAACCACTCTTAAAGTTCTCCTCATAGGCACTACTCTCCTTCAACAATTCTTCATTGTAGGTGGGGCTCTTTGCTTCCATGTTCAGCTCACTCTCAGGGGTGGGTCTCTCTGCTTCTCTTGGGGTAACACAAATGGAGTTATTTTCTTTAAATTTGTTAGGATGGCTAATAGTTACCACTAGATAAAGTGTTCCATTATATTACTTTAGTAATTTCCCTTCATTGCACATACCAAGATGTTGAAGCTCAGGAGGAAGGTGATCAAAATAATTTTGGCTCTAGTTGGGACCTAGTTTCTAGTAGGGATGATCTACCAAGGTTGTAATGGGGTGATCCCCATAATAGAGTCCCCCTTCTACAAATATTTTTATTATGACAACTTAGTTCTTGGTGACTCTTTCTTTTGATGTTATAGATCTTTCTTAATCTTTGCCTAATTGGTTTGAAACTATTTTTACTAGACATGACCTAATTTTTTGACTTTGTGGTGTGTGCTCTACTACCTCTTTTTTTAATAATATTTTATATTATATCTTAATTATTTAATATAATAAATATTAAATATTTATTTTAAAAAATTGGAAAAAAAGAGGAATAAAAATGAAGAAAATTTCTTTCAAAAATTATATCTTTATTATTTGTCCTCGATAATCTTTTGGTAATGTAACCTGATGAAATTATTAATTAAAAATAAAGTGAATTTTTCAATCCCACTCTTACCATTTTAAATTTCCCATGGGAACCATGGAAATCACTTACTTTATATATATATATATATATATATATATATATATATATATATATATATATATTTGTTAATATTTTATTTTTGGACCTAAATTTTCATAAATGGACAAGGAAATCTCATGAATAACCATAATCACAAATGTAACTATTTATATTACTCATTGATTTTATATTTTGAAATTTTATAGATGTACTAACATTTAAAATCTAACATCAACATAAATAATATGTTTTTATTCTCATTACAAATCCATAATTCTTAAATTGACTAAATTTTTTTACTAGATTATTCTTAGCCAACCCAGACTTGACTATTGACTACTGACTTGCTTCGAAATAATTTTACATTGACTTAGGAAATTTGTAGAGGTTTTGAAATTTGCTTCTACCACACCCTATAAATTTCTAAAAATTTAATTTAACATAAAATGCATTTAATCTATAATGCATGTTGCATTTAATCTATAAAGCCCATAAGATAATTATATATACAACATAACAAACTAGTTACTCATCCATTACTACATATAATTTCTCCATCCCATTTAGTTTGGGAAATGATGAGGTGGTGGTTTATATTTGTGTTTATAATTACCTACTCTTTCACTCACCCTGTAACTCTTGATGTTAATGATAAGCAAAGCCTTGTTGACTTCAAGAGTTCTATTTCTTTGGATCCATTAAATGTCTTAGATAATTGGCACCCTACAATTAACTTTTGCAACTAGATAAGATTTCAATGTGATTCATCTGGTGGGAGAGTGAGCTTGATTGAGATAGGACGTATGCAACTAAAGGGTTCCATCTCTCCTTCCATAGGCAATATCTCATTTCTCAAGAAAGTGGATCCATTTAATAACAATTTTAGTGTCTTAATTCCTCCTAAATTAAGTAGACTGAAAATTATAGAGGTGATCTTCCTTGCAAAAAATGAACTATAGGGTTCCATCCCAATGAACCTGAGTGGCTTCAAAAATATAGAAGGTATGTATCTAGTGTCTAGCCAATTGATGGGAATTATTCTTGTAGATTCGAGTTAGCTTACAAATCTAAAGGCCCTTAGGCTTAGATCCAACAAGCTCTCAGGTAACATTCTTCCCTCCTTCACAAACCTTTATCACATGGAAAGCTATATTTTTGGAGATAATGACCTCAAAGGTCACATTCCATCTAAATTAGGAATGCTAACTCAATAAGATTCCTTTATTCTATTTTAAAATACACGTCTGATAGGGCCGATTCCATTATCTCTCTCAAATATTTTTGGCTTAGTAGAGTTATCATTATATAGCAATAGTTTGATAGGTAATATCTCACCAAAATTGGGCAAGCTCCCTCACTTTCACACTCTTTTATTATGGAGCAATACTCTAAGTGGCACCATCCCAAAAACACTTACCAATTGTTACCAATTGATTTTCATAGACAAAGCTAAATCACCTAAATGGAGTAGTACCAATAGAGTTTAGTAGACTTCAACATCTAGAGTTCTTAAGCTTATCTTCTAATCAGCTTGTTAGTAGCAATTTTTACACCATCCCCATTCTTGTATCTCTTAGAAATAGTACCCAATTGGAACAAATATGGTTATATGAAAATATTTTGAGTGGGACTTTATCCCAACAACTTCCTAGAAATATCTCTTTACTTATCCTACATGGAAATCATATAATAGGAAATATAACTTTATAGATTGCCAAGCTCTCCAATTTGTGGGACCTTGATTTATCTTTCAATCACTTGACAATGAACATACCATCCTCTCTTAGTATAATTGAAAAATTGCAAAGGGTGTGGTTAGATAAATACCAACTAGTAGAAAACATACCAACAAAGATAGGTGAAATACAAAACCTTTTATCTCCTATCAGTGAGCCATAACATGTTGTCTAGGGAGATACACCATACTATTGCTCACCTCCAAGAACTGAGAAATATTGCACTTCACCATAACAAACTATCAAGGATTATTCTTTCTAGTTTTGGGGAATGATATAAATTGGAATTACTAGACCTCTCCAGCAATAAATTTAAGGGAAGCCTACCCCCTAAAGTCTCTAGTCTTCAAAATTTAAAATTCTATTTCAATTTGTTTGATAAAATTTTAAAACCTATGGAGATTGGAAAGTGTTAAAATATTAATATTTTTGATTCCTACCTAGCGCTATAGCTAGTTGTAGAACTTGACAGCTATAACTATTAATTTTTTTTAATTTTGAAATTTTGGAGTACCATTTATAGTTGGGCTATAGAATGGGTGTTAGGTGAGTTTGTTATAAAGAGACAAAGAGAATTTTTAGAGAGATAATATATAGAGTAGATATTCAATGTATTATTGAGGAGAGAGAATAATGTAGTAGCCTATAGGAGAGTAGAGTAGGGAAAGAACAAGGGATATATTCCCAGTAGTCCATAGCAAATAGAGCAAGGATCAATAGTTGTCTATAGAAAAAGAAAAAAGAAAAAAAAAAGTTAATGTAGAAAAAATCTATGAGAGGTGAGTAACTTGTAAGAGAAAATATAATAGAGGATTTGAATAGAGAAGAATAAGGGAGTTAACTACAATAGAAGTCCATAGCTTGGGAATATATTTCTAGCAGTTAAGAAAAGTTTTTTATTCCTTTTATATGTTATTTTGTAATAGTAGTAGCTATGTTTATAGAAGAAATTTTTTAGATTTATAAATATGCAAATTTATTGTTTATTCCTCCACATTATCTCTCCCCCTACTTTATTTCTTTAGTTGTTTATTGATACCCACTTGGACCTATAGTTTTTTTGTTATTCTCTCTCTCTCTCTCTCTCTCTTTCTCTCTCTCTCTCTCTCTCTCTCTCTCTCTCTCTCCTATACAGCCAATACTATTTTATTTTTTTTCAAACAAATGGTATTAGAGCCATTTATGAAGGGTAGCTAGGTTGTGAGTGTATTCAAACATGGAAATAGGAAGTTCAAGGTCTTGGCAGTAGCCCCCCATGTTTGATGGGAAAAACTATGATGTGAGGAGCATCAAATGAAGACAATATTCAACTCTCAAGAGTTATGGGAGTTGGTTGAATCTGGGTACAATGGGGTTACATACATGGCAACCTTCAATGCCTTGACTCAAGCACAAAAGAATGAGATAAAGGATAATAGGAGGAAATATGCCAAAGCACTTAGCTACATATAAATGGCTTTGGTTTACTCAATCTTTCCTAGGATATCAATAGCTATCCATTCCAAGTAAGCATGGGATATCTTGTAAAATGCATATCAAGGAAGTGATAAGGTGAAGCTTGTAAAACTATATATCAAAATAAGAGACTTTGAGACCCTAAAAATCAAGGAGAATGAGTCAATAAATGACTTCTTCACAAGAATTATTAACATATTAAATCAAATGAAGACATGTGGTGATACCCTTGAAGACCATAAGATCATTGAGATGGTGTTGAGGAGCATTTCAATTAGATTTGACCTTATAGTGGTTTCTATACAAGAGTCAAAGGATTTGAGGAAAATTATGGTCGATGAGCTAATGGGTTCTTTGCAAACCCATGTAAAAAGGTTGAATAGGTCAACCACCTCCTACCATGAGCAAGCATTCAAGACCAATGCCAATGTGAAAGGAAGGGGGAGAGGATCAAATAATAGAAGAAGATGATGAACTTGTAATAGTCAAGAAGGTGGAAGGCATAGCCATTAAGAGTCACATGGAAGAGGAAGAGGAAGGAGCAATATCACTTCTAGAGGTGGATCTACACAAATGTATGATAAGTCTAGTATCCAATGTTATTATTATAAGAGGTATGGACATTATGCTAGTGAGTGTAGAAATAAGGAGTATGACATGAATAGGTAGAATTATAATTTCACTCATACATAAGAGGCTAAACCAAATAGGAATGAGAAAGGAGGAAGCTTATTTATAACATGCAACATTTCTGAACAAAGTGGCAAGGAGACATGGTATTTGGATAGTGGTTATAGAAACCACATGTGTGGAAACAAATAGATGTTTAGCTACATAGATGAGATAATCAAAATTAGAGGTGAAGATGGGAAAAAATGATAAATTTCCCATCATGGGTAAGGGTATCATTTCAATCTACACCAAGCAATGTGACAAAAGAAAAATTAATGATGTTTACTATGTACCCAGGTTGAAACACAAACTTATCAACATAGGGTGGCTTGTGAAAAAGGGGTAAAAGGTTAGATTTGAGAATGGTGAGTGCATCATCTTGGATAGGAGTGGATGTAATAGGCAAGATATTAGTATTCAATATGACAATCAATTAGATATTTCAATTGAGAATGTAAAGTGAGCTCATAGCAGTGTTCAAAACATTGATGGTAGATGAACCTAATCTTTGGCATCTTAGATATCGACATTTGAGATTTAGAGAGATGAACCTTCTTCATAAGAATCACTCAGTGAAGGGGATTTACCTTATAGAATAGGCAAACAAGGTGTTTGAAGGATGGATATTTGGGAAGCAACATATGAGTGAATTTTTCATGGGTGAGGCATGGAGAGCTAGAGCTCTGTTAGAGCTGATCCATTCAGATTTATGTGGTCCAATGAAGACCACCTCAATATCTAAGAATGTCTATTTCATGACATTCATATATGATTATATCCAAAATATATGAGTGCATTTCTTGAAGAAAAAATAATAAGCATTTGAGACCTTCAATCATTTTAAGGCCATGGTGGAGAAGCAAAGTGGCCACTACATCAAGATTTTGAGAATGGATAGAGGGGGAGAGTTATCTCTAATGAGTTCATGAATTTTTGCAAGTATCATGTCATACATAAACAATTTACAGCTAGGTATATACCACAATAAAATTGTGTGGTCGAGAGGAAGAATAGGACCATCCAAGAGATGGCAAGGATCATTCTAAAGGTAAAAGGTTTACCTAATGATTTTTGGGGTTGAAGATATAGAAATAGCCATGTAATTATTGAATATTTATCTAATAAAGAGTGTAAGGGATGTAATCCCTCAAGAAGTATGGAGTAATTGAAAGCTAAGTGTTAAACACCTTAGAGTGTTTAGTTGTGTAGCATATGCACATGTGCCCAAGTAAAGAAGAATGAAGTGAGATGAAAAAGGTGAGAAGTGTATTTTAATAGGGTATAGTGACCAATCAAAGGCATACAAACTATATAATCCCATCACCAAATATCTCATAATCAACCAAGATGTTCAGTTCATTGATCGTGAAGCTTGGGAAGAGAGACAAGGAGAAAAGCATGTTGAAACAAGGGCTGGTGGACCCTTCGTTGAATCTAAAACATTAGGTGGTACACCCATCAATGAACCAACATGGACCCATATTTCATATAGGGATAATTCATCTAATGGAAGTAGCTATCATGGAGGTTAAGGAGTTGTTCAAGAGTCTACATTCTCCTCTCAAACTCAAGTCAACATCATGTGAGGACAAGAAACTTGTAATAAGTTTATGAGCACTCAAGGTATGATAAAAATGAGAATGAAACCATGAATTATGTACTCTTTCTATTAACTGATCCAATCTACTTTGAAGAAGTAGTTAAGGATAGCAAGTGGTGTGAGGCTATGGATGAAGAAATGCATGCCATAGAGAGAAATGATACATGGGGGTTAATTGACCTAACAAAAGGAAAAGAGGTCATAGGAGTTAAGTGGGTATACAAGACAAAAAAAAATATAGAAGGCAAGATAGAGAGGCATAAGGCAAGGCTATTGGTGAAGGGATATAAGTAAAAACTTGGATGTGATTACAATGAAACATTTGCACCTGTGACAAGACTAGAAACTATAAGGATAATCATAGTCATTTCTACTTAACATAATTAAAAGGTGCATCAAATGGATGTGAGCTCAACATTGTTGAATGTAGTACTTGATGATGAGATATATGTGGAAAACCACCTAGATATGAGATTATCAACCATGAGAATAAAGTGTATAGGTTTAAAAAGGCATTGTATGGGCTCAAATAAGCCCCATGAGCATGGTATAGTCGTATAGACTCATATTTATTGATCAACAATTTTAGAAAGAGTGAAAGTGAGACCATATTATACATAAAATCATGAAAGGAAGGTAATTTGATTGTTTTATTAGATGTGGATGATCTAATATTTATTGGTAATGTAAATTAGTCCATTGAAGATTTCAAAATAGCCATGAAAATTGAGTTTGAAATGACTGATTTGGGCTTCTTAAAGTACTTTCTTAGGATAGAAGTCAAGCAAATGGATGAAGGTATATTCATATGCTAATCTAAATATGCAAAAGAGGTTTTGGAAAGGTTCAAGATGATGGACAAAAAATATTGTATTCACTCTAGCTAAGAAAAACCTTAAGTTATGTAAAGATGATTACAACAACAATATAAACCCCACATGTTATAAGAGTCTAGTGGGAAGCCTATTGTATTTGACTACAACAAGAACAAACATCATGTATGAATTTAACCTCATATAAAGATTCATGGAGACACCAAAGGAGACACACTAGCAAGTAGGCAAGAGGATATTGAGGTACGTGAATAGAACAAGAGATTATGTTGTTTTATATTAACAACAAATGAGTTTCAGCTTGTTGGTTACATAGACAGTGACTGGGTAGGTAGCCTTGATGACTAAAAGAGAATTTTAGGGTACATATTTCATCTTGGGTTAGGATCCATATTTGGGATTTAAAGAAATAACTGATAGTGTCACTTTCTATAGCTATATTAGAGTATATAGCAACTAATGCAGCTACATGTCAAGTTATATGGTTGAGAAGGATACTTTCTAATTTGCATAAGGATAAACAAGCAGAGACCCCATATTTCATGGTAGGAGAAAACACATTATAATTAGGTATCAATTTATTCATGAGTTAATTGAAAATTGTGTCATAGAGCTTATTTTTTATAAGTCTAATTAACAACTAGTTGATATTTTGACCAAGACATCACCTAAAGACACTTTCATCCACCTAAGAGGAAGGTTAGGGGTCATAAATGTAGAAAAATTAGGCCTACATAGTGTTGTGATAGCTCTAAAGTGTTACAACAAATCTACAAACTCAAATAGTCCATCTATGAACTCCATCAATCCATCTACATACTCCATCAGTCCAGCTATGGACTGTTATAGAAAATATATGGATTACATCAACAGAACTATGGACTCCTACAACAAATCTATGAACTCCATAAGTCCATCTATGGATCCTTTAGTCTAGCTACAAACTATTATAGAAAATATATAGACTCCATCAACAGGAATATGGACCCCTACAAAAAATATATTGACTCAAATAGTCCATCTATGAATTGCTAAAAAAAATCTATAAAACTAAATAGTCTAGCTATGGACTCATATAGAAAAAATATGGAATCCATTGGAAAAACTATAGAATCCATCAGTATAGCTATGGACTTCAGTAATGAACCTCTAAACATGCATAAAAAAGATGTAGAATTATTTGGTAAGTTTAAAAGAAGTTATAAAGATGTTTTAGAGACTGTGAAGAGTCTAATTAACCATGGTAGGAAGGTCAAAAATAAGGGGGAGTGTTAAAATATTAATATTTTTTATCCTACCTAACACTATATCTAGCTATAGAACTTGGTAGCTACTACTATTAAAAGCATTTTTTAAAAAATTGAAATTTGGACTGCTATTTATAGTTGGGTAGTAGAATGGGTTTTAGGTGAGTTTGTCATAAAGATACAAAGTAAGAGAATGTGTAGAGAGAGAATATATAGAGGAGATATTCAACGTAGTAGTGAGGAGAAAGAATAGTGTAATAGCCTGTAAGAGAGTAGAGTAGGGAAAGAATAGGGGAGATATTCCCAGTAGTCCATAACAAAGAGAACAATCATCAACAACTATCCATATCAAAAGAAAAGAGTAGTAGAAAAGTGAACATAGTAGTAGTCTATAAGAGTTGAGTGAATAGCTTGTAAAAGACAATAGAATAGAGTATTTGAATAGAGGAGAATAAGGGACTTAACTACAATAGTAGTCCATAGCTTGGGAAGATATTTATAATAGTTACAAAAAGTTTTTTATTCCTTTTATATGTTATTTTGTGACAACAGTAGCTGTGTTTGTAGAAGAAATTTTTAGATTTATATTTATGCAAATTTAGTGCTTATTCCTCCATATGGTCTCTCTCCCCTACTTTATTTATTTAGTTGTTTATTTTTATCCACATAGGCCTATAGTTTTTTTTGTTATTCTCTTTCTCTCTCATATACAACCAATACTGATGTAGTTTTTTTCCAATATAAAGATGATTCATGCTCAAGCTATTGATATTTCTTTCAATAGGTTGGAAGGATAAATTCTAGCCACTATGGGAAGCTATGAATAACTCCAATATTTAAATATTTCTTCCAACATATTACAAGGTACAATTCCAAACACCTTCAATAGGTTAAAAAGTCTATTGAGCATGGATCTCTCTTCTAACAATCTCTCAAGTTTGATACCTTTGTTTCTAAAATATCTTTGGTATTTAAACTTTTCTTTTAATAACTTGAGTGGAGAAATCCTAGAGAAAGGTGTCTTCAAACATATGATATTTTCATCGTTTATAAGAAATCCCTTTCTCTGTGGAGAATGAAATCATTTTCCATCGTGCCCACTTCACACTAGTACTCTAGCTAAGGACCATACCAACATACTTCTAATGTTTGAATATGCTGGGTTCATTTTATGATTTTTAATAATATTAGGTTTAATTTATTAGAAGGATAAGAAATAATCTAAAGTGTTATCCCTAGAAACTATGGATGACAGATGAATTTACTATGAAGAAGTCGTTAAGGTGATAAAAGGATTATGTGAGGAAAATTTGTTAGGGACTTGTAGCTTCAGCTCTATGTATAGGGGCATTATGGGTGATGGAAGAATGATTATTTTCAAACTTCTCAGTATGTAAAGACATCAATCTTGGAATATTTTTATTATGGAATGCAAAGTATTGGTAGAATTAAGGCATAGAAATGTGGTAAGAATCATATCTTACTATTTAGAGTTTGGACATAGAGTGTTGGTTCTAGATTTCATGTCCAAGGAAATTTAGAGAAACTATTGAAATATTATTCACAAGGTAATGAGAGACTAAGCTTCAGGGACATATTGAACATAGCAATAGTAATGGACTAGAATATCTTCATCATGATGATTTTGTGTAAGTTATACACTATGATATTAAGCTGAGAAACATAATTCTAGATGAAGATATGAAAACCCATGTAGTAGATTTTGGGATAGCCAAAATGATTTGTGGGTCAGGCTCCATGGAATTAAGGAGTAGTACTTACACTCTAGCTTTGAAAGGATCTATGGGATACATTTCACTATGTATTACTTTCATAAATAATTACCTATTCATTACTTCTAATTATGTTTTTTATAAAATACAAGTTTAATTTTTTTTGAATGTAGAGTATGGAGTTGGAGGACATGCATCTACAAAAGGTGATGTTTATAGCTATGGCATCATGGTGTTGTATATGATAACTAGAAAGAGTATAACTAATGATAAATTTGGGGGAGAAATAAACCTTGCTAATTGGGTTTAGATTTTTTATCTTGAGAGAGTAGAGGAGATAGTTGACAAGATAGTTATGAGTAGTATAATAGAATATGAGCTAAGTCAAGGTGTAGTGACATTAATACATATTGGTTTGGAGTGTTTAAATCTATGCCCTCATGAACTAACCATAGATAGAGAGGTTTCAAGAACACTATAAGCTACTAAGACACAACTTTCCTCCTCTATGGAAAAATTATTCCTACCATATAGTAGACACCATTCCTATTCCAAATGTTAAATACCAATTGTGTATTTATTTCTTGAAATCTTGAAATCTTGTAAAAGATCAAGAGTAACTGCTATGTATTTTTTCTTAATGTACTTAGAATCATTATATTAAATTTTGAAGTATTGTAGGTTGCAATTTGATAATCTCAACAATACAAAATTCACCCCAGCACTCATGGGAATAAAACTATAATACCATCACATTATAATAGACCTCGTGTTTTATCAACATATTATAGAATGGACCTGTCATAAAGAATTAAGTACATTTTTAGATTAGATTTATTACCTATGTTAAACTATAGTACCAACATATTAAACTATATCACTTTCAATTTAAATATATGTTTAGACTTGCTACTATGTTATGGTCTATCTAGTATAGTTAGTGTTACATACATGGAAATTTTCTCTTAACAATGTTGAAAAGTATTTTCTAGGTATTGGCCATGGATTTGAATTGTGTATAATATTTTTCTATGAAAAAGATAATAGTTTCATAGTCTATTGATTAGAATAAAGTTTTATGGATAAAATTATGTACAAGTTTTATATATCCATGTTTGGGTTCATACTCCATGAACCATCATTGGGTTACACACTCCAAAAATTTTCTCTGATGGTGAGGAAGTGAAGAATTTTTTTCTCTACTAAGGTTTTCTCCATATGTGCCATTAAATCAACCCTTGATTTTTTATCTATCTAGTGTGTGTCACACTACAACCTTAAGTCACCTATGGAACTTGAATTTATTGTCATTTAGGTTTTTCACCTTTGAGTGAGGCTACCTTTATAATGGATTCTCCCCATTCTATTCTAGTTTTATTAACTATGGAGAAGAATGATGGAGCATTGAGCAATGACCCCTATAAGTGGTTAAGGAAGTTTGTCTTGAAGGTTTACCATGAGGTAATGCTTTAGAACCTAATATTATATTGTCTATTCATGAATTTAATTTTTAGTCTCAATGGTTAGAGTAATTTTTTTTGATAGGATATTTTATTGGGAAATTTGTATTTAAAAGTATGGTATGATCTTGGGTTTAAACCCACTAGGTAGTTCATTACATTAAGCTAGAAATTGTCCAAAACAAGACTAAGGGTTTTTATTTTTCACTTTGTCGACCCATCCCATGCAAGAGGAATCCTCGATAGGTCTACAACTTGGCATGTCAAGAATTTTCTCATGGTTATCTCCCCCTGGACATGAGACTTTGTGGTGTTAGATCACACTACTCTAACAGTCTTTGTTTGGGTTTAATTTATAGGCCTCCCACTCCCCTATTGGCACTTTATTCACTAGATAATATCCTTCATAGCCCAAGTGGTTTTCCATGAATAAAACTAGTTCTACTTTGCTAGATCACAAAAATGGGTTTGTGTAAAAGTAGACCTTTCCTAAGACCTCAAAGAGTTTGTGAAAATTCATGTTAGGATCATGAGACACTCATAGTGAGTCCTATATATCAACCTGCCTAACTTTATTTCACTACCAAGATATAGACCATAAGATATGAGATTGTATCCTTTAGTTAGCTTGCAAAAATGTGTCTAACCACTCATCCTTTCCCCCCAATCCCTCTCTATAAGTTAGCAAAAATCTCCCTAAAGATAGATGGACTACGGTAGGAAAGAAGAATAGTCATTATAAAGTTGTAAGTTCAATTGTTACTCCCAAAGGAGTAAATTAATTTTCAAGCAATATCTTGCAAGAGAAGGATCCTACTAAGAAAGAGACTCCTCAAGATAAAGACCCAAAATTAGTGGAAAAACCTAGGGTATGTAACACCCCTCTAGCTACCAATGTCTTATCCCAAGGTATCGAGGCTTCCTTGCCTAGTTCTTCCATATTTTTAAACTCATAACAGGAAAATATTCCACTTCTTGCTCAATGGGATTCACCTAAATGCTCTTACAACACTCCTCAGAAGAGTGATGAGGTGGAGGAAGGAAAGTATTAGGTTGACCATATTGTGGGTATTTTCTACATAATTAATATGATGCCTTGAAAAGTTTAGACTCAGAGGACATGTCCCTTGACACCTATCATCTATGAATTATTTTTCATGGAATTTTTGGGGTGTCATAGACCCAAAACCTAAGTTATTTATGCATGATTTTAAAAAGGAAGTTTCTTGAGATGGACATTATTTATCTGTAAGAATTTAAGGTGGTGGATTTTTTAATGACAGTTATCAGTAATTCCATCTGGTATGACAGTATCATTATACATAACAATCATGATATAGGACATGGAGGGGTGATCACATTCATTTATCTAAGGTGGGAGTCATACATAGAGAAATATGGCATGGACCCCACCAATTAGTTAGTATGGGCCCCTTTTAGCATTGAAAACCACTCTTTTGGTTTTATTAACATTTATGCCTTGAATGATGCCTTAGAGCATATCCATTTATGGTGATGGATAGTGGATGATCTCCTCTATACCCATTAGGTATTATGTGGTTAACTTAATAAGGTGGCATTTACTAAAGGCAAAGTGGGCCACTTGCCAATGTGATGGGTAGTTGGAAAAAGTGAGGCATGGTATTATGTGTGCTAAATAGGGATTTTATGACCCCAATTAAATCCTTAAACTTGTAGATGGAGTTTGGTACACCTAGATTAATCTCAGGGAGGGCCTCACTCAGATTTTAAAGCACCTAGATAGGGTAATAATGTCCACTCAATCATACTTCTCATTTGATAATTATTTTTCCCCTCTGATGTAGGCATTACCAGATTTTGGGCTCTCTGACCTCTCCCATATTTAGTTCAGAGTCACATGGTAGTTCATGAAACCCAAAGTCCACAAAATGAAATTATTCATTAACACCTCTCTACTCAAGTATGGGCCCATGATGGTACACATTTAGAGAGTTTGAAATTTGGATCCATGTCTTTCCCAAGAATATGGTTAGATTATTTGGTAGGATGATGCCATTAGAAGGACCTCCAACTTTCTATGAATTTATGCTGCCAACTTGCTAAAATTTAGAGACAATCTTACTCTCCTACTACCTCAGAGCCAAGCTAGGTGGATTTATCTATAGAAATGGATACCTTTAAAGAGATATTATAGGTCATAGTTTCCTCATTGTGGCATGACATATATATTATAGACAACTACAATACTCAAGGAACTCAAGTCAAATCTAGTCTTTAGTAGCTCAAAATAGGGGACAAAACTTCAAAGGAGTTTTTTCATACATTGTGAGTTAAGAAATCAAAGTAGAAAATTCAAGTAATCTTTGAGGGTAGCAATAGACTCATAGAAAACCAACACATTGTTCAAGACTTTATCCTCCACTATCAATAAGTGTTCAAATCTCAAGTGTCCTTGATCAAACATGAAATTTCCCTTCAATAATGTTTCATAGTGGTGCCATGCAAACTCACTACCACCTAGTGGGTGACTTGAAATAGGCTCCTCAGTATCAATGATTTCATAAGGTAGTGTCTCACATAGCTAATGATAAAGATCCAAGCATTGATTGGTTTCCCTTTGAATTTTATAAAACCCTTTGGGATCTTGTGGGTAGTGACTTGCATAAGGTTTATATAGAATCCTTTTGCATGCATTCTTTACACAAAAATATAAACAAAGGAAACATTAAATTTATACCCAAGTAGGGAGATCTTGAATTGATCTATAATTGATGGCTCATCACCATCTTGAATGTTTCCTATAAAATCTTTACCAAGGATCTAGAAATCTGTTTGTGAAATATGCTACTTTTTATCATGCACCTTGAAAAATGGGTTTCATTAGAATCCATTATATTTTAGACAACATTATAGTAGTTTGGGAAGAGATGGAATAGGCTAGAAGGTATAAGAAATGATCTATGTTAATTAAAATTGAATTTGATAAAACTTATGACCATATTGAATTACCATTCATAATGGCCATTCTTCGAGCCCTGGGCTTTAGGTCCAACTTCATCCAAACTATCTAGATGTATTTTGTAGATGCCTTGGCCATCCTCCTCCATTAATGGAGTCATCTCTGAGTAGTTTGGTTTTTTTCTCTATTCATCAGGGGTTCAATATGGCTCCCACCTTATATGTGATTACAACTAAGTGTTTTGGATATCTCCTTAGCAATGCCCAAGTCAGGGGCCTCATTAAGGGAATCTATCTCCCTCCAAATGTTGTGAACCTATAGGAAGATATACAATTGCTTAATAGTCTCTTTGTTGATGGCTCCTTAATATCATTCTAGATGAGTGCAATGTGGATAATGCCTTGTAGTGTGTTAGCACCTTCTACCTAGCCTCTGTCTCCAACATACAATGGTAAAAAACTTGTTGCTTCAAGTAATACTACATCCCTCTATCAATATGGACTGCTAAATATAGTTGGAAGTTGATCCAACATGATGAAATATTTAAATTTCTTGGTATCCCCTTTACTTTTGATGCCTCATCACCCTTTTTGTGGTAATACATTGTAGACAAAGTTACTAAGAATCTAGAATACTGGGTGACCAAGTCTCTTTTGTTAGAAAGAAAATTTCAAATTTTCTCATAAAAACTTGTGACTACCCATGTGTACTACAATTCATGTTGGAGGCCTTTTAAGAAATCTTAATAGAAGTTAGAGACATTTCTTAGAGACTTCCTTTGGGCCAATTCTCCTCAAGGTGAAGGATTTAACAGGTTGGCTTGGGAATATTATTGCTTCACACAGGATACCAGAGGGATGGTTCTCATTGACATAACTCAACAAGGAACTACCTTGTGTGCCAAATGGATTGAACAATACATTGAGGGTAAAGAAAATTGGAAGGTGTTGTTTAGACACTGCATCTCCTTAGGCATACCTAAGGGGGAGAAATCTTGGAAAGGAATTAGATTCCCTAATTTTCTAATAATTAAATCTCCCATTCAAATCACATAGTCCTTTATGGTTAAAATCATCCATAAGGCATGGGAAGAGATCAAACAATGGCTTCTTTAGAATGGTTTAGGGTTATGATATGGGTTGTCTATAAACACCCACTCACTCTTGTGGGCATCTATTATTAATTTCAATAAAGTTACCCTAGTATAATTCCATTGTATAAATGCTCACAAGTTCTTCTATACGAGGTATTAATTCTATCCATGATATCTACTACAGGTGATCTCATTCGTGGCTATCTTATAAAGAGGCAAAATCCAAATTTTAGCTAGCTAATTTTGATCAAGAATCCTACTAGGAGATACTTAACATTGTGTTGCCCTACATGATATAAAAATATCTTTTCACTCCACTCATCCTTGGTGGAAGGACTAAAAGTGGTATGTTGAAACCCCCTTTCACAATTACAATCCTCAATTTGGATATGGATGGCTCACCCCCCAATTAACCATGGTAGACAAACTCAGCTCTGATTAGGGACTACATTCTTATGTTAGTACATGGAGCTTACACTTTAGTAATGTCAAGGGGGCTTTCATGGAGCCCAAGATTGCCCATTTTTCTTGGTGTATATTTCACCATAAGTTACCTATTGGTAGAAGGCTCATCCATCTAGGCTTTCCCCTTCTTACTTGCCCTTTTTATGGTCACCTTGAGACATTTACTCATCTTTTCTAGTATTATACCAAAGTTTAAAGGGTCTAAAATTATATGAATAATCTCTTAAAGCCTTTTCAGCCCAAATTTTTCTTTGGTAGCACATCCTCCTTGGAGATAAACCCATGATGCCTTTTAAATACACCTATGTCCTACATACCTTCAGAGTGGAGCTTCTCTTTTGGCTTTGGAAAGAAAGAAATAATTTTGTGACTAATAATGCTTCTTTATATTGTAATGTTTTTACTTTGAGTAAGTCCTCTATCATCTCTAATGTTATTTTGTAGATTTAAGTTCAATCTAACAAAGTTTTTATAGATCTTGGGCACCTTCAGGATCTCCTCTCTCACTAATTATACAATGGATCAGGGTCTTCCATATCTACCTAAGGATCACATATTAGAGGATAGAATTATTTTTCCACCTTGTGGTAGGCATTGTCATAGTTTTTATCAGTGCCACTCTCAAAATGGCACTTTATATCAGTGCATGACCCCTCCTAGGTAGCAGTAAGGGTGGAAACCTCCATCTCCTACCCCTATTAGGTAGGATGGTTGGGATTATCTGTCTCCTCCTCCTCTACTCTTGGATGCTTGGGGGAACTACCTAAAGGCTAATTAGACATATTGGGCAAGTTCCCTAGGATCTCTATAGTGATTTCACCCATTTAGACATAAGAGGAAGAAGATGATAGGTACACTTTTCAAGCTACTGGTTGGGAGCCTATTCTAGATGGCAATGACTTGCCAAGCTTGGGATGGGCTCCTAATGATATGGATCCTCTACCTTCTAGACCTTTTCTTACTATTTAAAATTATCTTTTATTATGAAATTATGACTTGTTCATAGGATTTGCTTAGCTATTTGTGGTGCTTATATTTTTGGTCCTAGGCTTTGCTTAGTGTGGTTGTGTGGCATGCTCTCATACCTCCTATATATTTTTGTGAATTATTTGTATATTTATGCTAAGTTTATATATATATATATACATATATATATATGTATATATATATATATAGGCATATATATATGTATATATATATACATACATATATATATATATATTTGTATATATATATATGTATATATATATGTATATATATATATCTATATATATATACATATATATATAGATACATATATATATATATATATACATATATATACATATATATACATATATATATATATGTATATATATATAAATATATATACATATATATACATATATATATATACATATATATATATATATACACACACATATATATATACATATATACATATATATTTATATATATATATATATATATATATATATATATCATTAAAAAAATATTTGACCCTAATTATGGTTCATGGAGTATGAACTGAAATGTTAAGGATTTCTATATTTTAAAGAATAAAAATAAAAATATGAAGCCAAAACTTTGTGCAACTAAATATTGTGTTGTGTGGAGAAAATGACAATGATTTTACCCATTTAGTTATGTGTATCATTAGGTTGATAACCATTTTGGAATGCAATCGTAATTAGGGTAAAACTCTATCAATCAACAAAAATAATCATGAAAAAGTGATAAAGTTAAATTAATATCTATCAATGTTTTTTAAAAAAATTAAGTAAGATAATATATTAATTTAATAATATTTACTTAAATATATAATGTGTTTTTAATGGGTAAAACTCTACTCTTGTTCTATTTTCTTAACAAATGTCTAGAACTTGAGATGAGTTATTTTTTGAATAAAATTTACTAGCATTTACTCTAAAGGTGCATGTTACAATGGGAAGGGGTGATTTAATATAAGAGTATTATAATAGTTTATATTTATTATTATAATAATATATTATATATTTTTTATGTGAATCCCATCACTATTAACCATGTGTCACCTTTTTGTGCATTCAAGATTATGCCTTCTTATATTATATTATAAATATTTATATATTATATTATTAATATAGATTATTATTATAATACATATATAATAAGGGTCGTGTAATAGCTATTCCCTGCATCCATAGAAATAACATTTAAAACCCAAGATTTTGTTCATTAAAAAAACATTGTATTTGATACTAAAAGTTGTAAATGCAGAGTTATATAAATCTAACAAGAAAAAGGCACATAATAATATACAATGCATGTAAGAAGAAAACCTATTAGTGTGTAACCACATAAACATCATACTTTTAAAATGTAGAGTTTCTCATATTGGAGTGCAAAAAAATGTGGAAACAACATTGAATATAACTAAACTCAAGATGCAGTTCTAAAAACACCAAGATTTGAAAAAATTATAATGAAATAGTTTTGGAATAGATAAATATTACTAAAATGAATTTCTTTTGGTTTTATTTAATATCTCTTAGTTTTAAAGATAGTTCATCCTTGCATGCAAGGAAATAATATTTTTGGACAACCTTTCATAAACAAACCATTGAATGATAAGGTGTATATAATTTTGAGGTGGAAGGTTATTTTTTAAGGTGTGAAGTGTATAATTAAGGATAAATCCTTGAATCAAAATAGATAAATATTTAAAAATCGATCGAATGTCCATAGGTCCATTAGCCAATGTTCTGCATTGTAGTTGCCCCTTATTATAGTAAGCTACATTCCATCCTCTCCTCTATAAGATAATAATCCTTGGTTCTCTAGAAGATTATGGCTCAAGAAAACTTGTAGGGTAGAGTAATTTTAAGATAACAACATGGATATTGCATGAAAAAGTTATAGTTAAGGGAGAAAATATTATGGTTTCCCCGAAAATGCATGCACATAATAGTTTAGTTGAACACTAACATGGTGAGAAAAAATAGATGGTGTTTGAGGTTGCATATCAATTTTGAAATTAACTATTAAATCCTAGTCATTATATACATATTCAACAAATTCCATGTGATATTCTATTTGAATGAAAAACTCTTTCACTATTTTTTTACCATTATAAATGTGAGTATTATTTAAGATGATCTATTAACTCCTCCTACATTTCACTTAAACATAAAAAGAAAGTATTTGGTTATTTTTTATAATCTCAAAGTTATCACATTCAAATTTTGAACTTTCATATGGGGTGGGGTAGGTGAAATATTAGATATGATTAAAATCCTTTAGATGTGTCAGGTTGGATTTATCATATTTAGTTAAAGCATGAGCAACATAGTAGGTCAATAAATCCATAGATGGTAGAATCCTAGTAATATAAATGATGTCTGCATGTAGTTAAATTATATTTTTCATATCCATATTTAGGAATAACTTGTATTTCAAGTGGAGCCATATTTGAATCCATGACATAAAGATATGATTTTCTAATAACCACCATAACTACCTGATGTACATATTCTTGCATGGTTTGCATATCATACAGTGATCAAACTTTGATGATGTTCAAATTAAGTCAATTAACTAGGGGAAAGGTCCTAGTAGTGTTATACCTTCCAATTATAGAATAGGTTATTTGTTAAGGTGTGATCCATTGATGGAACTATAGATGAGATTTTGAGAAAATGGATTAAACTACCTAAATATGCAATTTAAAACCAAAATGTCAAACTACCTAATAGGAAAGATTATGAAATCAAATTAGAATCAAATAGACAAGTCTTACCAATTCCTTACTTTAACTAAACTCCCTCCAAGATCTTCAAACTGATTTAGCTTGTGGAGTACATAGATTAGACTCATAATTTTGACATGGTGATGGATTGATTCAAGATTTTGATTATGAATGTGTTAGATTGACATGGAAATTTCATGAAATTAATAAATTTAATAGATGCTTGTGATTTATAGTTGGTTTTCATGGAAGATTCTTGTATAAATAAGCCAAGGAGAGAAGATCTATGGCTCATGTTCAAATTTGATCCATGAAGATCCAGGGTGGAGGAATTTCCAAGGAATTAAAATTTCTTTAGAAGCCTATAGAATAGATTCTTCTATAGAAGATGGGTCAAGTTAGAGGAGATTTTAGAATTGAAGAATTATAGAATCTCCTTAGGTATTAATAAATATTAGTAAGTGTTTAAGATAGGGTTTAGGTAGGTGATTAGGTATTAGGTGTGTAGGAGATCATAAGATTAGGCTAGTGTAGGTGGGTAATGGGAATTTTAAATTACAAAAAAAATGGATAAGTGGGATTAGAATGAGATAAGACATGGTTTAAGAGAATTAATTTATTTGTGGGGTATAAATAAGGCTAATTAATCAATAATAATGAAGGTGGTTATTAGATAAATTACTAGGATTAGGGTAAAGGGCATAAATTAACAAAATTAATTAGAATAATTAAGGTGAATAGATTTTAGTGCCTACATCTTTCCTCTATTTGAAATGGAATTACAAGTGAACTAAGTGGAGTGAGTAATTATATTTCAAATAAAAATCATTTCATGGATTAATGTTATCAAATGATGTTAGGGGATATGATTCCCTCATGAGGGGACATGCGGAGAAGAATGAGATGGATGGCCAATCAAAAAATAAAAAAGAGGTGGGATGTAATGAATAGAAAAGGGTATGGGATGTGAGATAGATGATGAAGAAAATAAAATCAACCTAAATAGTGAGATATAAATGGATTATACCCCTAGAAATGACATATGCATAGGTAGTTAAAATAACAATGTCATGATTGTCAACACATCCCAAGAGGGAATCAATTGTAACATGATGATGATAAGATAAAATGATGCAATATTTCTAAATATTCCAATAAATTACACATGAAAGGGAGAGTTGTAGGCCATGATAAGACTTGATTTGATAATATTAATGATAGAAATATCTCATGGAAGAAATTGAGAGACATGATGAAGGAGATGGGAGTAAATAAAAAATATGATCAAGTGACTAAATTATGAAGGGAAATAATTGGTTAGTGTGATGAATCAAATCAATTATCCATAATGTGAATAATTTTGATTATTCCCCTAGCACAAACACATGCAAGGGAGAGATATATGATGATAAATATATGGTTCTAGTCATACCATAATCAAGGGAGGAAACTATAAAATTTGAATGATCAATTGACCAGTTAGTGATAATGGATGATAGATGGAAGAAAATATGAATGTTGTGATACATCAGGCCTTATCAACAAGTGTGGGTGATTGATATAAAATATTAGGGAGGTGATTTTAAGGATGGTGATTGATAAATAGAATTAATGATTAATGATTAATACTATACCTCAAGGATTGGATTGATGCAAGATGTGAGGATGATTAGAGACAAAAAAGATGTGATGACAAATTATTGAGAAAGAGAAGAGAGTGGTTGAGCTATTGTTGGGCACTAAAAAGTGGCCATATGCTACCTACATAGTCTAAAAATACCTCAGGATGATATAGTTTTGATAAGATTGTAGATGATAAGATAGACTAAAGGATGATGATGATCACAATAATGGATTATGATATTAGGATGATGAGGATTGTTACATATGTTAGTTGTTACATAGATGATAGTGGTAGGTGCACAAAGTTGGGGGATAATTCTATAGAAATTTTAGGTAATGTAATTATATTAATTAATAACATGATCACATTATTTGAATTATGACTTGATGATTACCATGTCATAATGTGATCACATAATTATATAACATGGTCACATTAAATTGAACAATAACATAATCACATCATCAACATGATCATCTTATTAACATGATTGTGGTATCATTATTTTCAATAACATGATCATGTTATCTATGTATTAAAAAAAAAGTAATACCTGAATGCAAAATATACATTTTACATTCAAGTTTCCTTGCTCTCCTCTAGCTTTCACAATCACATTTTGCATAGAATAAACTAGAGAGTTATAGAAATCTACTAAATTTGTCCCATAAACCTATTGATCAACAATGCCACCACATAAGAGAGGTAAGTGATAGAAATATTCCCTATTTAACCCTAATTTTTCATTATTTTCATTATTTAACCCTAGTTTTTAATTATAATTTGTTTTTTATCAACCCATCCTACTAACCCTACTAACCCTCCACAAAACCCTATTATTGTTCCTCCTTCCAAACCTCCACCTTACCTTAAACAAAACCCTCTTGTTCTTACTATCCCTCTACCTAATCCTCTTAAAGTTCCCCAAAACCCTTGGTAGTCAATATATTTTGATTGACAACATTGTGGGAAATAAACATGAAATTGAAGAGTTAATTGGCAGAATAAGGGATCCCACTTAGACCAACTCGCACTCCACCCAACTATCCAATTCCCTAGAGACCTTATTAGGTCAAATTGAATATATAATAATTTAAATTGATACATATACCTCATAAGGGATACTTGTAGGGCATATTACACTTTAAAAATGTCACCACTTCATGTCAAGAACAAATAAATTTCAAAAGCTTCCATTTATGCCCTATTCATCAACCCAGCCACCGATGCCTCATTTCCTATAACCACTAAACATTTTTGTATCCATCATTGTGTATATAAATTAATTACAACCAATAATGGGATCTATGGTGGATGGTCTTTGAATATCCACCATGTAACAATCGTGAGGTCCATTTATATTTTTAAGGAAACTCTACTGTGAGTTTGTCCTCAACATGATTCCCAATTATTTTTATTTTAGTGAGTTTCAAGGTTGAGAAAAAGGCTATACATGGGATCAACTAGGTGCATTTCATGTGCCTAATCATCCTGTATGGATCTATATCCAAAATCCTCTTGATCTTAAGATCCTCTCTATAGTTCATCAAGTCATGGAGATTTATATTCTCTATTCTTTAGTTCACTCACTGATACACTCATTTAACATATGAATAGGATTGAACAAAGTGATTCTATAGATATGCCACCTACTTGAATCCAACCCCACCCTTTTATTTCATGTGGAGATATGTGCATAGGGCCTTCAGATTATGATGGTGTTGATGGTTTAGATGGATTCAATAATATTCTTATGAGTGATGAGTTTTTGGCATGCACATTTGGTGTGCAGACATCAGTTATTACATAGATGTAGGTGTATTTTATATAAATGTCATGTTAAATTTTAGTTATATTTTTGAATTTAATTTAGCTAACTACCAATTAATTTACATAAAAATTGAATATAATAGATATGTCATTTTTTATGTCCTAGGAGGTGATGGTGCCTTCATCATCACAACTGACATTTACAACATTTGATTTGTCATGGGCATTATTTGCATATTCATATACACCTACTGGCCCATCCACTACTGCATCTATCTCTATTTGGATGACACCATTTACCTATATAGAGGTAAAATTTTGAGTTAATCTTAAGCTCTATGTACATTTAGTCTATGTATATTTTCTTTGTAAGTTTAAGTTAAATTTATCTTCCTTTGTTTTCATACTTTGTTTTCATGTTCTCTCTCTTTATCCTTGCTCTGTTCTTTACAATAGTTGGAAGCTATTAGAATGGGCTCAATAGTATTTATATAACTATTTTTGGCAAATCATACAAAGATCCCATGAATAATCTCATTCAAGATTAGATAAGGGTATTTCACATGCCACGAGGATAATTATAAAATGAATAAAACTTATCTAGGGGTCCTTCTAGGTCACACTATCTTTAAAATTATGTTGCTAAGCTCAATATAATCTTATTCATATTTTGACTTATGTCACCATTACCATTATACATAAAGACACATGCCACCCTTGAAAATGAGTGATAATATCAAGGGAATTTAATGTAAAATAGAATAAATGGGAATCATTAACAATAGAGATAACACAAAAAACATATATGTTTTTCTCTTTACACATTTACTTCTCTTCTCAATAATTAATACAAAAATAACACTACCAATAACATAAAATTTGTGAATGTTCTTATGTTGGACCATGCTTCCTTGGGAGTAACATCCTAAATGATTTTATAGGGTCATTGATTAAGGATGTAGACATTGTATTTATAGCTTATACCCATTACCCATATGGTACATTTTCTCTTTCTGTTACCTGAGGTTAATACACTATTTTACAAGAAATATATTACATGCTTCCAAGGATAGGACATTATTTATGAAGAAAACATAAAGCACATTTTTACACAAAATATTTGAAGCTTCCTTATGAAGGTAGCTTGGAAGGGATAGTATCCTATTAAATGGGAGTCTCATTCATATACCACTTTCCCAAATACTTTCCTAATAATTCAAACTAAAATTATTGTGAACATATTGCATCTAAAACCATAAGGACACAAACATGACATGACTTCACATGTAGCTTTTACCTACTCATCTTTGATATGGTTAAACACAAACAATACATTTTCTCTCTTTCCCATATATATTTGTGCACCCAACATTTGTATAAGATCCATATACATACATACATACATATATGTGTGTGTGTGTGTGTGTGTGTGTGTGTGTGTGGATCTTATACAAATGCTGGGTGCACAAATATATGTGGGAAAGAGAGAAAATGTATTATGTGTGTATATATATATTATGGTAGGCATGTGAAATAAATATCCCACACAATTCCACTTATAATTTTACCTATAAATAATAAACATTCATGGATTTAGTTGATGGATCATTCTTTGTCATCCTGAACTTTTTCAAAATTAATTTGGTATATTTTTATCTATTGTACATATAATATGATAAAATTTCCAAAACTCTACACCTAAATAATAATGTAGGAGGACTAAATTATTCATTTCAAAATTTGATAATAAATTAGTTTCTCATTGTTGAAGTGCATTGGCCATGCTCTTTTGATGGTAATATCATGGACATAGACAATGAGTATCACTATGCTATCATTGTCTCTTTTAACATGTAAAATCAGATCATAAAGACTTCATTTGATTCAATAGTATTAAAAGTGTTTATCTAGTTTTTTGTAATAGATTTATGTAACATGCCTAAGTTCCTATAATGACTTCACAAAACTGCAAACCTAATGGTCACTCTCTAGGACCATGTATCATTTTAGCTATACTATGTAAATTTCTTCTCCTAAATCCCAATTCAAGGACACACTCTTCACATCTATTTGATACACCTTCCAATCATACTAAAAGAGAAGAATTTAAGGTAATAGATAAGTTTTGGGGAGAGCCACCATTTATGTTGGTACTATTAGCCAATTTTCACACCCAGTTTTGCATCTTTCATTTTGGATAAGTGCAACATTCCTTATTTGTTTATCCCCATAGCAAAGTGCTCAAGTGTTATTTTAGTCCTTTTTTTCTAGTGTTATTTCTTTTGGAAAGGTTTTAATTTGGGTTTTTAAGTCAATACTTAAAGTAATTATTTCAGTCTTTTTGTCTAAAACAATCTTTCCAAAGGAATTGGTCCATTTCAATATTTTTGAAAGGTCCTTTACTTTTTCTTGAAGGGTATTTTTCTCATGGAAGTGTCCTTTTAAAAAATTCTAAAAGGGACATTTTCAAGATTTATGAAAGGGTATTTGCTCAGGAATTGGGTTGTTCTTTCAAAGGATTGATCTAGTTCAACTTTTTTGAAGGGCATGTTCATCTTTTTGAAGGGTCTTTTTCTTAGAAAAGTGGTCACTTGAAAAAAGTCTGAAGGAAAGTGTCCTTTGTATTTCTATGAAGGAATTCATCTTTTTGACTTATCCAAAAGAGTAGGAAATGTTCATCTTTCTAAAGGGACATTTTCATTCTACTAAAGGGTTTTTTCTCATGAAAGTGTCCTAAGCAGGTTTCTTGAAAGGGTACTTTGTGAGATTTCTAAAAGAAAATTCCCTTACATTTTTTCTGAAAGAAATGCCTCTTGTAACTTTTTTAAAGGAATTGTTTCAAACATTTTTTTTGAAACAATAGTTCTAAAGGATCTTTTTCTCTAGTGAATTATCCTTTGAAAAACATTTAAAGGGTACATTTCCATTTTGTTGAAGGATCTTTTTCTCTTACAAGGGACATTTTCAATATTTTTGAAGGGACATTTTCATTCTGCCAAAGGGTTTTTTTCTCATGAAAGTGTCTAGTTCAAGATTGTTGAAGGGTATGTTTAGGATTTCAAAGAGGAAAAATTAAAATACCAAAGGGTTATTCTCAGCAAAATTATCCTTCATAATTTTTTTTAAAGGGACACATTTATAAAGTCTAAAAGAAAGATTATTTTAGAGAAAATAGAATGGGCCTAAGAGGTTAATTCTTTCAAAGAAAAGGGTCCAAAGGAAAATTATTTCAAATTTTTTTGTCCAAAATAAATGGTTTGAAGGAATGGTCCTAGTAGAGTGATGGATATATGGATGCTAACTTTAGGAAGATGGACTAGATATTGGAATTCAAACAAGTGGTCCTAAGAAGTTCAATGGTCTTTGTTCAAATGCTCAAGGATCCAAGGGCTCACATTATTCATTCACCAAAGTAGATCAGAGGGTTCATTTCACCATTGATCAAATAATAATCTGAGTCATTTTTTGACAACTGATGAAAGAAGGAATACAAGGCCAACATAATGAAAATGACTCTCCCCTACATCATTACACACCTCAACAAATGACTAGAAAGCTATTAGCATCAATACAAATTTATAACTTCTCTTGTGATAACCATATTTATTACATTACTCAAAATATCTTGATTTCATTGGGAAACCATTAGAGAAAAATCTTTGAGAGATTAGGCCAAGAGTGATCAAGGGAGGTGACATGGATTAATCAAATGGCCTAAATGAGCATCATTTGAAAAGTTAGTTGTAGTTGAAGATCGAGACTCATAATAGAATGGTTTATATTTTTGGTGCCAAATGTCTCTTCTCATTTATTTTATACTATAAATATAACCCTTAGGCTAGTGTAAAAAATAACCATATAATAAATGGTGAAGCCTTGCTAAATTGATGTCATGTTTTTCCTTTAAGCATTGGTACAAGTTCTTTTCTTTAAAGTTCTAAGCAATTTTTTGAGTTTTTAAGTGACATATAGTGATAAGTGATGGTTTTCATCCTTCTATCCTTTGTCCTTCATTCCTAATCAAGATTTCTATGTCTAACAGGTCATATGGAGTGTATCCAAGTGTGTCAATTTTTTGCATGTGTATAACTCTTCTTAGAATGTATAGGTTATATTTTAATTCATTTGACTTGTGTCATTTCATACATCTTGCTTCTATACTAAAATATTTGTCTTAGAATCTTTAGAGCTTGAAAATAGTCTATGTATATTGTTGTATTGTGCACTAGGGTATGGTATTCATGTAAACGATAATCTTGGTGCAACACCATTGTTATAATAAGTTTTATTTATGCAATTTCTATCTCTTTTCCCTTCAATCAAACTAGTTTAGATAGAGATTTTTTGTAGAGATACATTCAGGGAGATAGCCCTTTAAATCTAGAGGTTTATTTCCTATATAAGCATACCTGCATGCCTGGAAATGTTCCAACATTGACCAAATCTAGAAGAGGATTAAATACTATCTTCTAATGTGTAAGATTTGGAGACAATAGTTATAGCATGCTCGATGGGACAAATTATTGACATGTCAAGGTGAATGCTAGTCTTGACAAGCCTAAGGTTATATAAATATTCTTAATCTAGCATTTGACAACTCCAAAAGGTGAGAATATCTTGTTGTAGATCAGCTTTTCCATATTATACTTTATGGTCCTCACTAGGTCATCTAGGACTTTTAATTAAGCCCCTTTAGCTGAAGCTCTTCTTGAATAAAAATTCCCTAAATGATTCCTAGCACTTAGAGATCCTTGGCAAGGAGGATATAGAGAAGAAGAAGTTGAAGAAGTTAGGGAAATAGGAGATCAAGAGGAAAGAAGATATATGGATAGGCAACGACTTTTCCTAGCCTTTAATACCCAAAATCCAATTGACCTTCCTAGATATGACCTTATTCCTCCTAATGGTACCAAGAGTCTCCTTGGTTTCAATAGAGAGGGTCTTATTACCCCATCTAAGCATATTAGGGACATCTCAAATTTCTATAACTTCCATAATGTCACCTGATCTGACATAGCTATTAGATTTCTTGCCATGTCTCTAAGAGGCAAGGCACTCGACTGTTATAAGACATTAGAAGGTGGTTACATTACAAGTTAGGATGGCTTTGAGGCATTTTTGGTTACTAGATTTGAGAATAAGAGTGACCATACTTCACTAATCTATCAACTAAACATGATAAAAAGAAGTCCTAATGAATCCATGGGAGATTTTAATGAAATATTTCAAAGGACATGGCATAAGTTGCCACCTATCATGAGACCTCATTTGATCTTTGTGTTCCCCACTTATCTTAAGGGTATTATTACTATGTGGTGGTGATGTTATAGTCAATGGGAGGATTCACTCTATTAGATATATATGAGATAGATATTGAAGCTAAGAATAGCTTGATACAAGTTGGAAAGCTACCATCAAGATTTTTTATATCTTTGTTGTCTTATAGTTCAGTTGAAGCTCTGAGTGTAACATAAGTTCCTAATGTCAATGTAAGTTTGAGAACCTTTCCCAAGAATATGGATAATGTTGTCGATAAATATGAAGAGATCCAATCATTATGAGATCAACTCAAGCAAGCTTAGTTTGAGGTAAGTGATCCACCTAACCCTCAATATTATCCTCAACATGGCTATAGAGCTCCACCCTAATATAACTACCAAGTATGAGGACAAGGTAGATAGGGTTTCAACAGGTATCCCAATGCCTATAATCCTAATTCCACTACTTCCATGAAGGCTATTGTTTTAGTACATGCCAACCTTGTCCAAGGGGAGGATCATTTAGACTAATGGGACAAACTTAAGGTAAATTTATAAACGATGATGGAGAAGCCAGCAAAGATATGGTGGTACAAGAAGAAACTAATCCTTGCATGACATTAGAAGAAGTGAATCCCATCCAAAGGCATATCCATGGTGAAGGTAGTAGCCAAAGTGCAGGTATGATGAACTTTCAAGTGAAGGATGATTGTGTGTTGAATTAAAGAACATACATTTCAGCCAATACAAGAGCCAAGAAGAGAGCTATAGGATATGTTCCAATATTACATGTGACTCTAAGTGATTCCTCTCCAAGGCCACAAAGTATGAATCCTAGTGCAATACCTACTACTAACCATGCCCCTCAACAAAGTCAGAATGTAAGTAGGGTTGTCAAGCCAACAATATAATAGGTTAAAACTCCCTTAATATCTTCAAGAATGCAAAAAAATGTGAATACTTCCCCTCTAAACATTTTTGATTATTTGAATAATTCTAAGACAAGCATATCTCTTTGGGAAGTCTTGTATATGCCTGGTCAAAAGGAGATATTACAAGAATAGCTTGCAAACATTCATGTAGCCACTCAAACTTAAAAAAACAATAGTATGGACCTTACAAATTCTAAAAATCATATCTTATATCCCTCTACCAAATATAAAATCCTAAACCCTTCTACCTCACACTTGTTATGGGAGACAAGTTGGTTCACAATTGTATTATAGATAGTGGAACTAGTACCACTGTCATGCCTAAGGTGGTGGCTGATAAGTTGGGATTGAATTATAAAATACATAATAAAGGTGTGTTTTATCTTTATGGGACTCTAACAAAGATAGTGGGATTGGTCAAAGGTCTGAAAGTCTTTCTACATGATTTCCCAAGTTTCCCCATTTTACAAGACATTGTGGTGGTAAATGTTCTATCTCATTTTGCTATCAACTTGTCAAGAGACTTCATAGATAAGATAGGAAGGTACCTTTATGATGATTGGTACTTTATAGATTTTAAAACAAGATATGGAACCAAGGTGACTATAAGGACTCAACCCTTATCAAGGTTTCATATTGAGCCATACATGGAGACAAGTTCAAATTAGAATTATCTAATTAGTAAAGAAGAAGAAGGTGTCATGGATGGTGAAGCATCCACCCCACTTGAAGGTATTTTTGATATTTTCATTGATAAGTAAAACATTGACATGCATGGACTTGATCCATATACTTTCATATAAGAGATTGATTTTGGAGTTTATTGTATGCATGAAAAGGATGTTTCAATCCCTTCACTCACTAATGAAGATCATGAACTTGAAGGAATATAAGAGATGTTTTTTGATGGATCAAGAAGCAAAGTAAGTGTATGATATATCATTATGCTATTTTATGCTCTAAACAATCAATAATACTCATATAAATTCCACTTCAGTTGTACCTACAATGTGGCAACATACAAAGGCCTAGTTCATGGCCTCCAATGGGTAAAGAATAGAGGGATCATGAATACGAAAGTTTATGGAGATAGTGAATTGGTCATCCATCAAATGAGAAATCAAGATAAATCCAAGAATCCTTTGATTAAATCCTATAAACATAGGGTATGGGAGCTGATTGAAGACTTTGATGAATTCAACATATAACCCATAGCAAGGGATTCAAATAAACATATTGATAGATTGTCTACCATAGGATCATAGTTTGATGCAGTTAATGATGTAGGACAGGAGAAGGATCAGTCCCATATCAAGGGAATTATGAGGTCTTCTATTCTAGATAATAAAGTTTCATGGAAAGTGTTTTAAAGTGATGAACACATTGCACACTTCTTACAAAATAAGGCAGGATTCTCCTCAAGGAACCAAAAGAGACTACATGATTAATATGAAGAAAAAATTATTCAACTGAAGACATACAAGATACATAAGGGGATGATTACTTTGGAGAGTGTTTTCAATGAATATGATCAAAATAATAAAGAAAGAGTGAGCATGTCAAAAAAATAAGAGAACTATGAGAGAGTCATAATTTACAAGGACAAGCTCCTAAAAATTGGTAATGCATATTCTCTATCTAAAAGGCAAGCCTTTATTAAATTATGGAAATATTTCCATGACATATTTGCTTGGGAATATAAATAATTGAAAGGGTTTGAGCCAAGTTTATCTTATCACACCACTGAGTTAGAATCTGGAGCTAAACTTGTTATGAAAAAATAAAGGCCTATCGATCCTAAGATAGAGGAACTCATGAACTAAGAGATGACCAAGTTGATTGAATCTAGGATTATATTTCCTATCAAACACTCAACTTGGGTGGCTAATCTTTTACCTATCTAAAAAAATAATGGAGAGATCAGACTTTTTGTGGATTTTTAAAACATTAATAGAGTGTCTCTTAAGGATAATTATCCACTACCTTCTATGGAACAAATTCTATAAGTGATTTTAGGTTCTCAACGCTTCTCACTTCTTGATGGTTATTCAAGTTATAATCAAATACTAGTTAATGAAGAGGATCATTTCAAGATAGCCTTCATTAAAAAATGGGGGACCTTTTCCTATAAGATGCCTTTTGGTTTATTCAATGCTGGAGCTACATTTCAAAGGGCAGTGGACATGGATTTTAAAGGTTTGATAAATAAGTTTTTTTTTTGTATACCTTGATGATACAACTATTTTTTAAAAGGGTGATATTGATCATATGGAACATCTAAGGTAGGTGTTTGAGAAGTGTAGGGAGTGTGGAATATTCCTTAATCCAAAAAAGTTCATCTTTGCTATCCATGAAGGTAAGCCACTGGGTTATATTGTTTTAAAATAAGGCTTGTCTATTGACCCTAAGAGGATTGAAGATATTCTAGGCTTGTCTTTACCATAACACAAGAAAGGACTCCAAATATTTTAGGGGGAAAATAAACATTGTAAGAAGGGTTATTCTAGGCTTTACAACTGTGGTAAAGCCTATCACAGCCATGCTCAAGAAGAACCAAGCTTTTTCTTGTAAAAAGGAAGGTAAGGGTATTTTTGAGGTAATCAAGCAAGCAATTCCAGAATCTCCCACTCTCTTGAACCCAAACTTTGCCAAAGATTTCATACTCTATACATTTTCTAACCTTGATACAATATTAGCTATGCTTATGCAAAATAATGATGAAGAGGTAGAGAAACCAATTATATTATTCATCCAAGGATTGGAAGATTATGAGGTCAAGTATACATTTCTTGAGAATCAAGCGGTAATAGTGATAGGAGGATTGAAAAAATTTAGGCACATGGTTTCAAACAAATAAGATACATATCATGGGTTCTCATCCTATCACCAAGGAGCTTCTCCTAAGTGAAGACCTCAATGAAAAGAGAGTTGGGTGGATTACAAAGGTGATGGAGTATGATGTGGATATTAAGGTTATAATTTGTTAAGAGGAAAAGGATTATGTGAGAATTTAACTTCAAATTTCCAAGAGCCAAAAGAGGAAGTCTTGATCAACCAAGTTCAATCCCAACTAGCTGATCATATACATGTTCAAAGTTGGACACAATACATCATTAATTTTGTTCAAAATGGTGAGTGCCCCAATCACTTGAATAAGTCTCAAATGAGGTATTTTAGATTGTAGACCATTCCTTACTATATTGTAGATGGTGTTCTCTTTAGGAAATATGTAAATGGTGTGTTGTTGAGGTGTGTTAATAGTGACCAATTTGATATGCTATTGGAAAAGTTTCACAATGGTACAGATGGAGGTCATTTCTCTCCTAAGACAATAGTTGTAAAGATAATGAGGGCTAGTTACTATTGGCCTAGTCTATTTAAGGACTGTTACCATTGGGATAAAAAGAGTCCTCAATGTGCCTTCTTTATACCTACATAAAAAATTTCAGCCCTTCGATTGAATCCTATCCAAGTATACCAGCCTTTCATGCAATGGGGTCTTGATTTCATTGGTATGATCAACCCTCCATCAAGTGCTAGACACAAATAGATATTAATTTCTACTAACTACATCACAAGGTGGGTAGAGGTTGTTGCATTGAAAGAGGTGAGTGAAAATACTATCTTGGAGTTCTATGAGAGCATTATAACAAGGTTTGAAGTTTCCCATGTTATCATTTTTGATAATGCACTTGATTTCATAAGTGCTAAAAATTTTGATTGGGAAAATGGGAATGGAGTTTACTTGAGTACCTCATCTAACTATTACCTTCAAGGTAATGGGTTGGTTTAATCTAATAACAAGAATCTCATCAAGATCATCAAGAGAACATTTTAGAACAATCAAAGAGCATGGCATAGTAAGTTGAAGACAACCTTATAGGTTGATAGGATTACTCCTAAGAGATCAATTGGTAGTTCTCCCTTTGTGATTATTTATGAGAGAGAGGCTAGGTTGTCCATATATCAAGAACTCCCTACTTTAGAACTTGTACAACAAATAGAACTACATGAAAATACTCTAATAGAAGTCAGATTGATAGAACTAATGTAGTTGCAAGAAGCAAGAGACAATGCACACAAGACTATGGAACACCAACAAGTACTCATGAATAAGTCCTTTGACAAAATAAAAAGTGTAAGAGTGTTCAAGGAAGGTGACTTAGTTCTGAAATGGGATGAGGATAGAGAAAATCTAGGTAGACATACAAGGTTTGACACTTTATGGAGTGGCCCTTACATCATTAGCAAATGCAAGTAGAACAACTCTTTTCAGCTGACCAAGATAAATGGAGAAGAATTGCCTATCCATATGAATGGGATATATCTAAAGTTATACTATTCATCCTTACAAGTCTATTGTAAATAGTAGTTTAAGTGTGTTTCCTTTGGTTTTTTGTTGTGTTCCCTAAGTGATTTATAACACAAGTGTGTTTCCTTCCTTTTGTTTGTGTGCATCTCTACCTTTGTGTGTATGAATCAATCCATCTTGTGATTTTGGGCCAAAATTTTTTTTAAGTAATTTTTGGGTGCCTATATGCATGACTCCATGCCGAATGAAAGGATTTATGCAACTAGTCTTAGACATAGCAAGCATGCTTCCCCTTGAAATCACCAAGAATGTTAACCAATTTTCACACCTAATTTTTCATCATTCATTTTGGCTAAGTGCAACATTCCTTATTTGTTTATCCCCATAGTAAAGTGCTCAAGTGTTATTTTGGTACTTTCACTCAAGTGTTATTTCTTTCAGCAAGGTTTTACTTTGGGTTTTTTATTCAAGACACAAAGGAATTATTTTGGACTTTTTGTCTGAAATAATCTTTCCAAAGGAATTGGTTTATTTCAATATTTCTAAAAGGTCCTTTGCTTTTTCTTGAAGGGTCACTTCCACTCTGTCGAAGGGTCTTTTTCTCATGGAAATGTCCTTGCAAAAAGTATGAAGAGGACATTTTAAAGATTTATAGAAGGGTATTTTCTTGAGACTTGGTTTGTTCTTTCAAAGGATTGGTCTAGTTCAACTTTTCCAAAGGGTCTTTTTCTCATAAAAGTGATCACTTGAAAAAAGTCCGAAGGAAACTCTCCCTTGTATTTCTCTGAAGGAATTCATCCTTTCCACTTTTCTAAAGGAATCAGGCATGTTCATATTTTTGAAGGGAAATTTTCATTCTACTGAAGGGTTTTTTTATCATGAAAGTGTCCTAAGTAAGTTTTTTGAAAGGGTACTTTGCAAGATGTTTGAAAGAAATGTCCCTTATATTTTTCTGAAAGAAATGCCTCTTGAAACTGTTTCAAAGGAATTGTTTTAGACATTTTATCTGAAACAATATTTTTGAAGGGTCTTTTTCTCTAGTAAAGTGTCCTTTGCAAAAAGTCTTAAGGGTACGTTTCCATTTTTTTGAAGGGTCTTTTTCTCTTGCAAAGGGACATTTTCAATATTTCTGAAGGGACATTTTCATTTTACCGAATGGTCTTTTTCTCATGAAAGTGTCCAGTTCAAAATTACCAAAGAGCATGTTTAGGATTTTGGAGAGGTGAAATGAAAATGTTGAAGGGTTATTATTATTAAAAGTTTCCTTAAAAAAAGTCTAAAGGGACACTTGCAAAAATTCTAAAAGAAAAATTGTTTTAGATAAAATAGAAGGGGCTCAAGAGGTTAATTCTTTCAAAAAAAAGATTCCACAAGAAAATTGTTTTGGATTTTTTTATAAAACAAAAGGTCCAAAGGAATGGTCTCAGTATAGTGAAAACTATATAGATGTCAACTTCAGGATGAGGGACTAGCCATTGGAATTCAAACAAGCGGTCTTAAGTAGATCAATGGTCTTCATTAAAATTCTCATGGATCTAAGGGATCACATTCTTCATCTACCAAAGCAGATGAGAGGGTTCATTTTACCATTGATCAAATCATGATTTGAGTCATTTTTTGACAACTAATCAAAGAAGGAGGACAAGGCTAATAGAATAAAAATGACTCTCCCCTATACTATTACACACCTCAACAAGTTAATGGAAAGATATCAGAATCAAGATAAATTTGTAATAGGTGGACTCTCTTGTAATAACCACATTTATGCCATTACTCAAAATATCTTGATTTCACTAGGAAACTCTTGGAGAAATATCTTTGAGAGATCAGGCCAAGAGTGATCAAAGGAGGTCACATGGATCAATCAAATGGCCTAAATGAGAATCATTTGTAAAGTCAATTGTAGTTGAATATGTAGACTCTTAATAGAATGATTCCTCTTTCTAGCACCAAAGGCCTCATCTTCTCATTTGTTTCCTACTATAAATACATCCCTTGGGTTAGTATAAAAAACAACCATGTAGTGTATGGTGAAGCCCTAATAAATTGATGTCATGTTTTACTCTAAGAATTGGTACACATTTTTTTCTTTGAAGTTATAAGAAATTGTATGAGTGTGTAAGTGACATATAGTGACAACAAGTGATGGTTTTCATCCTTTTATCCTTTGTACTTCAAACCTGAGTAAGAGTTTTGGGTCTAATAGCTCATATAAAGTGTGTCCAATTGTGTAAATTTTTTGCATGTGTGTAACTATTCTTGGAATGTATAGGTTGTCTTTAAGTTAATTTTCCTTGTGCCATTTCATACATCTCACCTTTATACTAAAATATTTGTGTTAGAATATTTAGAGCTTGAAAATAGTCTATGTATTCTAATGTATTGTGCACTAGGGTATGGTATTCATGTGGAAGATAATCTTGGTGCATCACCATTCTTAGAACAAGTTTTCTTTATGAAATTTTGAACTCTTTTCCCTTTAATCAAAATAGTTTAGATAGAGGTTATTTTGTAGAGAATGTTTAGGGATCTATCCCTTTAAATGTAGAGGTTTATTTCCTCTATAAGCATACCCACATGCCTAGAAATGTTCCAACATTGCCCAAATTTGGAAGAGGATTGAACATTCTCTTTTAGGGTGTAATATTTGGAGACAACATGTAATAAACTATGTGGCATCCTTAACAATTACACCTTGCACTTTCTTCCAATTTAGCATCTAAACTATTTGCCAATTTTATTCTCTTGAGCCAAAATAAGACAATATATATTTAGATGGATAAAACTTGATGTATTCAACAAGGACCTCCCTTCTTTGACCTATTGGTATAATTTCATTTACACACACCTTCATCAAGTGGTGGATTCACTATGGCTCGTGATCCTTTCTATTGGTTGGGTGCTTTCCCAATAATCACTTGTCATCCATCTATTATAAATGAATGTGATATCAACCCATGTATTATATATAGATATATATATGATTAATATCACACATAATATAAGGATGATGGCCATATATGTGTAGCTCAACCTTTCCTTAGTAAATATATAATGGTATCTTACTCTATCTAAAGAAGCCTTATAAGTAAGGATAGAGTTCTTGATATGTCTCTTATTCCAATTTTCTATCCCTAACTTTGCCTTGTCGAAGTGATACTATTCTTTCCACCTCCTACTCTTCCACTCACACTTCCTACATGTAATACAATTTTCATATTACCTCCAACATGTAAACTACTTGCTATTCCTGGCCATTGCACATTGTATGGTTGTTACACTTTCATGATTCTTGGTTTACATTATCTTTTCATGATATGTAGATTATATGGTAGTCATGTACTTTCATGATTCTTTGTTTACAATGTCTTTTCATGATATGCATGCTCTAAGGTAGTTACACTTCCATGATTCTTTTTTGACATTATATTTTCATGAGATGCATGGTTTTCATTTATAAGATATGATACTTATATAAAAGTAAGAGAGACATTGTCTACATGAAAAGTTGATGGCTGGAGTAGACACTCCTCCCTCTCTACAAGCTGAGATAGACATAGACATTACTACTACATTGTCATCTACATAAGCACTGATAGAATTATATATTAGTTCTTGTAATTTTAAATTGTAAAAATATACTTGTTTTAATAATTTTAGTACATGTAATTGAGGTAAATATAATTTATGTAAATGCATTGTGTATGCAAGTTTGGCTTATGACATTTGATAGTCCCAGTCAGATGATTAGTAGGGTAAAATCTCATGTTCCTCCTATATTTGAGATGCTTATTCAGACAACTGAGCCTTCCATTGACTTGTTTGAGCATGAAAAATAGATTGATTAGGATCATGATCTTGCATTAAGTGCATGTTTAAATTATTTTTTGTCGTAATTTAAAATAAATTTCTTAACAATTGTTTTAATTTATTTTATGTTAATTTTGTAATAATTCTTATATTTAAACAAGCTCAGCTGCAATCTAGCTATGATTGTTGGACCCATAGTTAGACCTTGGAGTAATCCAAGGCATTATAAGGGTTTCCATTTACTTTCAAGGCATCTCAAGGAGAGTATTTTTTGAGGAAGGTAAAGAGAGGGAGGCTATTTTGTGAATAGTATGTATTACACATGAGATGTACATTTTTGTATGCCAATATGCCAATATGGCAATTTATAAATTTTTGGCATTGTATATGCACATATGAAATTCACACAACATTAGATACTATGTTTGTATATATACTTGTTTGTATGCCTATCATGACAATCTATGTATTATTGACATTGGACACATGTGCCTATATTGTATGCCTATCATGGTAATCTATCTAATTTATATTGAATTTTTATTTCATTATAAATTATTCTATAGTTTTATTTTGATCTTATAAAATATTATCTACCGGATCTAATATTTAATGTTGTATACAAATGAGGATTAAAAAAATTAATATTTTCAATGCTATAAATCTCAGATCTCCCATATTTTTTTAAATTAAAGTTTTTATTTCATTGTGTGTAGTAGAAATGACTAATGACACTCTTATCACTTATGCTTAATGGCCTTATTATATTTTTACCCTTATTGTAAAAATTTTAGACACTTATTTGTGTCCTTATACCTCTTACAAACCTCTCACATTCATTCTCTAACTCATTTAATACATTTCATTCACAACTTCCTCTCACTCTTTCAATATCTTCTCATTAGGCAATCCTCTTAGGTTTCAAGTACTAAAACTTTAATTTAGGTATAAATGAATCAATAATATATCATATATGTTCTTATATGGTCAAATTACACATGACTTAACCTCTTACAATTTCTCAAACACACTTCAACATTCAATTCCACATATAGGGCTCATAATGGTCTCCTTAGGTTTGTATCCTTTTTTTGTGAAAATTCTCTTGGTTTGAAAAATATATCAACTATTATGGAGATTTAAAATAATTTATATACACCATCTAACTCGTTAGATGTTTTTGTAAAATTTCATGACCTAACTCCCCTACTAGATCACACTTCCTTTGTAAACCACCCTTCAATTAGGCCTAATTAGCCCTATGTTAAATCCATAGTCACCAAATATGTATTGTATGGTCTTGAACCACATAAAAACCAATTTTTTCATTTTCCATGAATCAAAACATGCCATATTATGAAGTTTAATTACTTTCTACGGTTAAAACTCTTTCTATGGGGGTTTTACTCTTGCAACCCTAGTTAGGCTTCTATATAGGTTGAAAGGCTATATAATTCAATATCTTGATTTTTACAAAGTTTAAAACGACCAAAACTACACATATAGGTCTAGTTTTTACCCACACACCTTATAAAATAGATTATACACCTCATTTCTCTTTATTTTCTCTTCTAACCTCAAAACATAGGTTTTTGAGGGATATTTAGGACTGTAGAAATAGGGTTGTGTATCAATGAGTGTTAAGGCATATCTTAAGGGATTTTAAAATTATTTATACATTATTTATACCTATAAAAAACCATACAAACCATTATATCCACTATAATACACATTTATACAAGAAAATTCTCTCCTCTTCATCTTGATGATGCAAAACAAAGCACCTTATAGGCCTGTGACAACAACATGGAGTATTAGTTCAATTTAAAATATCTAATGCATATTATAAGAGATTAAAAACATAATTTTACTGATGGGACCATTTTCAATTCCATATATTCATTGACATACTTTAAAATATTAAGAAATAACTCTTACTTCCCTTTGCAATGTGATTGTTAACCTAGAACAGGGTATAAACAAGGTTTTTCTATTGTAAAGGATTGTATGTTGAATATTTACCATTATATTTTATATAAAAAATAATTAACCTTTTACCTCAATGATAATTATCACTATATATATATATATATATATATATACACCAAAGTAATACTCCCTTC
This sequence comes from Torreya grandis, assembly GCA_037957365.1. NCBI lineage: Eukaryota > Viridiplantae > Streptophyta > Pinopsida > Cupressales > Taxaceae > Torreya > Torreya grandis. Next base: position 765,664 of record JARHVA010004719.1, on the reverse strand, counting down.
ATGAGAAACAACCATTTACTTTCATAGTGGACTATCATAGGTAAAATAAGGTATATGGGCATTGGGTAGAGGTAATAATTTTTTATGCATTATACACTTACAAATGTCTTAATAATATATATATATATATATATATATATATATATATATATATATATATATATATATATATATATATATATATATATATATATATATATATATATAGGCATGTATAGGTTCAATATGTTCAAAAATAATATCATGATGACTAAAAACTTACCAACCTAGTGAAATCACTCCAAGCTCACTTCCTTTATTGTGACCTACAATCACTTCTTAGTTAAAACCTCCAATAATTCATCCACATGCAACCTTACACAAATAAAAACATATTCATGGCCTCAAGGACCTTTAATATAACATTAAAATAATTAAATCACATATTCTAAATGTAAAATCCATAACAAGTCACTTTTTAGGTCAATAGGTCAATTACTGCCTAATAGGTTAATAGGTCAATTAAGTTTCTACCACCACCAAATAGGTCAATAGGTCAATTTTTAATTAATTTTATAGGTATATATTTTAAAATATCAAAGTTTTCAAAGTTTTCAAATTTATCATTAGTTCAATTACTCATTAAGGTTTTAGGTCTCTAGGTTAAGTTGTCAAAGTTGTCAAGGTTGTCAAAGTTTAATTTATGGTTACATAACTCTAGTTATGATAATTTATAAGTGAAAATTGAAACTTAATTTTTTTTTATATGGGGATAATAATGTCTAGGACCAGATTATTAACCTAACATCAGGCTTGATCAACAAACACACCACCCATTCTACCCTCAAGAACACCCTTCCTAATAAGAGAAAATTACAATTTTTTAGCCTAAATTCAAACACATGTAAAATGAAAAATGTAAGTCATTTACATGAAAAATCAGATCATTCCCATACCTATTTAATCCCTATAATCATACCCTAGATTAATCAATTGGAAACTTTGATATCAATTTGTTAGATAAGTTGCAATGATGAGTCCAAAAATGTGACTTTTTGGCAATGAACAAGCAACTTCTTGAGATCCAACTAGAATTTATACCTATAGGACCTCCACTTGTGAATATACATTTGTGATCATGTAAAAATATTTATATTACATGTTATCACACCACAATAACATTTGAATCCACTTGGAAGTGCATTTTCACTACAGTTTTGGAGAGCAAAAATACTGACAATAAATGTTGTCAAAGTTTAAGTTGTGGTTGCATATCTCTAGTTCTGATGCTTCCTGAGTGAAAAATAACAATAAAAAAATGTATATGGGGGTATATATGACATATAGGACTAAATTATTTTCCTCTCATTAAGCCCAATTGACAAACCCACCACCCATTCAGATCTCAAGAACACCCTTCCCAATGCAAGAAAAATGCAATTTTAGCTTAAGTTCAAACACATGTAAAGTAAAAATTGTAAGTAATTTAAGTAAGAAATAAAATCCTTACCCTAAATATTTAATCCCTATAATCAAACTTTTGATCACTTAGGTGGAATCCTCAAGATCAATCCATTAGACAAGTTGTAGTGATGGGTCCAAAAATGTAACTTTTTGTCAGTGAACAAGCAACTTCTTGAGATCTAACTGGTAGTTATACATTTGGGACATACACCTATGAATATATAGATTTTATAACATATATAAATTAAAATTACATGTTATCACATTGACATGATGTTAAAATCCACCAAAAAGTGCATTTTCACTACCATTTTAGAGAGCAAAAACACTGACAACAAATGTTGTCAAAGTTTAAGTTGTGGTTGTAGACCTCTAGTTCCAATGCTTATTGATTGAAAAATAACACTTAAAAAACATATATTTTGGATAATAATATCTAGGAATAGGTTCTTATCCTCCCATTAGGGCTGATCAACAAACCCACCACCCATTCCAGCCTTAAGAACACACTTTCCAATACAAAAAAATGCAATTTTTTAGCCTAAGTTGAAACACACATAAAACAAAATTTACATGAATCATCAGATTCATATCATAATTATTTAATCCATATAATCACACCCTAGATAACTCATGTGGAAGCTTTGATATTAATCTGTTAGATAAGTTATAGTGATGCATCCAAAAATGTAACTTTTTATCGATGAACAAGCAACTTCTTGAGCTCCAACTAGCATTTCTACCTCTGGGACCTCCACCTATGAATATATAACTTTTATAATGTCTATTTATGAGAATTAAATGTTATCACATTTCCATGACATTCAAATCCACCCAGATGTGCATTTTGACTACTATTCTATAGAGCAAAAAAATTGATAACAAATGTCAAAATTTAAGTTGTGGTTGCATAACTCTAGTTCAGATCTTTTCTAACTAAAAAATAACATTTTCAACACATCCAAGGGATAGATAAAATCTATGATAATGTTATTTTCCTCCCATCAAGCATGATCAACAAACCCACCACCCATTTCAGCCTCAAGAACACCCTTCCTAATATAAGAAAAATGCATTTTTTAGACTAAGTTCAAATACCCATAAAATGAAACATGTAAGTCATTTATTGAGATTAAATCACATCCAAAATGAGATTAGATAATGTCCAACCTAATATTTTCTTATCTTCAAGAATATATAATTCTTTACTGACAGTGCCAACCATGTGAAGGTAGAAGTTTATCTAGCACCACTAACCTATAAAAAAATATTAGTAAGTAATTAAAAATAAAATTTATATGTACTACCTAGAAAATAAAAAACATTTGGTAAAATTTATTAAATATACATTTGAAAATTTGAAATGCCTTTGTATTTTAGTCTAACGAACCACTAGGATATGCTCTAACCATGATAGTATCAAGAATATCTTCATGGTTTGACTTCCAGACTTTCCATAGTTTCTTGTTTAATAACCTCCCATGATATTTTTATAATTGAATATCCATTCCAAGAATAAATTTTGAATAGTTAATTATCTTTGTATTTATTTCAAACTCTTAAAAAAATCATTGATCTAAATATTTTACAAGATATCATCAAAACTACGTTTTAGTGATTACCACTAACCCAATATGATAGTCAATGTTTTCTCCATCTATAACTATGGAAGTCAAATTTTTCTCACTCTACACACTGACACAAGTATTAATAAGTGCCTTATTGATTATCTTCATCTAAAATAATTAAGAAAAATGACCTTTATCTAAAAAAATTATTTTTAGTGATAATATGAAGATATATAATGAGAATAAATTGTACATAATGAAAAATATTCTACCTAATTATACTAGATTAGATATATGGTCAAAGTCATATGATGATGTTATATTTGTAAGTTTTAATGCTATTGGAACTTGATATGTGTTTATTGGAATTATATGTTTGGAACTCCAATAATCCAACCACTCTTGTGACTAGCACTCATTCCAAACAAAGTCCATGCATGAAAAATAGAAACATGCCAAACGCCATGTATGAATAGTCCAAGAACTTGAATTTGAGATATGAAATAAGAAGAGGTCACTTGAACCCATTAGAGTCATAAAATACTCACACTTTGTTGAATGTTCTTCCTCCATTAACAAGAAATATCTATGAATATTAGAATTTGGTTGAGCACCATGACACATGTTCTCATTACACCATTCAACCATAGCTTTTATATCTATCAAATGAACACCATCTTTAAATTTTAACTCCTCCCTTACAATAGTTATTTTTTCACATGATAAAACACTATCATGCTCCCCTTTTCCATGGCAAATGATGGTGAAACTCTAAATGTGTTCTACACCAGTTTTAATGTGCATCCTACTCAACTGATAAAACATCCATGAATTTTTTAATTATGATGTGCAATTGTCTGATCAAATGTAATGTTTATTGAAAGTAATGTTCCTCTAACTAAACTATTCATAAAACTTCTAAAAAATTTTTTTTACATACTTTTAATAATGTGGTATGTCATCATTGATATATAAACGGTGCTCCCTGAATATTTTTTGTTATTGTTCTACACTATCAAGTGCAAGTATGAATTTTATATGCACAAATATGGTAACTTATGATGAGTTGTAATATTGTGAGTAAACTTACATTTAGGGTTTGCATATGTAATTCTAAACAAAATAAACTACTAAAATAATCAAACCAAGTGGGAGTGTATCCTTGATTATTTTGAAATGTTCATCCAACCATCTAGCATTATGTGTGTGCCTTGCATACTCGTAAACAATCTTCTCCCTAAATTTGACCTAAAATTCAAAAATGGGTATATTTTTTGTAACAAGTTCACACCTTTTAGATTCTTTGACATATTTTACTCAATAATTCACTAATTTATATTTGATTAAACCAACTAACTCCTATCTAATTTCACTTATACTCTTCTCATGGATACATTTTTTTTAAATTTTGGAAATCCACCATAAATGCTACAATTCCCATTTAAATATGATTTATTGTAAAATAATTCTCCATTTGATATTTTACAAAAGATAGTTGCAATAAATTCCATATATGATTTTGGTGGTAATTAAATTACACTATCCTATAAAATGTTGTTAGTATGCAAATTATAATTAAATGGAAAACAACATCATAGTGCATTGAAAATTCAACATGTTGCTTACGACAATAAGTGGTTTTGCCATCTCAAAATATCTTTTAAAAATAGAAATTTGTTGATGTTTTTCAAAAAATTTAGAGTAAAATTGTGTTTGAGTCATTTAAAATAAATGTTTTAGATGTGGTTCATGGTTATGAGAACCAACTATTCTTTTCAAAAAATCTCTTACATTGGGTGAAACTCTTGTATTATCTTTCCAAAATTGAGAAAGTAACTCTTTGAAAGTATCGACTATAGCCTTGTCATTTCATGGAATTATACTAGATAATGCCCATATCTCTTGGTATTAATTTCGTTAAGTCTTTCACATATTTCAATTCCTTTCATTACTATTCTTTTATTTATATTAAGTGTTCAACTTATTTTTTAAACCATTCATTTTTTCCATATTTTGTCACTTACTGCACAAGTTGTAAGTATACATTAGGAAACATTATAATCTTTGGTGCATGGTTTTGGGCCTATTATATGATATGCATCATGTAGATTTTCAACAATTTCATTGTTATCATCATCCATGTTAGATGTTTTTTGTCCTAATGTGTACATTATAGGTCTCATCTATGTCAATTTTATCAATGAAATAAATAATTAACATCTTTGACTATTATAATCTAAATTATGAAAGAAAGTATCCCAAATTTGTTGAGCTAATATTCTTGAATGGTGATCAAACATTTTTATATGCATTTTTTCTAAAATATTTTCATCAACTTCAATTAAGTACTTGTCTTTTTTACACAATTTTTAGAGGTGTTGGTAATTGTGGAATTTGTTAAGAGGGTGTTTCAAAATCATTATTGCTTTCATTGTTTAAAGTTGGGATGACATTTTATTCATTGTTAATTTATTCATTATTTGTTTCCATCAAATTTTCTTCATTCATGGGGGGTGAAGCATCACACATAGACTCATCATCAATAAAAGCAAAAACTTGGAACTTTCAATGTGAAATTCCAACATTAACTAATTCATTATTTTCAATTTCATTATTATTAATTTTATTATGGTCAATTTCATCATTATTCAATTGATTATGGTCAATTTCATCATTTTTTAATTCATTATTGTCAATTAGCTCATTATATATGGCATTTGGTTCATCATGAATAGGGTTTATACCTTGTCTACCATGAAGTTTTTCTATTCATACCTTATGTTTCTCTCTCAAATATTATAATTACTCTAGTGTTATATTCTTCAAAATATTCCTCTTCCTCTAACATGATATATCACCAATTAGAAGGGAAAATTGACAAATTTTCAAATTGGGGTCAAGTACATAGGTACCATAGATCTCACATAAGTACACAAAGAATGTTTGTGGGGATAAAAGTCTTGATTTGGGTTAGAAATAGTCATTGATAAGTGAGATTAGTCTAAAATAATCATAACGTGATTGTGTTATATAACATGATCACATTATTACATAACATGATCATGTTATTACATAAAGTGATTATGTTATTACATAATGCAATTGTGTTATGTTTTCTACAAGGTTCTATACCATCTGACATATTGATAACCTTGTATTAACAATAACATGATCATGTTATGTAACATTAGATAACATGATCACATTATTACATAACACAACCACTTTATGTGTTCTACAAGGTTAAACTCCATACAACACATTAAAAAGCTTGTATTAACAATAATGTGATCACATTATGTAATAACGTGATCACATTATGTAATAACGTGATCATGTTATTATTAAAATAAGCTTTGGGGTTAGATATTGGTAATGATAATTAAGTGTTGTTTATATTAAGTATAACATGATTACATTATTAAATAATGTGATCACATTATACTTAATATAGATAAGGGATTATGGATTAGGGATTAAGCCATTAGTCCATAGGGTTTAGAGATTATGAATTAAGGATTAGGGATTATAATTTAAGTTTTAGGGTTTAAGGATTAGGGCATGTAGGGTTTGCATTTAATGGTGTATATAAGGTCTAATCTTTCTATGTCATGTGTCAACCTAATTTTTACTACAAAGGATGTTAATTGGGACGAAATCAATTGGTAAATAGGGAAAGTTTTTGGTTTACAATTTAGGGTATAGTGTTTAAGGCTTAGCTTTAAGGTACATAGGGTTAATCATAAAGATAATTCTTTGTCTAAATGATTCTAATTTGGTCTAAAATGATTGGTTCAATATTTAAAGAGTTTATATTAATGGCTTAGAGTTTAGGTATTAATAAATTTAAGCATTAGGGATTGGGGTATAGGTTTTAGGGTATATAAGGTACAATCATGATGGCAATTGGGAAAAATTAGAGTTGATTAATCCCAAAATCACATTTTATAGTCATGTAATTAGGTTGAAGAGGCTCAAAATAACCCCAATTTACTTTAGATGTACAACTAGATTGGTACTCCAAAGGATAAGTTTTGGCCATAGGTTTAAAAAATGCATTTTATGACATCTTATGATCAATGAGTTATATCATAAGGCATGTATATTGGTGGCATGTACTAGGCATTAGGGCATAGGGCTTATAATTTATGTTTTAGGGATTAGGGATTAGGGCATGTAGGGTTTATGATTAAGAACCTATATATAATTTTTATAATCTCTCTATGCCATGTGAACCTAATTATTACTACAAAGGATGTTAATTAGGTCTAAATCAATTGGTAAATTTAAGAAAAGATTATGTTTTAAAATTTAGTGTATAATGTTTAGGGTTTATGGTTTAGGACTTAGATTTTAATGTCTATATGGTTTAGGGTACACAGGGTCAATCACAAAGATAATTGAGGACAATTTAAAACACTTGGACCCATTTGTGACTATTAACTATGTTTTTAGGTTGTCACTATACCATAAATGTCATCATGTAGATTGAGTTAATTAGTCAAATGAGGTAATCACTCATGTGATTTAGGCCAAACTGTGCCATGTAAACTTAATTACTAGTTTAAATAATATTAATCTGGGCTAAAATGATTGGTTTAATGTTTAAAGAGTTTATATTTATGATTCAGAGTTTAGGGCTTAGGTTATAGGTTTTAGGGTTTATAAGGTATAATATTGAAGGTAGTTGGGGAAAATTAGAGATCCTTAAACCTATATCTATGAGTAAAAATATGATTTTGAGCTCATTTAACCCCTACATCATCATAAATTGAGACAATTAAGTTAATTATGGTTTAATTCAAATGATGAAATTTTGACCAAGTTCATACATGTGAAACTAATTCTTACTATATATATAAAGGATGTTAATTGAGGCTAAATTTATTAGTGTAGGGTTTACAGTCTATAATTTAAAGGGTTTATGGTTTAGGGATTATAGATTATGACTTAATATAAATGGTATAGGGTTAAAGTTAAATGGTATAGGGTTTAGAGTTTAAGATATTAGATATAGGGTCCAATCACTAAGGTAATTAAAGAAAATTTGAGCTACTTTTTCACCTATTTATTATTTGATTACCTTCACGTTTGCATTTATAATAAAATTAGGGTCAATTATGCCATGTACATGTTTCATACATGTTATACGATCGATTGAGACATAAATTTGGTTTATGGGCTCAATTTTTCCTAGATCATACATGGAATTATACAAATATAATAATTGGATCAATTCATGATAGAAGATAGATCTTTTAATTTTGTCCAAAATCATATCTTACTATTGAAGGCATTCAAATTAAGCTAGAATACCTTTGCAATTAAAAGAATCAAACAGTTCCTCCTTTTTGGTTAATTAAGTTGAAGGGGTTTGAAATAGACTCTATTTAATTTAGATGCACAACTAGATTGGTACTCCAAAGGCTAAGTTTTGGCCTTAGGTTTAGAAAGTGCATTTTATGGCATCTTGTGATAAAATCAGTTATATCATAACGCATGTATGTTTATGGAATGTAGTCGTCATTAGGGCATAGGGATAACAATTTATGTTTTAGGGATTAGGGATTAGGGCATAAGATTTATGTTTAAGGACTTGTATATTAATGTCTAATTACTAGATATGCCATGTTCAAACCTAATTATTACTAAAAAAGTTGTTAATTAGGACTAAATTGAAATTGGTAAATAGATAAAGTTTATGGTTTATAATTTAGGGTATAGTGTAAATAGGGAAATTATGGTTTACTAATTAGGTTTTAATGTATATATGGTTTAGGGTACAAAGGGTCAATTACAAAGATAATTGAGTATAATTTGAATCACTTGGACCCATTTGTGACTATAGAATGTGTTTTGGGTTATTAGTATACCATGGATGTCATTATGAAAAATCAGTGAATTAGTCAAATGGGGTAATCAATCATGTGATTTAGGCCAAACTGAGCCATGTGAACTTAATGCTTAGTCTAAATGATGCTAATTTGGGCTAAAATGATGGGTTTAAGGTTTAAAGAGTTTATATTTAGGGTTTAGAGTTTAGGGATTAGTAACTTTAGGGATTAGGGTTTAGGGTATACAAAGTACAATCATGATGGTGATTAGGGTAAATTTGAGCTCTTAAACCTAGATCTATGAGTAACGAATGTGAACTTGGGGTTAATTATCCCCCACATCATCATAGATTGAGCGTATAAAATCAATTATGGTGATGAGTGATGTAGTTTTAACCAAGTTTATCCATGTGATCCTAACTATTACTATATATAAAGGATTTTAATTGGGGCTAAATTAATCCTAGGGGCCAACTGAGCCTCAATGTAAGGAATTTCATCCATATGATATCAATTGGGGATCTAAGTACTCACCATATTAAAAGATAAGTATTTTTTCAATTTGATATGCAATTTGATAATATATAATGGAAATTGGGGCTTACTTGGCCTTGATTACATACCATATTTAACCAATCAAGTATTAAGTTCTAGGTGATACATAATTTATGCTGAGAAATGCTTATCAAAGGAATTGTGTCAACATAATTTTAATTAGGGCCCTAATTGTACACCTTATTCAAATAATTAAGCATTTCATTCAATCTGATATGAGTTCAAGACCAATTGAACTATCTATAAGTAATTACATCCATCTAATAATAATTGGGATTCTAATTGTGCACCAAATTCAACAAAAAGAATATTTAGTTCAATATGATATGAAATTTAGTCCAATCTTTGTGCAAGAAATTTCATCCTTATACTGTGAATAGGGGAATCCACTGGTCCAAAATACATAACATATTGAGTAAAAAAAGTATTTATTTCAGTTGAATATGGAATTATGTCCAACAAAGGTTCATGCAAGTAACTAAATACATCTAATATTAGTTACAACTTCACTGCACCAATTATAAATTATATTTAGCTAATCATGTATTTATTTTTATCTTATACATAATTAGGGCTAACTAAGCCCCATGAAATTAGTTTTGTCCATATAATGTTGATTGGGTTCCATTAGTCCTGATTGCACAACATATTGAACCAATTGAGTATTTATGTTCAATATGATATGCAATTAGGGTAACTCAATCCTAAAGAAAGGAATTATATCTATCTAATGTCATTTGGGGCTCTAATTAAACCATTATAAATAAATTGATATTTTTTAAATAGTATATAAAATTGGGGACAAACAAGTCCAATGTAATTCACTGCTTCCACTTAATATCAATCGAGGCATTTTTCACCCCATGCAAGGAATTATGTCCATATAATGTGCATTGTGGATATTTTCCCATAAATACACATCATATTTAACCCATTATTTATTTTCTTCAATATAATTTGTAATTAAGAGTAATTAGTCCCCGTGCAAGGAATTCCTTCAATATAATTTCAATTAGGGCTTTCATAGAACACCATATTAAACTAATTGAATATTTAGTTCAATCTAATATATAATAAAGATTAAATGAGCCATGACAAAGTAATTATGTATATATGATGTCAATTGGGTATCTAATTGAACACCATATTATAAAAAACCAAGTATTTAGTTTATTTTAATACAAAAGTAGGGATAACCAAGCTCCCTTCAAGGAAATATTTCCATCTAATGTGAATTTGGGATCTATTGGCCCAATTACACACCATATTGGGATCAAAAGAACAATAAATTGATTCATAAGTTAATACATCTCCAATTATCATTCAATGCTATCAATTCTTGACAATAAATTGGTCCTAAACAATAATATTAATTGACTAATTTTTTATCTTAAGACTACTAGGCCTAATGACAGCTATTTGGGTTTTAGGGTGTCAAAAATATATAACACAATCATGATATTAAATAAAATGATCATGTTATTAACACAATTAATAAAATGATCACATTAATAATGCAATCACATTATTAATAGGATCATGATATTTTAATTTGAATTCAATTCCCATTCCTTTTGGCTTGGAAATGGCTTAGATTTACAAGACAAAGGCTTGGACTGTCAATGTATAACCAAGTTTTAAAATTATGATAAAAAACAAATTTTAACTTTGATTGCCAAATACACTAATAATTTCAACATGAAAATTTGAAAACATAATACCATCATGACAAGCACACTCTCCTCATTCTAGAAATATTATTTTAATAATTTTTGGACTAATTTAATGTTTCAAGTTATGTTGATTTATAACTATGCCTTTTTTAGGCCACTACATGCTTCAAACATACATGCATATACATGTTCATGTAATTTTTCTTTTGTTGATCTGAGTGAATTTTTTTATAGGGTCACAATCTAGGCCTAATTCTACACACATTCAAAAAAAATGTTTTTCATTTTTTTGAGGTAATTGGGTGCACCGCACAAACAACTATCCATTTTTTTGTTAGTTTTAGGATCTATTTACTTGAAAAAATCATAAAAACAAAGTATTCATTGAAAAAATAGAAAAAAATATAGGTCACAAATTATAATATCTTATCTAAATTTTATCTAAAGGGTTTCAAATAATATTAAATTCTACTCAAAAAATGGTGCATCACATGACCATCTATCTACTATTTTTTTATTTGAAAAAATAGGAATTCCTCTTAAAATTTTATATGTTTAAACTAGTTACACTTAACCATTTAAAAAAAAAATAGCATTTTGGAAAATAGACTCAAAATGATACATTTCATGTTTTTACCCCATCTTCAAATTGGAGTGTAGCTATATCAAATTATCTATAGAAGTTCACATTTATGAAATTTCAAGAAAGTCATGTTTACGTGTAGGCCATTTTTTATCCCCCAAATTTTTGTACTTACCCATATAGATATGTTATATGTTGATATGTTGACGAATATAGAGATGATATAAATAGTCTTGATTAGATATTAGATGAATGGGTTGGGATCATCAACTTAATGATTGGATAAGGATAATGAGTAGAGGATCAAAACATCATTATTATAATAGGACTCATCATAGTCTAAGCAATCTAATAAATATGGCACTTGAAATTATGCCCCATGATATAAGTGTGACCTAGAGGATATAGAACCAAAGTGCATAAAATGGGAAAATAATGAATTCTAAATCATTGAGGGAAACTAAAATCATCATGATAGCTTTTGGTGTCATCATAACATATTTTTTCATTGCCCAATAGATAAAAAGAGACATGATGCAAATAAAAAATAAGATAAATAGGATATATACACATGATGCAAATAAGTCAAAAAACATTGATCATACAAGTAACACACACAAGTATCTACATCCAATGTTGGAATATCTTGTATAATGATGGGATGAGTGATTGGGTGATGGGTTGGACTAGGATGATCATGATGTGGTTGTGGACTTAGAATAGACTTGGATTTGGAATAGATTAATGATGATGATTAAGATTAAGAACTGGGTAAGGATATGTATGTGGATATGTGTTTTGAACTAGGAAAAGGACTTGGATTACTATTAAGATAAGGATTTGGAGGTTTTATATGAGAGTCATAAGATTGATTGAGTGTTAGGAAGACTAGGTCAATGCTAACTTAATATAAACTATATTTACCCTTGGTTTATAATAAGAATATGGTTGATGTGTCGTGAAAGATAAAAGGCATGGATATGGATGAGACTAGGGGAAAATGCATAATATAAGACACTATGGACTATTGTATTTTTTAGAATATATGATTTTTAAGACTTTTGGAATATGTATGTATACTCTACAAATAAGGTTACTATGAAAGGGAATACCAAGCCTAACAACCAAGATAAGGAAAAATGGAATAATGGATGGAATGACAAAAGGATGAGGGTAAAAAAAAAAGGGGATGAGGACCAAGGAAGAATGGATTAGGAATCACCAAATGACCACATCATGAAGGAACTAGATGGTTAGTTACCTAAGTGTCCATTGGGGGATATGCCATGATTATTCTAGAATATTTCTCAAGACATCATCCACTAGTTTACAAAGGACAAAACATGAAGGAATGATAAATAAGATGCATGATATGATGGTAGATGATGGGTAGGACCAATGGGCCAAGGGATAAGATAGATATAGATGACATGGATTGATGAGTGAAAATAGATATGAAATGGATGGATTTTTCCCCCAAGTTTTGATGTAAAATGCATATAATAGATTATTTTATCATAACATCAAAAAATAATTTTCATCATGGTACTTTCCCAAGGTGATAGAAGACTAGTTTTTACCATTAGATGAATGAATTTTTTTCTTATTCTTTTATTATTTTGATTTTGACTTTCCTTTATTTTTGGGATGGCATCTTAAATTATTGGTGTAAGATGCAGGAATGCAGACACTAACTAGATCTTTAGCTAACACTTGTTATAGAGATGTGTATGTTATGATCATGCTATTGATGTAATATATATGGATGTCCTTGAATAATTTGTTGAAGATTTATTTGGACCCCTCCATATATCTAGATTGAGTGTCTTCATCAACTCTATAAGAGACAATACTACCTGGGGATGTGACGTGAGATATGGATTGGATTAAATATGATGTTCATAGGGGTGTAATGGATGGTAGGACTTGACCGGATCATGGTACTAAGATTATAATATGTGATGGGTGTTAGAAGTGTAGGACTAGTAGTCACACACATCATTGGAGATGTAGGACATTTTGTATTTGATTGGTGCCATATGATAAAAGAATTTAAGAGATCCAACAAACTTTGAATTTATAGTTCATATTTGATCTAATTATTTGAAGGATGCTTAACCATACTAATAGTGATTTTGAAATTATTTTGATTTTTTTGTTGGATTTGACTTTGACTATCCCATGGTGCTATATTTTGGGCTTCACTAGGGGAGATTGATTTTTTTACTTTGATGATACCCTAGTGCTTAACATTGGGATTCACTAGGGAGAGATGTTTTTTATTAGGCTGATGATTTTAATTTTCTCAATTTTGATTTATGGGATCAAGGGTGATTTGATCATGATTTAGGACTTTTAGAATATGGTCTTAGATATTAGTATTTATGTCACATATTTTATTACTAGATGAAGAGTCTAATGATGTATTTTCTTGGTCATCCTTATGGAGGGAGGTGATTAAATAACTATTGATAAGAATAAAGGGTTATTTTATGGATGAATGTGGGGGATATTATATGATGAGGTTAATGAGGAGTGATACAAAAGCATGGTCCTCATAAGGGTTCTTAGAAGACCCAGTTTCAACATTGGAGAAAAGTTCCTTGATATCAACAAAAGGATCACTAAGACTAGATTAAAGACATGCATTTAAGGTAGGATCAGATTCACTCTAATAATCTTTGATATATAAATCTTGTAATAAATTTTTTATGACTTCATCATCCTAATCAAAAGATATGCTTGGTTATTAATTATCATCCAAATTATAGGTATCTTCAAAATATGAGGCATGGTCATCAACTTATATGAGGGATGATGAGGAATCTGATTCAGACACTAGTGTTTAACATGAACTTAATATAGATAACAATTATATTAACTTTGATGTTGAATTTAATGTACAAGATGAAATTCTACTAGTAAAATATTTATTATCTATAATTGACCTCTCAACTTAGGGTTTTTGATATGGTGGATGAGGGGTATATGATGGAGGAACAATGGATTTGACAAGAATAAGCCCATGAAAGGACTCAAGAGGGAAGGAAGAACAAGGCTTATGGGTAATACACTCATTTTTTATGTAAGATTTATTAAATATTGGTGGATGATTAAATATGTATGTGGTGTCTTGACCTTGGATTTTTAATGGAAGGGCTTGATTATGATCATGAATTAAATCTTGGAATTCCTCTTCTTGTTCACCTAGGGATGTAGACTCATCTAATTCATTATAGATTTCAATGTCACCATGGTTAATGAGGTCTTAGACATATCCATGGAAATTATGGCATTGATTAATGGTGTTCCCTTAGGTTTAATGATATAAAAAGTACTGATTAGCTTTATACCAAGTGGTATTAGGTTTAATAGGATTAAGATGCCATATGTCATTGGCAATAAACTAATGGAAGAGGGATTTGAGGGATATAGGAATATGAGTATGGGGGATCTCTTCAATTAATTCTTTATATGTGAAAGCATTAGAATTTGTATCATATGGTTTTTGACATGATGTGGTGGGAAGACTAGTAGTAGACAAGGTGGACAGGATAGGATTTCCTTTGATAGTGTAAGAATGGGTGGACAACTAACAATGACAAGTGGATGGAGTATTGGAATGGGACTCATGTGGATGGGTAGAGACTGAAAGTAAGGTTGGGTGGATAGGATCAAAGTCTATAATATGTAGATTTCTCATCTCAAGGAGGTAGGAGAGGAGCATATCCATTTTGGTGATGAATCATTATTCAATCAGGGTATTGATCAAATTTATTTTGGATTTCATGGATAAGGATGGAAGAAAGTAAAGATGAGGTGGTTTGCCAAGCCTAATCAGATCATGTGGGGGATTGAAAATAAGGACTAAATAATGATGATTGGATGTGTAGAATAAAATTAAATATATAAGACTTTTTTAGTGGTTGATTCATTTCATTTTAGCAAACTTGGTTTGATGGTTTTCTCATTTACTTGGGTAGTTATTGCTTTGAGTGAACCTAGTCTAATGGTTCTTTGTTTTTCTTGCATAGTTATTTGGGTTAGTATATTTTTTAATTTTCCCATGTTCATGATGGTTGGTCATGTTGCCTTCCCAACTAAATATAATATATAGTTACATAATTTTTGGGAATGATCACCCCAAATCTCCATGTGCTTTAACAAGGAATCATAAATATCCAATGCTTCAATAAGGAAGAATCATCTCTAACAAGTTATAGATAAACATTATTTACTCACATACAAGTGTAATCCTTCTTTTCTCTTAAAAAATTTCAATTTTTAATTTTATATTTCAGATTTCACATATGGATATTGACTACTTCATTTTAATTATAGGTCTACATGGAACAAAGTTACACATATAGAACCATCCCCCAAAGAGAAAGTGTGTTCTACATAGTCAAGTACATTTTATCTTTTTACTCTAGAAACTCCATAGCTATAATAAAATAGGGGTATTTATAGATACTGAAATATGGTCTTAATTATTTTAAAATGACAATATTGACACACATTTACCACACATTCTTGAAAACTCAAACAAGGTCAACATTTATCATTATCGCAAACTTGCATGTTATATTATGAGTCAATCCTTCTATTCTATTTATATACACCTAAAATAACCTCATTGATTATTTAAAACCTAATAAATATCTTTCATAAAAATCTAAGAACTCTCAATATATATTGTCTATACATAGGTTGGTTTTTCTAGACATAATCATTATAGATGAATGATACTAACCTAATCTGGTCAATACTAGTCCACTTTCACCAATAGATATTTTATAAAATCAAACCCATCATTTTGGTCAACCCACCAACTTAGAGTGTCAGTTGTATGAGTAATTATTAAATTAGATCCATGTATAAATAAATTAAGGTATCAGTTAAATGGGACTTGGAACTTATCTGATATACATCTACACACTATGGTACATTGATAAAATATACCCTATTCTTCCCAAATTACACAATCACACTAGGTGGGGAACTATGTATGGCTTGATTTATTCATTTGAGTATTAGATACTTAGATAGTGGTCAATCATTAGAGGGGGTGATTGGGGTCATTTCATCCCATTACACTTTCCCCCATTTTTTCAATTTTATATCCCTCATAAGCACATCTAGATTTCAATTTAAATGAGTTTGTATAGTATAAATTTCTTGATGAGAGTTGTAAATTATCTGATACACATCTATACACTATGGTACATTGATAAAACATACCCTATTCTTCCCAAATTACACAATCACACTAGGTGGGGAACTATATATGTCTTGATTTATTCATTTGAGTATTGGATACATAGATTGTGGTCTATCATTAGAGGGGGTGATTGGGGTCATTTTATCCCATTACACTTTCCCCCATTTTTTCAATTTTATATCCCTCATAAGCACATCTAGATTTCAATTTAAATGAGTTTGTATAGTATAAATTTCTTGTTCATAGATAAAATAAATTGGAGTTGTGCACAAAAAAATGTTTTCAATATATAATCAATGATAAAGGAATGTGTTAGTGTGAGTCACACATATAATTAAATTTATTAGTATTTATAATCTTATATAATGAAGGGAAAAAATATATTGATCATTCACTTTATAAACATATTGATAGGATCCTTATAAACAAATGGAAGATGTTTGTATGTAGTGAGAGAAAAATTATTGTTCATTAAAATACATAGAAAAGTCTCATTTCCATAATAATAATAATAATAATAATAATAATAATAATAATAATAATAATAATAATAATAATAATAATAATAATAATAATAATAATAATAATAATAATAAGAATAATAATAATAATAATAATATCTCAAATCCATGTCTAGTATCCTCATAAAGCTTGATTTATTCATTTGAGTATTGGATACATAGATAGTGGTCAATCATTAGAGGGGGTGATTAGGGTCATTTCATCCCATTAAAATTTCCCCCATTTTTTCAATTTTATATCCCTCATAAGCACATCTAGATTTCAATTTAAATTAGTTTGTATAGTATAAATTTCTTGATTTTATCATGTTTTTAGTGTCAATCACCCTAGTGCACTATAAATATATAATAATAAGCCATTTTATAAATACACAATTTTTCATGAGGATACTAGACATGGATTTGAGATATTATTATTATTGTTATTATTATTATGGAAATGAGAGTTTTCTGTGTATGTTAATGAACAATAATTTTTCTCTCATTACATACAAACATCTTCCTTTTTTTTATAAGGATCCTATCAATATGTTTATAAAGTGAATGATCAATATATTTTTTCCCTTCGTTATGTATGATTATAAATATTAATAAATTTAATTAAATGTGCAAGTCACACTAACACATTCCTTTATCATTGATTATATTTTGAAAACATTTTTTTGTGCACAACTCCAATTTATTTTATCTATGAACAAGAAATTTATACTATACAAACTCATTTAAATTGAAATCTAGATGTGCTTATGAGGGATATAAAATTGAAAAAATGGGGGGAAGGTGTAATGGGTTGAAATGAACCCAATCACCCCCTCTAATGATTGACCACTATCTATGTATCCAATACTCAAATGAATAAATCAAGCCATACATAGTTCCCCACCTAGTGTGATTGTGTAATTTGGGAAGAATAGGGTATATTTTATCAATGTACCATAGTGTATAGATGTATATCAGATAAGTTCCAAGTCCCATTTAAATGATACCCTAATTTATTTATACATGGATCTAATTTAATAATTCCTCATGCCACTGACACTCTAAGTTGGTGGGTTGACCAAAATGATGGGTTTGATTTTATAAAATATCTATTGGTGAAAGTGGACTAGTATTGACCAGATTAGGTTAGTATCATTTATCTATAATGATTATGTCTAGGAAAACCAACCTATGTATAGACAATCTATATATTGAGAGTTTAGAGATGTTTATGAAAGATATTTATTAGGTTTGAAATAATCAATGAGGTTATTTTAGGTGTATATCAATATAATAGAAGGATTGACTCATAATATAACATGCAAGTTTGTGATAATGATAAATTTTGACCTTGCTTGAGTTTCCAAGAATGTGTGGTAAATGTGTGTCAATATTGTCATTTTAAAATAATGAAGACCATATTTTAGTATATATAAATACCCCTATTTTATTATATCTATGGAGTTTCTAGAGTAAAAAGATAAAATGTACTTGACTATGTAGAACACACTTTCTCTTTGGGGGATGGTTCTATATGTGTAACTTTGTTCCATGTAGACCTATAATTAAAATGAAGTAGTCAATATCCATATGTGAAATCTGAAATATAAAATTAAAAATTGAGTTTTTTAAGGAGAAAAGAAGGATTACACTTGTATGTGAGTAAATAATGTTTATCTATAACTTGTTGGAGATGATTCTTCCTTATTGAAGCATTGGATAATTATGATTCCTTGTTAAAGCACATGGAGAGTTGGGGTGATCATGCCTAAAAATTATGTAACTATATATGATATTTAGTTGGAAAGGCAACATGACCCAACCATCATGAATATGGGAAAATTAAAAAATATGCTAACCCAAATAACTATGCAAGAAAAACAAAGAACCATTAGACTAGGTTCACTCAAAGTAATAACTACCCAAGTAAACGAGAAAACCATCAAATTAGGTTTTCTCAAATGAAATGAATCAACCACTAAAAAATTCTTATATATTTAATTTTAATATTTCTTTCAAGTTTGTTCAAGTTTTCTCCATGTAAAAAAATGCATGGTTGAAAGGGAATGAATAATGTTCATGCCACCATCATGAATGAAGGTTTTAATTATGTAGTTTCACTCAATTTATAATAAAATGCATGATTGAAAGATAATGGATAATGTCCATGCCCCCATCAGGACTGAAGATATGATAAGTGAAAATTGGAGTGAAAACCATTTTTTAATTAATTATAAACCATGCTTTTTTGTATGTGCACAAACTAGTATCATGTCTCCTAAATGTAAAACAACTGATATAGAATGTTATGAATATTTATGCTAATCTTGAGAAACTCTATCTCAAATGTGTGTGTATGGAGACTTGTAAGCCTATTCCTATAAAATTTTGTGCATATACCCATTCATATGCACACACATGTGGATGATTCTATGCTCAAGTCTATTTAAAGTGAGTACTATGCATGATATATGACCATGTCAATATATATATATATATATATATATATATATATATATATATATATATATTAGTGTGCCAATATATTTCATGTATGTAAACCATTTTAATATATAAAATTTGTATTTTGATATGATTTTCCACTTGTGAAGCTTTTGTCGCTATGACAAGTCCACTACAATGCCCGCAGTTTTAGGTGAGGGATGTATCTTATAAGTGACTCATCTTAAAAGAAGAGATAAATATATAATGGAATTACTGATAATAACATCAAGTGAACATGTGGAGAATATGTCATCATATTAATGTATATATCAATTAATGAATGTATGTGACATATGGAATGTAGGGTATGTAAGTGTCATGTATAGATAAATGTATCAATGGAGCATATAGTATAAGTAAAATTGAATAATACTATTAAATAATAGTGCATGATATATAATATATCACCCAATGATATTAAAAATCTCAACAATCATAAATTTTAATGTCAGATAGAATTCTGAGGGCCACATAAAAGGAACATAAAATGTCTCAAGAAAAACCTCCAAGGACCACATGCAAGAGGACATAGAAAATTTTGTAAACAAGGGACATACAAGATGTCACATAAAACAAGGATAAGTGACACAAAAAATAATCAAACATAAAGTAACCTATAATGTAATAGAGTGACAAAATTAATGGAACATGGAACATGAAACTATTCTAGACCATATGTATCAGTGTCACATTATAGTATAATGTTAGATCATGTATCACTATGTAATATATGAGTAACTAAAAATGTGTGTGTAAAATATATAAGTAGATAAAAGTGGTACATAGGTCATTTAAAGATATAAATTTTAATAGTTAAACATATGAAACAAGATGCCCTCAAGTATTGACATGGGTATTGGGTTGAAGGAAGACCAACATATGTATGTCCATGTGTAACCTTTATGTCCAACATAAAAATCATATATTGTGAAATGTGCATGTGTATGAAAATAATAATCCATATAATAAATAGGTGATAAATCACATATGTATATAGTGTAATATATAAATCAATATCATTCTTAGGTATTGATTGTACATTTTTTGAATACTAGAGTGTTTTTTTATTATATGATTATTTTATTTTTATTTTTTTAATATTTTAAATTTGGAAAAATTAGCCAATGATCATATCAGTGGGAGGGTCATGGGAAGTTCATGTATTAACTAGTGGAAGGGAACTCCATCATGGGTGGGAAGTACCAACTATAGGTGGGTCAATATCTAATAAGGAGTCATGTGGTGTACCATATTTGTCATGATTGCTACTCATGGAAATTGTAATATGATGAGTAGTTATATACGGCCAAGTACTATATGGTATGTGATGTATATTAGGAGAATTTATCACTTCTTGTGTTTGTTTTGGAACATGTTGAACTTCTTATAGTACTAATTGAGCATGTACTATAGGTTATGGTTCTTTTGTAGTCTCTGAGTAATGTTCTGATGTGATTGGTAGTGCATAGTTGAATACATAGATAGATCATATATACATGTGAAAATAAAATATTTAGGATTATCCTTGATATGTGTATCCACCATATATGAATAATTATCATCATTAATTCTATCAAAAATATCTAAATAATGTTTTGAATATGTTTATCCACCATCTCTAAATAATGATCTTGAATATGTATACTAAACCTCTCTAAATAATGATCTTGAATATGTGTATTGAACCTCTATGAATAATGACCATGATTATATCAATCAACCAATAAATGTGGTGGTGGATTTGGAGGAGGATATATCATTGACCACATAGGATAATCATGCCATATAGTTGGAATTGTGACTGATTTGTTGCAATATAGGTAATTTAGGCATTGATGTACTATATAGAGAATTGCATGAAGTTTTTACATCTATGACAATCCAAAAAACATATCAAAGACATAATGATATGAAAAACTAAGAATGGTGTAGATAATATGGCTAAACGTACCTAAAGGGGTAATACTCTATGTTCGAAGGTATTATGTCTTTGAATATATAAATCACTTATTTTTTTTTGTTATATCTTTTAAATCTTGTCACATGTGTTCAAGGTATTGGATAAGTTCCATCATGAAAAATTTCTCACTTAAACCATTATCAATTATAATAGTGTATATATGTTGTTTATCAATGTAGGTTCATATCAACAATGCATATAAATATGAATCCTCATTAACTATATGAATGTCATCAAATTTGATCATGGATCAAAAAGGTGGAATATTGATAAGTGTACCAATGATAGTATTTATTGGATGATCATATTTATTCTATGGAGGATACATGTTGTATGCATAATGTTCCTTTGAAGTGTTTTTAGTTTCTATTGAGTCATGTTTATGAAAAGGATCACTAAAGATCTTTAAATTGTTATTTTTATTGTGTTGCAATTGATATTAATTTGTGGGAACTCCTAAAACAATAATATTGTCATCTATGAGATCTTGTATTTTATGTTTTATGTATAAATATATATTAATCGAATGATCTAGAATTTGATGATACTCACAATATGTATTTACATCATACATCCTTGGTCTAAGATTGCTTGGATTGTGTTGGAAATATTGTCATTGATGTCAAAAGTCTAGCATTGGTGATAAAGGCCCTGTTGCATTTAATGATGTTTTTAATATTCATATCTTGGCTAATGTGTGTTAATATTTATTTAATATTAATGAATAAATTTTTGGTTGCATATAAGCCAAAAGAGGGCCCATGGAGAAGTTAAAGAGTCACAAGGTAAAGAAAAAAGAGGAATGGGATGTATTTTCTCATGAAGACTCATCTTCAAGAATTCCAAGAGTCACCATGTGAGTACAAAAGAGGGTATGGCACATTTTTCAATGAAGGGACACTTTGAGGAATATGAAAAGTCACCAAAATAAAAATAAAAGAGGAAAGGATACTTTTGCTGAAGGGTCACCATATGACTTTTCAAATGCAAGGATACGAAGGGTCATACAATTTTGGCACCATTTTCCATGAGGATTTAAGGGTCACAAGGGGTGAATGCCAAAGGTCATTTGGAAAGATATAAATAAAGGCTTAAGAATCCATTTTTAATATGCAAGAGAGTGCATGGTTTGTATTTGTTTTCAAAGAGATAAAAGTAGGATATGTTGTAGAGTTATATCATTTATTGACTAAGTAACATTGAGAGATAGTTGTGTTTTATACACAAGAGGGGTTGGTGCTCCTATGAGTTGGTGCTCACAAATAGTTGTTATGTTATTTCTTGGCAAAGGGGTTTGTGATCCTTCAAGTTGGTTCTTATGAACTTTGTAATTTGAGTTGGTGATCATTCATACACTTGAGATTATTCTTTATGGTTTTTCCCACTTTGGGTTTCCACATAAAAATATGCTCTCTCTCTCTCTCTCTCTCTCTCTCTCTCTCTCTCTCTCTCTCTCTCTCTCTCTCTCTCTCTCTCTCTCTCTCTCTCTCTCTCTCTCTCTCTCTCTCTCTCTCTCGCGTGTGGTGCATATTATTGTTTCAATTTAATTTCATATCTTGAATATGTGGTTAAGTGGTTAAATAAAAGGAATTTGATTAAGTAAAAAGATATATAATATACTGATTCACCCCCCACTCAATATATTTCATGATTAACAATTGGTATCAAAGCAAGTTCCTTTTGAAAAGGTTTTATAGCTTGAAGGTAGATTAGGAAAGCATGATGGCTGGATCACATGAAAGTTTTTCTACAAATAAGGCACCTTTTTTTGATGGGAAAAATTATGTTTTTTTGAGCATAAGGATGAAGACTTATTCGATGGACCTTGGATTCAACATATGGTAAGTAATGGTGGAGGAATATGAAGAGCCACAGACACTTGTAACTACTCTGATATTAAAGAAGATAAGTGAAAATAATGCTAAAGCTTTAAATGTTATTTTATGTGGTTTATGTAAATCAAAATTTGTTAAAGTTAAGCAATGTAAATTTTCTCATGAAACTTGGGTAAAACTTGAGAATATTTACAAAGGTGATGGAAAGGTTCAACAAGCTAAGATTTAGACATTTAGAAGACAATTTGAGAGTTTGAAGATGGAAGAGGAAGAAAATATAGCAAATTCTCTTTTGTGGGTTGATCAAATAGTTAATCAGATTCAAGGTCTTGGAGAAAAGTTAGAAGAATAAATTATGCTTCAAAAGTTTTGAGATCTCTACCATTGAGATTTGATGTAAAAGTTTTAGTAATTGAAGAGATGAAGAATTTATCCAAATTAAGGATGGATGAACTACATGGTATTCTTACATCATATGAAATGTGGACCAAATAAGAGAAACCCTCAAAGAGAGAAGCTACTTTCAAGACATCAAATAAAGAGAAGACTAAGATTCAAGAATCAAGTGATTGTTCTAGCGATGATGAAGATGATAATAGAGCTCTATTCATTCATAAGCCAAAAAAGAGCACATGTAAATATCAAGGAAAATTATGTTTTAAATGTTTTAATTATGCAAAGATTACAAATTTTGTAGATAAGTTCATAGCTAAGGGTAATGGTGATAATGAAGAAGGAAAGTATACATAAAAGAATAATTTTAAAAGAAATTTCAAGAAGGCATTCGAGAAGAAGAGTTTGTATTCTAAATATCCTAGCTCAGTCAAAGATAGTGGAGTTAGTGATTTAGAAGAAGAGATTCTATTCATGGCCATACATGAAGATTCCTTCACAATCAAAAGTATAGATGATTAAGAAGAAGAAAAGGATGAAGCTAAAGTGAATATGGAAAAAGAACTCATTTGTGGCTTAGAAGAGTTAAAATATCTTGAGAAGAAGAATCAAATATTAAAGCTCCAAATCAAGAAAAATGAAATAGAGTCAAAGAAAATAATTGAGGATCTACAAGAACACTTTGAAGAAGCCAAAAATAATGAAGAAGACCTAATGGCATAATTACAAAATGTAAGTAAAGAATACAAAAGTTATGTTATTGAAATTGCTTCTTTAAAAACAGATCTTGAGAAAACAAATAACACAATCAATGATTTATAATTTGAGAAAAAGCATGCATATGTTGAATAAGATATTAGAAAGACAAATATCAATGTTAGATAAGACAGATATCAGATTTGAAAAAGAGAAAGGGGAGGCCACTACTTTCATAGACAAGGAAAAAGGAAAGAACAGTGTTGAAGCTCTTACAAAAGAGGAAATAAAAGGGAAGAAATGAAGAATACAGAGGACATCTCAACCAAAGAATGTTGGAGGGAACAGAGCTATAAAGGGTAATTAGGTTATACATAGACAAATAGGTCCTATTTTTATAGTTACTATTTTTTTTTAAAGGATATGGTCATAAGAAAATATAATGCCAAAAAATGGCTAATAATTTCAGAAATAAGGAGAAGGAAAGTTATGCAAAAGCCACAACTCTTTTGCTCCTTTATCAGGCTTTAATGAAGAGGCCATAATATGTTACAATTGTAACAACTTTAGACACATAGATTATTATTGTAGAATCATGTTCAAGTTAGTCAAGAAGGGCTAGAGTTTCAAGGCTCCATTCATCAAGAAGAAAGTTTAGACAAGTTTATGGTAGAAGAAACAACCTAAAAAACCTATGATGGTATAAACAAATTTTCATGAAATAAATGAAGAAAATCCATGGTTCATTGATAGTGGATGTTTGAGGCATATGAAAGGAGAAAAAATCAAGTTCATAACCTTGAAGAAGATCAATGGTGGCACAGTGAAAATTGGAGATAATACTACTACCAGAATTGCTAGAAAAGGTATACTAAGTTTGGATAATGGTAGAACTAAAACTAAAAATGTTTTATATGTGAAGGTATTAAGTATAATATTTTGAGTGTAAGTCAACTTTATGATCAAGGGAACACACTAAAGTTTTATGCTAAATGTTTTAAATTAGGATAAAAGATTCAGATGTGTTGGTTGTAAATTCTTAGAGAAAAGGCAATAATTTGCATATGTTATCATACATCAAAGTTTAAAGATGTTGTTTGGGTCAGATTGAATAAAGTTATCTATGACACAAGAGAATGGGTCACATAAATTTTGACAATCTTGTCAATATTAGTAAGAAATAAGTAGTCAAAAATATTCCAAATATTATAAAGCCATCTAACACATTTTATGAACCTTGTCAGCATGGGAAGAAAGAAGGTGGTTCAAAACAAAAGAGTACTCAACCACTTATATGTTAGATATTGTTCACACTGATCTATGTGGACCTCTAAGAAATCAAAGTACTCAAGGTGAGAAATATTTCATGTTGCTTATTGATGATTTTTCATGTATGACTTGGGTAATATTTTTAAAGAAAAAATCAGAAGCTTTCAGACATTTCAAAGCATTAGTTGAGAATAAAACTAGTTTGAAGATTAAGTATCTAAGATCAGATCGAGGAGGAGAATTTATGTCAAATTAGTTTATTGAGTTTTGTGAAGATCATAGAATAAAGAGATAATATTTAGCAGCCAAAACTCCATAGCAAAATGGATTAGTTTAACGAAAAATTGAATAGTTCAAGAGATGGCAAGGATAATGCTAAATGAATCCAAGATAGTAGATAAATATTAGAGAGAGACAATTGTTACAATAGTTCATATTTAGAATAGAGAATTATAGAGAGTCAATAGTGACAAG
The DNA here is from genome assembly GCA_037957365.1 of Torreya grandis. Classification (NCBI taxonomy): domain Eukaryota; kingdom Viridiplantae; phylum Streptophyta; class Pinopsida; order Cupressales; family Taxaceae; genus Torreya; species Torreya grandis. Next base: position 739,155 of record JARHVA010004719.1, on the reverse strand, counting down.
ACTCCTTATGAGTTATGGAAAGACAAACCAACAATAGTTGATTATTTTAGAGTTTTTGATAGTAGATGCTTCATAAAAAGAATTGATGAAAAACTTGGTAAGTTTGAATCCAAAGTATATGAAGGTATATTTCTTAGTTATTCTTGAAAATGTAAAGTTTATAAATGCTATAACAAAATAAGCAAGATTTTTTTTGAAAGTGCAAGTGTCAGGATAGAAGAAGATGGAACATAAAGAATCAGTGATCTAGTAGACATTCCTAAAATAATTGAAGAGGAAGATTTTGAAGAATCAGATGAAGATGAGGAGAAAAAGGACACCAAAACTCTATCCAAATATGTTTAGATAAATCATAATGAAAGTGACATCATCAGGGACATAAATGAAGGAAATTCACACCAAAATAATGATGGTAAGTGAATCTAATCAAGTTAATTTTTCTTTGTTATCCAAAATTTAGCCTAAAACTTTTTCATAAAATAGACATGATAATCATTTGGTTAAGGAAATGGATGAATAATTAAATTAGATAAAAAAGAATGATACTTGGGAATTAATACGTAGACCAAAAGATCACAATGTGATAGGAACAAAATGGGTTTACAAAAATATGTTGAATGAAAATGGAGAAGTGACCAAGAATAAATCAAGATTAGTATGTAAAATATATGCTCAAATTGAGGGAGTAGATTTTTAATAAACTTTTCTACCACTAGCAAGGCTAGAGGTTATTAGAATGTTTCTTGCATATGTAGTGTTTAAAAATTTCAAAGTGTTTTAGATGGATGTCAAATCTACCTTCTTAAATAGGAATCTAGAAGAAGAGGTTTACATTGAGAAACCTAATGGATTTATTCTCTCAAATATTAGTATCTATGTATGCAGATTGAAGAAAACACTATATGGACTGAAATAAGCTCCCAGAGCTTGGTATGCAAGAATTGATAAGTACCTATAGGATCAAGGTTTCAAGAGAGAATTTACTGATAGTAATCTCTACATCAAAATAGAAGGTGTGAATCAATTGATTATTGTGGTATATGTTGATGACATAATTGTTGGAGGAAACATTGAAAAGATGACAAAATAATTTTTTGATAATATGCAAAAATAATGTGAGATGTCTATGCTTGGAGAATTGTCATTTTTCTTAGGATTACAAATATTATAGTTAGATAAATGAATTTTCATATCTCAAAAGAAATATAATGAGGAAATGTTGAAGAAATTTGGTTTTGAGGATTGTGCACTAGTTGGCACACCAATGAGTATAGAAAATAAGGTGAGCACGGATGAAGATTCACCCATTACAAATCAATCTTTATATAGATCTATGGTTGGTAGTCTTTTATATTTTATATCATCAAGGCTAGACATCATGCATATAGTAGGTATGGTTGTAATATATCATTTAGATCCAAAATATAGTCATGTTTAGTTGGTGAAAAGAATATTAAGATATATCAAGGGGACATTACATTATATATTGTGGTATCCCACAGGCAGAGATTTTACTTTGGTTGTGTATATAGATTCATATTGGGTAGGTTGCATGGATGAAAAAAAGAGTACATGTGGAGGAGCTTTCTTCCTTGGTGATAGCTTAGTATAATAGATAAGCAAAAATCAAAATTAAATATCACTTTCTATAGCTGAAGTAGAATATATTTCAGTGGTATTGTGTTTTACTCAAGTGCTTTGGATGAAACAAACTTTGGAAGATATCAAGGTAAAATATGATCAACATATTTCTATTTTTTGTGACAACATAAGTACTATTAATATTTTAAATAATCTAGTGATGAATTTAAGAATAAAGCATATTCCCATTAGATATCACTTTTAGAGAGAGTAGGTTACAAATCAACAGGTTAAGATGGAATATATTAGTACTATAGAGCATATTGTAGATATTTTCACAAAAGCACTACCAAAAGACACATTTGAGTATCTATGGGAGAATTTGGGAGTAATTTATTTTACTTCCTACCATTGATGATCAACATTAGTTGAGGGAGAGTTAAGTGTTAGCTCTAGGTTAGGCCCTTTGCCATTAATGTCATAGGGGGAGAAGAATAGGTATAGGTACAGGAATAGGTGTAGAATAGGTATAGGGAATAGGTACAAGTTTCTATAGTAAGGGGGAGTTATTGTATGTTTTTCAGATGGTAGTATATGTAGGTTTCAGAATGTGTTAGTTTCAATTTGAGGTTATTATCAATGACAAAGGGAGAGATTATTGTAAATATTGTCATTGATGTCAAAATTATAGAATTGGTGATAAAGGCCCCATTTCATTTAATGGTGTTTTTAATATTCATATCTTGGCTAATATGTGTTAATATTTATTTAATATTAATGACTATATTTTTGGTTGCATATAAGTCAAAAGATGGCCCATGGAGAAGTCAAAGAATCACAGGGTAAAGATAAAAGAAGAATGGGACATATTTTCTCATGAAGAGTCATCTTAAGGAATTCCAAGAGTCACCATGTGAAGACAAAAGAGGGTATGGTGCTTTTTTTCATGAAGGGACACTTTGAGGAATACAAAAAGTCGCCAAGATAAAGACAAAAGAGGAAAGAATGCTTTTGCTTATGAAGGGTCACCATATGAATTTTCAAATGCGAGGATATGAAGGGTCATGCAAGTTTGGCACCATTTCCATGAGTATTGAAGGGTCACAAAGGGTGAATTCCAAAGGTAATTTGGAAAGATATAAATAAAGGCTTAAGAAGCCATTTTTAATATGCAAGAGAGTGCATGGTTTGTATTTTTTTTTGAAGATAGAAAAGTAGGAGATATTATAGAGTTATGTCATTTATTGAGTAAGCAACATTGAGAGATAGTTATGTTTTATACACAAGAGGGGTTGGTTCTCTTATAGGTTGGAGCTCACAAATATCTACAATGGGTTGGTGTTCTTATGGGTTGGTGCTCTTATGGGTTGGTGTTCATAAATAGTTTTTGTGTTGGTGCTCAGTAAAGGGGTTGGTGCTCCTGCATGTTGGTGCTTATGAACTTTGTAATTTGAGTTGGTGATCATTTATATACTTGAGATTATTATCTATGTTTTTCCCACTTTGGGTTTCCACGTAAGAATATAATGTCTTTTTCTCTCTCTTGTGTGGTGCATATTATTGCTTCCATTTTATTGCATATATTGAATGTGTGGTTAAGTGGTTAAATAAAAGGAATTTGATTAAGTAAAAAGATATATAATATACTAATTCACCACCCCTCTCAGTATGTTTTGTGCTTAATATATTGATCTCATTTGGAGGGGGAGTTTTATAAGGTTACACTCTCATAACTCATTTAATATCACATTAGGAGGCGATGGTAATTATCAAAACTTCCTCTTTGATAGATATATCAATCGTAATTGGTTTATAGGTTATGAAACTTTATTTACTATAATATTTGCCTCATTCTTTTTATCACTTGGTTTGAACTTATAACTTGGTTTGATATGTATTTTTTTTGTTAAAATAGTCCTAGGATTGTATGTATACTCAAGTTTTTGTATAAGTAATTATTTTGAATTATTTGGCCCTCATTGTATGGAATGATTCATCAAATGATTTAAATATCTTGAATATAATGGACTCATGTAGTAGTGCTAGAAATAATCACTGAATATATCTTGTAATTCATTATTGGCCATAAAACTAGTCATCTTGGCTAGCATAGTATTGTATCAAAGTACATAGTGAATAATTGGTTCATTGGATCCTAGATTTAGTTTAGCAATTTATGCATAAGATAACTTCTAATTGATGTTGACAGAAAAATGTGTTAATAATTGGTTGTCCAAAGGGTTTAATGCTCTTAATAATTTGAGAGGATGATCATATAACTAATTTAATTCATAATATCTTATCATTATATGTATACTATTTAATCATTGTATGCATAATACAAGCATGTTGAATGGAATGATATAAGGTGTTTCTTAGGATCACATTTACCCTTGTGTAATGGGAATTTGGGAGTTAAGAAACCTATTGGTAAAGGTTAGGTTGTTATCTTAGGGGTTAATGTGTTATGGAGAAAAGTATGTGATTCCATGGAATAACTAACTCTCAATGCACCATGATTTAATTTCACCACATTGGTATGCATAGTTGTAACATATTTATCAAGGGAACATGCATTAGGTGAGGTTGGAAATGAGGTGTTAATATACATCAAGGAAGGAGTAAAGGTTTCCTATGTATTAATCAATATAAAAATATTTTGGAGGCCTCATGTTTCCCATAAATCTTGGGTGAATGTCACATAGGTCACTAATGGTGTAGGCATAAGAATAACACTAGAAGTAGTGGTCTAAATATATGATGTATAACTACTACCTTAAAATGATTCACTATTAATGGTAACGGGATATTATTTATGTAATTAATATTTAGTAATATAATTAATTAAAGAGATTAATATAATTAAGATATAACTTTTGAATGTAATTCAGATCAATAGATATGGTATTCAAGCATACATATACATGTAAAAGATTGATATTGATTTTATTAATTTGACAAGTGGTATATTTTAAATATGAAAATAAAAAAGGAGATAAATATACTTATTTATTTTTATAAATTTTGACTTTGAATGTATTATGTAATTGAAAATTAGGATGAAACAAGTCTAAGGTTTGTTCGATTCTAGAACTTATTCATTGATTGAGTTGGTTTTGTTTTTCATATCTAGGTCAATATTGTTGATTGATAGCGACATTCACATAGGTATGAAAAAGTAATATATGATCATTTTTGACTATATTTTCTTGATATATTTTTTCAATCTTAAATAATAATGACACGTGTAGATCCAAAAAATTAACCTTCTTTGCCTTGAAAGCCTAGATGTGCTTGTGAGGGCTAGAAACTTACAAAAATGGGAAAAGTTTAATGGATTGAGCTGACCCAAATCACCCCCATATGATTATTTACCACTACCTACATATATAATACTCCAAGGATGGAAATAAAGCCACACATAGTTCTATCACTTAGTGTGATTATGTAATTTAGGGCTAATATAGCATATTTTATCAATGTGCAATAGTATATAAATGTTTTTTTACACTATTTTTTATAGAAATATATATTTTTGTATGATTGTGTGTGTGTGTGTGTGCATAAATATAAAATATAATAATGATAAATATATAAAATAATCAATAATTCTAATTTGGACAATTTGCTAAATGTGGAAAATTACTATTTTTAAAAAACATTATTAAGAGATATACATAGCTTGCACACAATGTTTTGTTTATTGTTTTGGTTTTCTAAAACTAGAAATTAGTAAAAAAGGTTAGTATGTATGCTAAAAATTAGGAATATAATTATAATCTACATTTGGAAAAGTCTATTGTAATTAGATAGGGGCACAAGCCATTCAAGTCTGTTGACTACAATCTTTTCCTTGTTGACTGTGACAAGATATTGATAGGAAAGACAAAGAAAGAAAAGTTATAAAAATGATCATTGTGCCTATGTACGATGAAAGAATTGAGATATGACATTTTTTATTATCCTGGTGAGTAATCTTTAGATAAATTCATTCATTTTGCCAACTTTATACAACTATGTATACACTTCTCTAACAAATGCCTTTAGCTGAACATGTGAGATGTACTAGAAGACCAAAAGAATGATTATAGTTTCAATAGTTAGCCATTATTTGGTGTGGAACATAACTAGCCTATGTTGACATCACCAAAAAAGTGCTCATATCCACCTAGCATGGACTTGTCCAAAAGGATTAGGTGTATTTTTCATGAGCTGGAGATAGTCTAAAATGATTTTAAGTAGTTTGAGCATTTGAATTTGAAAGTTTTGTTTCATAGTGATAGAAAAAAGAACCAAGTCCAAATATGGAAAAAAGGTCTTATAGGAATGGATAATAAGATTCATATAATTTGGTACAAGTTTTGTGGTTTATGATGTTTAAGGAATTATCATTATGAAGTACTTGTGACTAGATTTATGTGTCTACATTTACCCTCCCTTAATTATCGTAATGAAATTGTTAGAAGATAAAAAAATTAACCTGATTAAATTGTGTAGGCCACTAAAATTTATTAAACCTTTCAACAACTCATGAAGTAGTTATTTTGTTCATTTTGAATATTTTTTTAAGAGAGAAAGAAAGGGGCACACTTATATGTAGATGAAACCAAATTTCCTTGTAACCTTAACTAGTGATGGATAATAGTGCTCTCTTGTTAAAGCATTTGGATCATTTGAACCAATGGTGAATTGAGAGTGATCATGTCTCACTTTGAATAATTAATTAAGCTCATAAGTTGTAATGATGCATTATTCCAACCCTCATGAATGGGGAGTGATACCCAATGTACTAATCAAAAGAGGTGGAAATATAATGGGTTTTCTAGAAGTGATGCCAAGGATATTAAGTGTCACTAGACTTGAACATACATCACCCATGATATAATATGGAACCACACAATGGGTTTTTTTTATAGATAATGACATGCAAGTTGAGTGTCACTGAAACTCAGTGTACATTACCCATAATAGACTATAATCACACTACTATTAATAGACTATAATATTCTATTTTTCCTGATTGAAAGAGAATAAAGAATATTAATTCCTCCATCATGATTGTATTTCTCATAGATTTGAATTGAAATTAATATTATCCTTTGAAATTGTATCTTGAAATTTTGAAATAGTGTGCATTAAAAAGCACCATACATTTTTTTAACTTTGATTTTCAAATTTGAACATTGAATAATCTTAAGAATGAATGAGTATCATGTCCCCTAAATTTTTGTCAATTATATAGAATACTATGCATATATATGCTCCATTGTAACTATATTTTAACCTATAACTTTGATCTTGTAACTATTTTGCATATTCCCATGTGTATACATTCAAGTGTGTATGATTCTATACTTCAATATTTTAAAAAGTGAGTACTTAAGAATGTCATATTCCCCCAAAATTTGTATCAATATGATAGTATTTGTCATATGTTTTATTTATAAATTAATTTGACTCTTTGAAAGATTGTACTTTGTTATAGTATCTAATTTTACATTACTTTTAATCTTTGAATAACCTATACTCTATTCCAATTTTTTTCATGGAGGTTTATATTTCTAAGACAAGCCCACTTTGATGCCTCACTTTTTACATGAGGGATGTAGACTTAAATTTACTACTTTAAAAATAAGAGTTAATTCTATCATTTAATAAAGATATAAACATAGAGTAATAATTTAATCATGTTGGAAAGTATGTCATCATAGTGCTATAATTGTCATTTGAAGCATGTATGCAACATATTGATTGCAAGGCATACAAATTATCATGTATAGATAGATTTAACAATTATTCATGCAATAAAGTAACCATCTCTAAAGTAGAATAAACAATAAAATTTAATGATGTGTATCATGACACCACTAATAAAACTCAACAAATACAACAAACACAACACAAAAATGTCATGCAATGTCACACAATAAGGCCAAGGGATGAATACAATGGAAATGAATATGTCACAACAATAAAGGCCAAAGTCCACATAAAAAGTAAATTATAAATTCCACAAACAAGGGAAATGTCATAATTTCATACAAAAAATAGGGCCAATGGATAAAAGTAATGGACATGTCCAAATGTTGTATGAAAAAATAGGTTCAAGGGACACAAGTTATTTACATTTTCAAATATTGCACATACTAAACATAAATGTCATAGATATATTGAATAAATTTTTACACATAAAATCTAAGGACTACACACATTAATCAATCAATGTCTAGCCTACTATGTAATAAAGTAAACAATACTAAAGGAACATATAACACGTGAAAACTAGTCTATTCCATCCATATGTATCAATACTACATTATAAGAAAGTATCATATTTATGTATCAAAATGTAAAATATGAGTGATCAAAAATATAATTGTTATATATTTAGTTCAATATTAAATTTTATGTCATAGATAGATATAACATTCTATAATGTAATTTATAGAATAGATTTCCTCAGCATAGGCATGTTCATTGGGTAGAAGGGAGTCCAACATATAATAATGATTATATAATGTGTGTTAATCATCAAACTAATATACCTCATGAAATGAAAATCTATACAAGAATACTATTATATCTATAAAAATGCATGATTAATAACATATGTAAAGTAGTAACTAGCATCTCATGTCATGCTTAAGTCCTAATTTTTTATTTTTTGAAAATATTTTGAATGATTTTTTTATTTGTATTTTTGATATTTTTAAAAGTGAACCAACCTATAATTCTATCAATGAGAGTACCATAATGTGTGACTGGTTCATAGAGTGGAGAGTGAATTTCCATGGATGAAAAGTGTCACATGTAGATGTACCTAAATTTGAAAAGGAATTAAGTGTTGTAGTGTAGCTATCTTGATCACTACTCATAGAATATTTTTTCATATATGTAACTCAAGGAGGTAAAATACTTGGTGGAGACTATTGTATAGTAGGATAAAGTCTCATTTCTTTTGTTCAATGTGTAACATGCCTAACTATTTGAGGTGCTACATTAGGATTTAATGTAGAAGATTTATATTTATTTGAACCCTTAGTAACTATCTGATACAAATTTTTTCTTTGGAATTTATACCTTTTAAACTTTATTTCCATTCAAGATAATAATGCATAATAGATTTATGCACCTATACAAAGTATTTTTTTTGGAATTTATACATTTTAAACCTTATTTGGTTGGTTTATGAATATTTTGTATAGGTGCATAAATCAATTATGGATTATTCACTTGAATATACATATTTATTATCATTGTATTTTGATTTTAAGTAGGTGCCATAATTATATTTTTATGGTGTTCTTGAATAGATGTTCAAAATAACTATGGTGGTGGTGGGGGAGGAGGAGTTATGACTAAATATAGAAGGTGCTTATATTGAATGCCTTAAACTTTGAATATGTGATTAAAATGTATGTACTTGAGGCATATATATAATGTATATGGTAGTTCATGAATATTTTGTATCTAATGGTTTTCTAATAACATATTGAATACCCTTATGCTTGGTAAGAATATAAATGAAGTAGCCATGTCAAAATGTAATAATATAGTTTGAAGAGGAAAGAAAAAATTATTGAATTCAAAACAAACATAAATTTTATTGGATTATTCTCCTCATAAATCCACTTGTAGTACAAATATGGTAACTCAAAGTATTTGATGTTGTAGATTAGTATTAAAATTTAGTACTCATAAAAAATATCTTGGTTAGCACGTAATTTTCCTATTTGAAATTTATAAGTTCTATAAATATAGATAATTAGAGGGGGAGGAGTGAATAAATTTCCTTAAAACAATCCTTCAATTTTAATGAATGCATTCACAAGCACCTATGAAAGTAAACAACATAAGAACATAATTTATATGTTGGAAACCCTCTTGAGGAAAAAAAACCATTGATGCACATCTTGGACTAAAGTCCTATAAGAAATGAATCAAAATTTTAGTAAGGCACCAACCCCACAATCCCTCACTACTAAATCACCAACTCAACTAGTCCTTTAGCAAGTTCTAACCTACAAGGAGGATCCAACCCCCTATTTAACATAACACCAACTCAACTACCTTAAATATTTGATCACCCTTGGATACATTTTTATAACTCAACTGATTATAAAATCCTCCTTTTTCTCTTCTCACTCTTTTATCTCTCTCAAATAACCTCTTAGGCCTTCTCACTCAACTAACCCTTTCCTTGGCAAAATTAGATCAAATGACCTTGATCAAAACCTGAGAAAACATAGTTAGATATAAAATAAATATTAATCACACCTCTCTAAACAAATTCAATCCCTTTAATTAATTTTAAAAACTCTATATAATTCATTCATATGCTCAATATTCTAACTAGTCAAATTAGGCCTATTAGGCCTTGTCTTTATACTTGACTCTTGGTCTCTCCCATCCTGGTCAGACAAGAACCTATAAATACTTAGATCACCACTGTAATAGATCAAAAACCATGTTTCATAAGAGAAACATCCTACACATATTTTTTCATTACCCTTAAAGGCCAAAATCACCATTAGGCTTAATAGAGACCTAATGCAATTAGGCCTTTTCTAAGCACACATTTCAGTTAGGACTCCTTGGAACACCTTAAGCCTCTAAAAAAATTGAAATAATTCTCATGTCACTTAAATATACAACTAATAATCTCATTTTATTTCCCCAAAACCATTTATCTCATTTCAATACTTGAACCAAACAATTAGGTCTACTCTCAATTATGCCTTCTTACTACCAGAAAGTCTATCTTGCAAATATGATGCATATTCTCAACTTTTTCACATAAAATGATATTTTTAGTATATTTATGATCTAAAAAATATCCCTAGGTGATTTATTCTTCACCAAAGAGGCCAAGAGGCCTCAAGACCACTCTTACAAAAGGCCTACTTAGAACTACCAAACACTATCAACATACAATCAAGAACATTTAACTCTTCATAATTGAACATGGAATTATCATGAAGATAAATAAATTAAAATGAACCTATGATAACTATATAAAAAATTATTGAGAATTTTATCCTTAAAAATTATTTCAAAATGACTCATAAACATCATTCTCACTCACACATAGAAAATTTCCTATAACTCCAAAAAACATAGTCATGAGAATCAAGATTTAGAACACCTATGTAAACATTTTTATAAAATTACATTAGGTTTTCATGATACTTAAACATAATTATAAAAAATTATAATATATAGTTTTCAAATTTCAATATCAAAATTAGACTTATAGACCAATCTCACATCTTCACCCTACACATACTTCACTATGCTAGACATGTCACTTTGAGGACAGATTTTTGCTTGTGTATGAGTATAATAAATACTTATAAACCAAGGGGATATTAGGTATAGGTTTTTAGTAATGATCCCATGTATTTTTATCCATCGCTAATCCTCTATAACCAATCCCTAATCTCATTCTTATTCTTGATTAGTTTTCTCATTGTCTTACTCATTAGGCCTTAATGATAAGCCAATCTCCATGGCTAGTTTAGCAAATTTAGGTATAAAAATTACTCATAAAATTTCATGAGCATAAAATAAAATTTTTAAACATCATCCTACATCTATTTTCATGCTTTTACCTAGTCAACCCTACCTGTTACATCAAAATTTTGAGAAACAAGGGGTTTCTTAAAGCTTCTACTCACTATCATGTCAAACCAGAACCACTTAAAGGAACTTGGAAGAGTACTTAACCTATTTAAAACATACAAGTAGGTTACCATTTTGATGCATAACCAATAATATCTTTCCTATTGGGTCATTATGAGGGTTTTACTAGGGTTGTGACTAATTTCCCTTCTAAGTAATCATTTATAAAGGATTTGTTCTCAAATCCAAAACTAATGCCAAAAAATTCAAGCTACTGATCTTCCCCAACTTATATGAGATTCTCAAGATCTCATGAAATTTTTTCACATGACAACAAGCATAAAAAATTTCTTCTCAAGTCTGCAACACCCTATTCTATGCATATAGAGGATGTCAACACCAATTTTCAATGATCTCAAGAGCTCTATCACCGTAGGAAATGAACTCAAACCCTCATTAGGCCACACTAGGTCTCTTTTTACACTATGCCTTGAAATACCAATCACACTTAGACCATTATCACACATTGAAAACTCTTGCACTACTCATTATACCTCATCCACATGTAAATAAACTCATACCATGCTCACACACTACCAAAATTCTTCACACAAGTTTGATATTGCTCAGCTCATCATGTTACAAAGCCTATACCTAATTACTAGGTCTCTTCATGCATGAATTAAGGTTCAAACTTGACCTTTAAACTCATCTAAAGGCTTATTTGCCTTTTTCTCATGTTTATAGAACTTTTTTCACTCTCTTATGTCTATCCTTACTATGTTTCATAATTACACCTTCTCTTAGGGATAAACTACTAGGTTTCTCTAGACACATAGTACATAATAGTAGCTTACCTTATACAAGGATCTTGAATTTGACATGTCATCAAACTTAGAAGGATTACCAACTTTCCTTAAAATTATCTCTCAACATAGAGATAATATATTTACATCACATTTACTCTTTTCATGAGACTTATTTGACACATATCATCTCATCATGCATGGCATCAACTCTAACCTTGACATTAATAACATCTATCTTGTATTTGACATTATTGACAACAAATGTTTAACACTAAAAATAGAAACATACCTCAATAATCTCCCCCTTTGTCATTGATAGAAAAATTTACACAAAACTAATCTATAGTCATAACTCCCAAAGATTCAACACTTGATCTTCCTCCCAAATAGTAACTTTCTCCCACTTTGACATTAATGACAAAGGATCATCTTCTTAGAAACTATCTAATTCTTATATCTAAAACAACACACTTTTTCTCTTCAAAAAACAATTAACATAGATTAGGCTTACATGCGTACACTTGGATCATGATTGGCTCCCCTATTCTCCATAAAAGTTTAAGACATTTTCAATACTATGACTTAGTTTGATCAAGTCATCATACCAAATCTTTGTGACTAGTATCTTATGATCACACCTACCAATAAACTCTTGACTGAAACTTGAATTTGATAGTCATAAAAGAATGTAAAGCTCCCCCTAAGACCAAACTTATTTCATGCTTCTTGTTTAATATATGAGTGCCTCCATGAAGATTAATGGAGTCACTTCTACTCTAAAGAAATAAAATAAAATAAATTTAGGGGATTCCTAGATCTACATGTCCTTAATATATTGAACTTCCTTCATGATCCTTTTGTGCTTAAATGGTCCTTTTGACTTGACCTCCTCAGTCTTTGTTTGAGAAAAAAATTAGCTTATTCTATTGGTCTTGTCTCCTTCATAAAAAATCTGAATTGACAAAGATAATTATTGGCACTCCTTTGCATCTTAACTATACTCTGCCATGGAAAATAGTCCACTTCAACTTGAAAACAAATCATCAACCTTAGCTACCTTTTGTTTCCACTTATGGTCTTGTCTTCTTTCTATATTCTAGGGTTCTCAACTTTATTGTCTTGTAATGAGAATCCATGCTTACAGTACTTTGCACTATGACCAGTCTTATGACAATTGAAATGAACTATTCCTATTGATGAAAAAACATCATAACCCATAGCTCTTGACTGATGATTCTCCTCATAGTTCCATGCATATTAATTCTTAGAGGGCCTTCTACAATGCCTTGGTTTATGTCCAAATTGGTTACATGAATAACAATAGCCATTGAAAGGGTTAACATACCATTTAACATTTGGTTTCTTGATAGTGTTAGCCTTCATTATAATATCACCCTCATTATTCTATTGATCATTGACATTCTTGTTCACATTAGTGTTATTCTTTTGATCTCTAATGAAACCAAGGCCTATTTTATCATTGGCAATATTTTAACTACTCATAATATTGTCTAGATCATTGATACTCTTTTCAAACCTTACAAATTAATTAACCTTACTTGATGCCTAATCCACCTTAGATTTTAAGGAATACAAATTAGTTACATACCTTGTACATTCTTCTTCTTTGGTCTTTAAAGTAGCAAGCATAATCTCATGTTTAGTCTCCCCTTGTTTGACTATTTCTTCTTATTCTTTAGACTTGTTACTTAGTCATGATTCAAACAAGTTAATTTTCTCCTCATAATATATTATAGGAAACCTCATCATCCTATTCTTATTCTTTACCATCTTCAATTCTTCTAGAGTATTCATTAACTCAACCTCAAAGTCCACCTCATCTCCTTTTTCATCTAAATTACCAAAAACACCTCCAATTGATATAAAATCTTCTCAGTTTGAGTAGCTTGACTCTTCAACCATGAAGATAACTTCATTAAAATTATAGACATCACATTCATGGTCATTCTCAAAGTAACTTCTCTCACTCACATCAGATGAGCTACAATCTTCCTTGGTATAGAATTTGCTTTTGTTTTTAAAAAACTTCTTCTTATCATCATATCTTTTAAATATTTTTTGTTATTATTACACCTGTAGGACCTTTTATCATCCTCATGACATTCATCATGATCTTCATCATCCTTAAACTTATGCTTATGAGGGCACTTATTAGCAAAGTTTTAGATCTCTCCATAATTGAAGCATTTAAAGGAAATTTGCCCTTGTATTTACCTAATTCTATATTTAACTTTATAGAAAACATAATTATCAACTCATCATCATAAATATTTAATTGATCAGTGTCTTTGAATTTATTACCTTGTGTATTATTCTCTTTTGGATTCTTTTCTTCCTTGAATACATCTTCCTTCTTTGTAGGTCTTCCTTCACTTGTCCTCATCTCATACGATATTAGGGTTCCATGAAGTCTATCCATCTATATCTTGTTTAAATATTGCATTTATTCAATAATATACACCTTAGAATCAAATTTTGGAGTTATATACATTAAAACCTTTTTAAAAATAGTAGACTCTTTCAATTCTTCACCTAGACCTCTATTGATGTTGACCACTTGATCAAATTATTGACCAAATTTAATTTTTAGGTCAAATTGGGGTACCCCTAGGTAAAAAATTAGTTTTATAGATGTTTTTGGGGGAATAATATATTTTGATGAGGTTTTTCATAGGTCATTTAATGTTATTCAATGATATATTAGCCTTGATCATACATTTCATTAGCTAACATGTCCTTTTGAGTCATTTTAGGGGTCAAAAAGGTGTATTTAATGCTTTGTATAGGTATATTAGGAAAGGTGAAGGTGTAAAAATATTATTTAATTACCCATGTGTTTCTAAAAGTCTTAAGTAACTAAACAAACTAAAACATGGTAGGTTATACAGAAGAAAAGGCAATTTTCTTGAAGGAAAAAAAAAGAGTTTGGCACTTGTATGACCTCCTTGAGAAGTGTGACACATGGGAAATTGTAAGGTAGTGCCAATTTAAATTTTCCATGCTCAATTAAATTCTTTTTTAAATTTTAAAGTGTAATTTACTGCTCAAAACCATTCATCTCTCTTTTCACCCTTCTTGAGAAGCAGAAGTAACTTTCAATTTTTTGCATGGTATGGATAGCTGAGGATGTCTTAGGGAAAATGATTTTGGGAGGTTAAATTAAATAAAATAAATTAATTTAAATATAATAATTTATAATAATTTTTTCTTGTGCTTCATGAACAATCCTCATGAATTTGATTGTGAAAATCTATTAGTTATTTCATGCACCCTATGAGTTTTGATCTTGTTTAGGAGACTCCATACAGTTTAACTTTTAATGTTACTCCTACATTATTTTTAATTATTATTAAAATTGTATACACAATGGGTTTCATGTTTTGTTGTGTTTGTATGAGCCAATAACCTCAAATTTGTAGACTAATCTCTTTTGAGTGTAATGGGTAGTTTTCACCATTTTCAAGAACTTTGTGCTTCTCCACAGCTTCAAAAGTTTGTGTTAAGTTAATTTACATGTTTTAAAAGTGTTATTTATTCCCCATTAACATTTAAATCTCTTTATTCAATTAAATTTTCTATGAGTATGCAATTATGAAGACCATATAGTCAACTTTGCTCATTGTTTACTTGAAACCATGGTAAAGCACATGCATGAAACTTGTATTTCATGTTCACAAAGTTATATTAAGGATTTAAAGCCTTGGTTTATTTATAGATATAATTAAGCATTGGATAAAACTTAATTTGATGTGAATAATAAGGATTGTATAGTCATGAACAATATCCTCACATAGTGTACCATGGATAAGCATACACAGGTGCTTGGAGAGTTTTTAAATGCAAAAATGTGATATGGAGGTTTGCCTCAATATTTTAAAATAATAATCTACCATTTGAGTGTTTTTAAGGGAAGTAAATTGGTCATAGTATCAAACTCATCTTCATTGCCTGTCACAACTCATTCACTACCATATGACTCCATTACCACTTACAAGTGGCCTTGACAGAGGTCTAAGAATTCATTTTAGAGAAATAAAGCATGTCATGAAAACCTATTTGATGTACTATAATTATATTAACCATAATATAACAATTTTAATGTTTCAATTTTGAAAATTTGAGTTGAAATCACTTCAAAATCTCAAAGGACTATGTTTTGGGAAGTTGTCCCAAAAATTGTAAAATAGAGCTCCCTAAGTTTTTGTTGATGTTTTATGAAAGGGTTCAAAATGTCCTTCATGCATAAATGCTTTTCCATATTGTATTATATAACAATTAAAAATACTATGAAATTTTTTTGGGGTAGAACTAAAATGGAGATTGGTCATTTAGAGGCCTAAAGTTGCCTACAAATATACTAAATTTAGTCATAGATATCTATAAGCCTAAACCTAAAAGTGACCTTAAGGTCTAGTTTGACCATCCTATATTATAAAAAATTTGGTATTGGTTTAAAATGATTAAAGGGACACTCATGACCTACAAATATATTCAAAGGAATATATAGAATTTTATTTTCCTTGCATGGACACTCTTAGTTTGTACACTATGTAGATGTTGACTTACAATAGGGGTATCCCAATTATTAAGAAGGTAGGTTTGGAGAGTAAAGGTGAATAAACTACTTTTTGGATATAAAATATATCTCATTATTTAATGGATAATATTTTTTATTATCATATTCCAAGCCCAAGGGGTTAAATACACACCTATAGGTAGGGTCAAAAGTGAAGTTTCTCAGTCAAGGAGAAAAGATTGTCTTTGAAGTTAGAATGAATTAGAGGAGATGAAAATGATAAGAGTTGAAAAAAATGAAGGTTAAAGATACCTAGAGATTATAAATGCCTTGAATTCCTCTATTACTACATGCATGGCACCTTTCAAGCCTTAAATTGACACTTACAGGTTAGACAAGTGAGTTGATGCAAACAGTGGTATGGGCATGAGTTATGATGTCTTTTTGGCCATATAGGGTGAATAAAAAGTGATCAATAATTGTGTATGATTTAAAATTTAACTCAATAAAATTTCTTAATCACAATCACCTTAACCAAAGATATGAATACCTAAAACTAACCCTACAGGAAAAACATAATCAGGGTTATGTCATTCTCAGTTTGGTTTAGACAGGGTACAAGGAAAGTATGGGGAGTATATAAAAGTTTGGAAGGATGAGTGAATATTATAACACCTCATTCATGATTGTCATGTCCCCTTTTTCTTGGACATTAACAGATTTGATGATTAGCCTATTATACGACCTTCGTAGGCTAATAGGATGGATAGAGGGTCATAATGGAGCTTAGATTGACTTGATTCGCAGAATTTATACATTTGGTTTTCATTCAGGTTATTTCAGACACATTGGACTTGAGCTCCTACTTTTTAAGGATATTTGACATGCAGCGGAGCAGCCTTATTTTGGTATGGTCATGTGCAGAATCACTCCCTAATTCACCTGCTTTGATCGGTTCGAGGATCAGACGTGTATTGAGGAAGATATTAATATTTGATTGATTTAATCAAATATTAATTATTTAGCCTATTTTTAATTAGAAACCCTAATTCTAATTTAAGAAACCCTAATTAGGGCAAGCATATCTTTTTGAGGGTATAAGGGTTTCTCATGGAGGCCATTATTGATGATGATTTGATTATTGATTTTGATATTGAAGAATTCTTCTGTGAAGACTGAGCCAAGGGTTCCAGGATTCCATTTGCAGTGGAGAACGTCAACTCTTCATTGTGTGCGATTCAGAGGCTATGAAATATCAGCTGATCTATTGCCGATTTGAGAGATAGCTTCATACAGAAGTTATCATAGAGGTTTACAGATTTGAGAGGTAACTTCATACAAAAGTTGTCACAGAGCTTTTCACGAATTTATTTCATTATGTTTTTTTATTTAGATATTGCACAGATGAATATCTTCTCTATTAGAGCCGTCCCAGATTTGCAAAAGATTAGATTTTGAGATGATATTTGTATTCGTTTATACGCATGCCAGAGATTCATTATTGTAATCATTCTGAAGAATAATAAGAGCATTGATTTGCCAGTTAAGTGATTTACTGTGGTTTATTTATTATTTGAATTTATCTTGAAAAATCATATCTTATTTCATGCAAAAGTAAAATATAGTGAAACAGTCAGAAAAATATCAGGTTTCAGAATTGAAGAGAAATGGGGATATTACAGTGGTATCAGAGCTTTTATTCTGCCATCCTTTTGGGTAGATTGGACATTGAATCAGGGTCAGTTTGAAGATTGAACAATTTTTGCGTCTCTCGAGAAGCCAATTGAATCATTGACCAGATTGAAAGATTTTCAGGGATATATATTCCATAAGGGTACGGCCGGCACCTACATACAAGGTGTGGACTTTGCTAAGAGCACCATACATATTAATTCTGATATCTGCCGCATTAAATTACCAGCCAGTGGCCAAAGGATGGCGTACGGACGGTAGCAGGCAGAGGTTGTCACGCCAAAAATAGGCCAGAATCATGATATTTCTTGTGAACATTTTTTTGTGATATTAAAAACGTATGGATAAACAACTTAACTCAAACCTTGTATCTTGATCAAGAAACGGGATCTGTGGGTGATATAACCATGAGGGGAATAAAGAAAGACGTTGCAATTTGTGAGCCTGTGTGATTCGTTCTTGCATTAAGAATCCTGCAGACCCGTAGAGTATGCATGCGCAGGCCGTAAGGAATCTTGTGCAATAAAGAATTTGGAGGGACTCGATGGAGGACTAAGGTTGAAACATATCATTTAAGTTTTTAAACAGATCCAATATCATTCAGGCCCAACCCGTAAAAGACACTCAGACTATATGTCGTCGGTGTGTTTGAAAGCTTACACAAAGCTCGGCATAACCAACTGTTGACTGTTGAATTACCGAACTGCAAAGTTTCAGATTGCATGCATAACAGCACCTACAGTGCAAATCTGTAGACATGCATAACAGCGCCTATAGCGCAAATCTGTGATCATGCATAACAACACCTACTTCTTTACAAGGCATGCAAACAACGTCCTTTTTAACATTAGCTAATTTTTAGTTATTATTTTTAAGTCATTGTTTTATTTTTTTAAGTGAGTTATTTTTCGTTTGAGTACACATCAGGGAATTTGTTAGTAAATCATGGGTACCTCAAGTACTCAGAAACAGTGGGACTATGATATGAGGAAGCTGGAACTAAGTTTGAAGAGGTTGAATGAATCTCTTTCATATCCTACATCCAAAGACAAACCCACACGGTATATGACAGCAAAGGATGAGTGGAAGTTATTAACTCCACGAGCTCAGGGGAGGTTGTCTTTTGATCGCTTTGTTAAGCTAAGAAGAGACCACTACAGATCACTTAGACAAGAGCGCAACATGTCCCATGATTATTATGATTATTATGAGATAGAGGATAGTGAAGATGAGGAAGAGTCTGGTGCTTGCACTCAGAGTGTAGAGGTGTGTTTAGATGTTAGTGTACTGAGGGTTGATGATCTCTCAGTTATGACAGAGATTGTAGAAGAGTCCCAGGATCCTATTATTGCAAATGACACCCAGGAGAATGCAGTGGACAGCTTTGAGGACTTAGTTTCACCGGTTGTTTCTTCCCGTATGGAAGAGTTAGATAGTGATGCTACAGTTGTTGATACTCCATCTGTTGATATGAGCTTTGAAGTTGATTTACAGAGTATGGATGATCATTTGTATATTGAGGTGGTTGGTGATGAGTACATTCCTGCAGTTGTTGCTGAGGAGCATGTTGTTGATGCTGATACACATGTTCAGGATTTGAGAGTATCTAATTCTGATGAGTTTGAGATACCAATGGAGTCGAGTCTCCAGATTGATTATTCTCACATGGATGACAGTGTGGTACAGTTAGTTGTGCCGCCTTTATAGAGAGATCAGTTGGGGTGTGTGGGGGAGTATGTTGATGCTTCCACATATAATTTTTACTACACTGAACCATTCATGGAGTATTTGTTGGATAGTGCAGGTGTTCGTTTGGACTCACATAAGATGACAGAAGGTGTTCTTGTCCGAGGTACTAGTGCTATTAGCAGATTGGGTGAGGAGATTTTACGAACCCTTTCTACTATGTTACCTTACAGGGATGTTGAGGTGATGTTTGTTGAGCCGATATTGGAGCCATCCATTGAGTCCTAGTTTGGCAATAGTGAGCCAGTAGCAGAGTTTGGGGGTTCTTACCAGCATCATACGGTGAGGTATGCTCCTTATTTTTCTTTACATCTAGAGATTAGTTTTGGTGTCAGTGACTCAGGGACCAATGATTGTCATATCCACGGTCTAGTTGGGTGTGAGTATCAGTTAGATAGGGACTTGAATTTTGACATTGTGGATGTTTTAGTTGGCTTGAGTTCCATAGAGTGGTTTCTTCTACCGGCATCTACCGTTGGTCTTTAGATAGTTGTTTGGGTGTCGAGTACAGTTTTTCAGTTGCTGATTTTGATACTGTTGATGCTATTGATGTTGATGATTTATTCACATGGGTTGATTGGTGACATGATGGATGTTACACGACTTTTTCCTTGGGATCCAGGTGGATGGAGTGGTCCCTTGCTCCGACATTTCTTGGGGACAAGCAATTTTCGGAGGGGCGGATTGTCATGTCCCCTTTTTCATGGACATTGATAGATTTGATGATTAGCCTATTATACGACCTTCGTAGGCTAATAGGATGGATAGAGGGTCATAATGGAGCTTGGATTGACTTTGATTCACAGAATTTCTACATTTGGTTTTCATTCAGGTTATTTCAGACACATTGGACTTGAGCTCCTACTTTTTAGGGATATTTGACATGCAGCAGAGTGGCCTTATTTTGGTATGGTCATGTGCAGAATCACTCCCTAATTCACCTGCTTCGATCGGTTCGAGGATCTGACATGTATTGAGGAAGATATTAATATTTGATTGATTTAATCAAATATTAATTATTTAGCCTATTTTTAATTAGAAACCCTAATTCTAATTTAAGAAACCCTAATTAGGGCAAGCATATCTTTTTGAGGGTATAAGGGTTTCTCATGGAGGCCATTATTGATGATGATTTGATTATTGATTTTGATATTGAAGAATTCTTCTGTGAAGACTGAGCCAAGGGTTCCAGGATTCCATTTGCAGTGGAGAATGTCAACTCTTCATTGTGTGCGATTCAGAGGCTGTGAAATATCAGCTGATCTATTGCCGATTTGAGAGATAGCTTCATACAGAAGTTATCACATAGGTTTTCAGATTTGAGAGGTAACTTCATACAGAATTTGTCACAGAGCTTTTCACGAATTTATTTCATTATGTTTTTTTATTCAGATATTACACAGATGAAGATCTTCTCTATTAGAGCCGTCCCAGATTTGCAAAGGATCAGATTTTGAGATGATATTTGTATTCATTTATACGCATGCCAGAGATTCATTATTGTAATCATTCTAAAGAATAATAAGAGCATTGATTTTCCAGTTAAGTGATTTACTATGGTTTATTTATTATTTGAATTTATCTTGAAAAATCGTATCTTATTTCATGCAAAAGTAAAATATAGTGAAACAGTCAGAAAAATATCAGGTTTCAGAATTGAAGAGAAACGGGGATATTACAATGATCCAAACACTCTCATACATTGGAAACCAAGCATATAAATCCCATTTTGAATTCAACATCTAATTTCCATAAAGGACCTTTCACACAGTGTTTTTTTATATTGTTTGTTTGGGATTTTTAGGATTTGAGAGGGTAAATGATGTCACTATGGGATAAATTGTTTTGTGGGAGGTACTAATGAATTAAGGAAAAATATTAAATACTTATTTTAACTAAGAGAATAGGTGGTACTTCCTTATACACAAACACTAAGAGGTTTAGAAAATAGGTGATAGGGTGAATCCAAGATACATAGAAACATTTAAATAAGGTTTGAAAACATTTATTACATGTATATAAACATTAATAATACACACACACACACACACACACACACACACACACACACACACATATATATATACATATATATATATACATATATATATATATATATATACATATATATATATATAAATATATATATATATATATATATATATACATATATATGTATATATATATATATGTATATATATATATATATACATATGTATATATATATACATATATATATATACATATGTATATATATACATATATATATATACATATATATACATATATATACATATACATATATATATATATATATACATATATACATATATATACATATATATACATATACATATATATATATATATATACATATATATATATATATACATATATATATACATATATACATGTATATATGTATATATATACATATATATATATATATGTATATATATATATATATGTATATATATGTATATATATATATATGTATATATATATATATATATGTATATATATATATATGTATATATATATATATATATATATTGAAGCTCAATGGAATGGTTTAAACCATAGATGTTGCAGTCAGAGCTATGAGGAATGGTGAAACCTAATACTAGATGAGGAAGTGATCTTCATTTTTATATTTTGATGAATTATCAAAATGATTGAAACATGTGAATGGGATGAATATAGTTATTCTTAATATATTACGAGGCAAGGAAAGCCATCAAAGGCTAGTTGGGCTTAAGTTGCACTTAGACGTACTAGGCAAGGTCTAGACCTAGTGGCCAAATGAGGATTTAGTCACATTTATGGCATGAGATATGTATTTAAACATGATGGAGTATGTTTATGGGGTGGATAAAGAGGTGTTAAATATGATTTTATGTAGATGAAACATAAAATATTTCATTTTTGGCTCAAAATCTAACACAAACCTATAAGAAAGAGGAAAATAAACTCAAATAGTCAACTTCAAATGCTCATATCTTGATGGAGAGTTTTCATGGAATATAAAGGAGCTTTGAGAAGTTAGTAAGGTCCTTGAACATAAAATTAGTAAAACTAGTTGGCAACTTGGATGTCAAGATTTTATGAATGAAGTTTAAGAGGAAAAATAGGGCTAAAACCCTTGTTAAACCCTTGTAGAGATTTGATGAAAGAGATGGAGCTAGAAAGCTGATCTAATGGAAAGTTTGCTCACGAAACATATTTTACCTTGTATATGACTCACTTAATCTCCCTCACATGTCAATTAGATGTATGGACCTATACAAATGGGGTGAGAAATAGGCTACTTTTGATTATTTTTTGTATTGTGTAGGCTATAAGAAGAGTTTAAAGGTGAAATCATGTTTGGGAGGAAGATATAGAATTTTTATAAGTCCATATGGTTAGTTTATGGCTTGAATAAAATTTTAAGTGTCCAAAATATGTGCTTCAACTTAGCTAATCAAAACTAGCCTAATGGACAAGCTAGGGAAAAGTGTGAAAACTTTAGGTGGATGGATTTTTAAGGTGTCCTTAAAGATTCTAAGGCCATATATGGAATTGAAACATGTAAATAAATAAATTATATGGATTTTAATGAACAAATAATCTCTTTTTTGAAGCCAAGTTTATAGCGTTCGTGAAAGGAATGTTTTTTGGATTATAGATGATGATGTTCCTTTCTACGTGATTCTAGATGACTAAGTCTACAACCAATACATGGAAACGAATGTTTGATATCCTTAGATTTCATTATAATCACTAAAACTAGTCCCAATTAGTTGTAAGGTGTTCAAATAAGGTTAATTATGTAGATATTTTTTATGAGCCAAAATGAGGAATAATTTGCCATTTTCCATGAGGTTTATGACTTGGATTGACACTTGTATCTTTAGACCTTTCATTGTTCATCCCATATCCTATTATCATGCACAAGTAACTAATTTTCTCAACTTTAAAAGTGTCTTTCTGAACCTTTGACTTGTATACTCTCTTCTCTCTCAAGTTCTATAAGAATTAACCATTTTGGCATTGTATTAGATGTTCCACCTGACTATTGTGAAGCCCTGATCATTTTTATACCTTTTGATCAGTAAGAAAATTGATTTTTACCTCTTATATGATTGTTCTTAGTGTGTTATTTTGGAATTTTTGTTTTTTCATAGGTGAAGACTATGGATTCCTTAGCATGTTTTATTATTCTTTCATCCTATTGACAATTAAAAAGTTGCTTCTTGTAGGGCATGTGATGTTTTTTAGGAGATGTAAATGATTGAGTGAGATAGTATTCTCATTAGTTTTTACATAGGATTTTTTTCTAGTCTTCCTAACTTTGCACACTCATCCATAACCTCACAATGTAACATTGATGTGAGAAGATGAAGAGTGGAGAAGTGTATGTTTAGTTTGTCCTTTGATTTAAAGTTTAACATGCATATGGTTGGATGTCATCATCTTATTTGGTGTATCACCTTCCTTAGGTTAGTTTGATTTTATTTATTCTTCTCCCTTTTCACCTCCCACATTTAGTTGTAGTTACAATCCAAAGTGGTACATCAACAGAGCTAGCCCTTTTTAGAGATTCACCTCATTCCTTAGGCTACCCATAATCCTATAGGTTATTCCATTATTTCAATTAGATGATGAGAGCTTCAACATCTCATCAAAGGGTGTAGATATAAGTGAGAACTATTTTTGACATGCCTGATGGGATTCTTGGTCTAAGAGGTTGGAATATTTTTGGTGTTGTCTTTCAGTAATCAACCTTTGGAGGAATCTATTCAAACATAAATGCTGACTCCAAAGATATATTAGCTAGTGAAGTAACCCAGGTTATCATTTGAAGATTTTTATCAATGTTTTCTTTGTGTTCTTTTTTTAGTGAAGTTTCATGGTTGACTTTGGTGTTGAATTTTGTTCTCTACAAGTTGGTGAGATATTGTAAGCTTGTGCCATTCCCTATAAATATGAAAAAGTCCTTAGTCAATCTTTTCATGATCCTTACCAACCTCAATATGACTTTCATCATCTACAATATGATCTTTTCTATCCCATGCATGAAGTATACCAGTCATATAATCATCCTTCTCCATGTCTTGCTCCTAGTCAACCTAGTCACTCATCAAGCCAATCCATTTCCACCTTTAAGAAGATAATATTGGGATATGACAGGTATATTTGGATCTTGATACTCAAAGGGGATGTTGTCTATATATTCATAGTCATATTATTCATAGGGTGAGAGAAGCATTAGAGTTTATCAAAAGAGAGTGGGTACTTGTTGAGAGAGCTAATTGGTAAAGGCTCAAAAGTGATATGCTTGATTTGGGTGGTCTAGTTTCTTCCTTAGAGGATAAGATAGGATTTCATGAAAGGAAACCTCACCATACCTATTAGCCTTCATACCCACTTCCCCAAGTTTCCTATTAGTCATATATGACCCCTAATCATGATAAAAATAAAAGATATCAAAGTCATTTTCTTCCCAATCAGTTGGAGGAGAGAGTTAAGAGGAAAAATATTGTGTTTGAAGATAATCTTGATAGGAAAATTGAGTTGGATAATATGCATTTGTAGTAGTCCATGTTAGTAGCCAAAGAAGTTGAGTTTAATCCCTCATTTTTCTCTCATATTACATCCCCACCACCTCAAAAAGAGACCTCTAATCCTAACATCCTAAGATGAAATAAGATAGTAGAGTCTTAGGGAAAGAAAGAGGAAAAAAGTCTTGACAAAGAGTGTGAAGTTAAGAAGACTATTTATCATATACAAACCCCTCCCACCCTTCCTCAAACAAAGACTTCTAATACTAACATCCTAAGGTGGAGTACGATAGTAGAATCATGGGAAAATAAAGAATATGGATTTTTTTTTGATAAGGAGTGTGAAGTGGTGATTGAATTTGAGCCTTTACAAGATCCTCCTACCTTTACTCAAGAAATTTTGTATGTCCCATGTCAGCCCTCATGTATTCATTATGCTCATGATGTTTTCTATGAACTTCAAGAGAAAAATTTCCAAGAAAACCTAGCCAAGAAAATTGAGGAGTTAGAGTCAAAGATGAGGTTGCAAAATCAAGGTGTGATGGAAGGTTTAAACCCAAAAGAAGATCCTATGCCTAAACACACACCATATGCTCTTCCTAAAGAGAGTCATCAATATAAATTAGATGTGAATGAAATGGTTTCCAAATGGAGGGAAGGAAATAAAGGTGTCTTAGCCCAAGGTCTTCCTCTCCTTCCTTAAGAGCACCCAAAATATTTCTAAACTTTACATTCTCAATCTGATTTTAATCCCTATTTTCCACCTCCACCAACTAGTTCCTTTTATCCTTATCCCATCACCCTTTGTCTTGATGGAACTATGGTATGAGAAATAAAAGAGGAGTATCTAGTTGATAAAGAAAGATAAATCTTACATAAAGAAGACATACCTCCTTGGCAATCTCATTGGGTTAGGTCACATGACTTCAAGATGCCTAGTCTTGACATCACCATGATGGAAAAAGATATGGAATATCTTATATCCCTTGAATAAGACTCTAAATATGATCAAAATGTTATGTATGATCACCTCCAACACGAATTTGAATGTGTTATTAAGGATGGTGAACAATTTCAAGTCATCCCCAAAGAGGTGGCAGTCTTAGAAGAATCTCTTGAAACCAATGTGGGAGTTATTGCTCTTGAAGATGATCTAATACCTCTGCCTGATCTTGAATCACCATTAGATGAATTGGATATTGAAAAAAATCAGCCTGATGACATCATACATCAAGAAGAGAATATTGAATGGGTAGTGGTTCTAGAGGATGAGGACAAACATGTTGGTAGCTATAAATGAAGCTCTTTCACGAGATTGAAGAGCTTTGCCAATTTGAGGGTCAAGTACATGACAATGTGTAGAGAGAATATTTCATGGAAGATAATGATCAATATTGGATAGTTTATGCAAAGATCCTTGATGATCTAGAATTACTTGCAGCTAAAAAGAAACCCAATCTTATTGAAACCCCTATGAAAATCAAAGATGAAGTTAAAATTGAGGATCCACATGAGAAGGTTGAGGATATTTGGATGCAAGAATATTTTAATTCTATAGCCAACATGCTTGAATCTACCTAGTTTTTAATTAACATAATGCCAATGGAGTTGACAAACATCATGAGAAAGTTGGAGGCATCAATGCCAAGGATCAAAAGGCTACATGTCTCACTGAATCCTTCAGTCATGAAGTAAGAAGGGTTTCAAACTTTACCTTTGATCCAAGAGGGATTTCTCATCGTAGGTTATTTAGTGTTTGAGTTAGTTTATTTAGTTTAGTGTGTGTGTTCCATAAGTGCTCATGATGTACATGTTTGTTGTCTTTTTTTATGTGTCCTTACTTTGAGTGGTTGAGGTAATTAGTGGTATTATTTTGATCCAATTAAATGGACAAAGTTTTACTTATTTGTATCATAATTTATATGACTCTTAAGCTTAATGGAATAATAAGGCTACTTGTCTAGTTAGTATAGCAGATATACTCCCCTTATGAGTCACCAATTTATTAAACAAATTTTAATTTTAGGTCAAATTGAGGCACCCTTAGGTAAAAAAATAGTTTTATAAATATTTTATGGGTCATAATATATTTTCATGAGGTGTTTCATAGGTCATTTAATGTTAATCAATGATATATTAGCTTTGATCATAAATTTCATTAGCCAACATGTCCTTTTGAGTCATTTTAGGGGTCAAAAACGTGAATTTAATGCTTTATATAGGTTTCTTTGGAAATGTGAAGGTGTAAAAATATTAATTCATTGCCCATGTGTTCCTATAAGTCTTAAGTAACTAAAAAAACTGAAAGATGGTAGGTTATGCAGAAGAAAAAATAGTTTTCTTAAAGGAAAAGAAATGTTTAGTACTTATACAACCTCATTGGGAAGTGTGCCACATAGTAAATGGTTAAGTAGTGCCTATTAATATTTAAAATTCTTAGTTACATTATTTTTTATTTTTAAGTGTCATTTCTTGCTCAAAAACATTCATCTCTCTTTTCACCCTTCTTGGCAAGCAGAAGTGACTTTCATGTTTTGCTTGGTATGGACAACTCAGGATGTTTCATGAAAAATTATTTTAGGAGGTTAAATTAAAATAAAATAAATTAATTTAAATATAATAATTTTTAATAATGGTGTCTTGTGCTTCATGAACCATCCTCATAAAGTTGACTGTGTAAATTTGCTAGTTGTTTCATGCACCCTATAGGTTTTGCTCTTGTTTGGGAGATTTTATATAATTGATATACTTATGTTGATAAATTATTATGTTTAATTATTCCTATAATTTTCACCATGATTTTTTTCATTTTTTTTGTGTTTGGATGAGCCAATAACCTCAAATTTGTAGACTAATCTCTTTTGAGTGCAATGGGCAGTCTTCACCATTTTTAGGAACTTTGTGCTTCTCCATGGATTAAAAAAGTTTTTATTTGATTATTTAAATGTTTTAAATGTTTTATTTATTCCCATAACTTTTAAATATCATTCTTAAATGCAATGTTCTATGAGGATGTAGTTTTGAACACCATATAGGTCAACTTTGCTTGTTGTTTACTTGAAACCATGGTAAAACACATGTATGAAACCATTATGTCATGTTAATAGAGATATATTAAATATTTTAAGCCTTTTTGTGTCTATTAATATCATAAATTATTTAATAAATCTTAATTTGATTGAAAAAAGGACTGTGTAGTCATGAGCAACATCCTCACATAGTCTGCGATGAATATGCATGCACAGGTGCTTGGAGAGTTTTCAAACATGGAAATTTGATATGGAAGTTTGCCTCAATATTTATATAAAATCATATAAAATTTTAGTGTATTTAAGGGTATGAATTTGGTCATAGTATTAAACTCATATCCACTACCTACCTAAACTCATTCACTACTTGTATGACTCCATTACCACCTATAAGTGTCCTTGACAGAGGTCTAAGATTCATTTTAGATAATTTAAGCATGATATGAAAACCTTTTTGAGGTAATATATTGATTTTTAACATAATATACCCATTTTAATGTTTCAATTTTTCAAATTGGAGTTGATATCACTTTAAAATCTCAAAGGACTATGGTTTGGGAAGATGTCCCTATTATTGTAAAATAAAGCTCCCTATGGTTTTGTTGATATTTTTTGAAAGGGTTAAAAATGTAATTCATGCATAAAAATGTGTAAATATTTTATTATATACAAATTACAAAGACTATGCATAATTTAAAGTGAATAAATCAAATGGAGATTGGTCATTCAAAGGCCTAAATTTGTCTACAAAACTACTAAATTCAAGCATAAATATCTACAAGCCTAAACTCAAAACTTTATGATCTAGTTTCACCATCCTATATCATACCAAATTTGGTATTGGTTTAAATAATTCAAGGTATACTCATTACCTAAAAATATCTTTAGAGGAATAGATAGACTTTTATTTGCCTTGCATGGACACTCCTAGTCCATACATTGTGTAGTTGTTGACCTACAACAAGTGTATCCTAGTTATCAAGAAGGAAGGTTTGGAGAGTAAATGTTTCAATATTTAATGCATTTAAAGGTGAATAAAATAATTTGTGGTTATAAAATGGCTTTCATTATTTCATGGAGAACATTTTTTTAATCATCTTCCAAGCCCAAGGGTTTAAATACACACCTACAGGGAGGGTCAATAGTGAAATTTGTCAGTCAAGGAGAAAAGACTCAGTATTTGAAGTTAGAATGAATTAGAAGAGATGAAAATGAAAATGGTTCAAACCAATGAAGTTTCAAGATAAATATATCTCAGAGAGGCCTTGTAGACCTCTATGACTACCTACATAGCACCCTTTAAGCCTAAAATTGACACCTATAAGTTAGATAGGTGAGTTGATGCAAATAATGGTATAGGTATGAGTTATG
The DNA here is from genome assembly GCA_037957365.1 of Torreya grandis. Taxonomy (NCBI): domain Eukaryota; kingdom Viridiplantae; phylum Streptophyta; class Pinopsida; order Cupressales; family Taxaceae; genus Torreya; species Torreya grandis. The sequence goes on along the minus strand of JARHVA010004719.1, from coordinate 709,226 downwards.
ATGTTTTTTTAGACATATAGGGTGATTAAAAAGTGATATATAGGTTAATATTATTTAAAATAAAAATAAAAAAGGTTTTTTCATCATAATCACCTCAACCAAAGATATGAATACCTACAGTAAACCCTACAAGCAAAACATAGTCAGGGTTATGTCATACTCAGTCTGGGTTAGATAGGAGTAGAAGGAAAGTATGGGGAGTATATAAAATATTGGAAGGATGAGTGAATATTATAAAACCTAATTCATGATCACAACACTCTCATACATTGGAAACCAAGCATATAAAATCCCTTTCAAATGCAACATATAGTTTTTATAAAGGACCCTATACACAATGTTCCTCTATATAGTATGTTTAGGATTCTTAAGAATTAAGAGGGTAAATGAGGTCAAAAAGGAATATTTTTTGGTGTGGTGGGTCATAATTAATTTCATAATAATCTTAAATACTCAATTTACTGAAAGAGTAGGGGATGTACCCCATATTTTATCTCAGACAAGTGGTACTTCCTCATACACAAACACTAGTAAGTTTAGTAAATAGGTGATAGGGTGAAGAAAATTTAAATATAAACCTTTAAATAAGGTTTTAGAATATTTATTTAAAATATATAAAAATTAATAACCAATCTAGATAGATTTAATCTCATGGAATGGTCTAAACCGTAGATGTTGTAGTCAGGGATATGAGGAATGGTGAAATCTAATACTAGATGAGCAAGTCATCTTAATTTTTAGGTATCGATGACATATAAAAATTATTGAAACATATTAATGGGATTAATATATGAATTATTAATCTATTAGGAGGTAAGTAAATCCATCAAAGGCCAATTTGGGCTTAAGTTGCACTCAGACCTACTAGGTAAGGTCTAGACCTAGTAGCCAAATGAGGAGTGAATCACATTTATGGCATGATATATGAATTTAAACATGATGTATTATGTTTATTGGGTAGATAAATAGGTTTTAAATATATTTATATGTAATGGAAACACAAAAGAATATATTTTTAGCTCAAAATCTAACTCAGACTTGCAATAAAGATGCGAACAAGCTCAAATAGGCAACTTCAAATGCTCATATCTTATTGGAGGATATACATGGGATCCAAAGGAGTTTTTGAAATTTATTAATTTAATTATAAATAAAATTAGTGAAATTATTTGGAAAAAATGATTTTAATATTTTATGAATGAAGATTAATAGGGAAAATAGGCCTAAAACCCTTGTTAAACCCTTGCAAAGACCCCATGATAGAGATGGAGCTATAAATATGATCTAATCACATATTTTTCTCATGAAACATATTTTATCTTGTATATTAATCAATAAATATCCCTCACATGTCAATTATCTCTATGGACCTATATAGATGGGGTGCGAAACAAGATTCTTTTGACCATTTTTTATATTGTGCAGGCTACCAGAAGAGTTTCAATGTGAAATAAAGTTTGGGAGGAATATATATACTTTTTATAAATATATATGGTAATTTAATTCCTTTAATAAAATTTTAAGTGTTTAAAATAGGTGCTTCAACTTAGCCAGTCAAAACTAGCCTAATGGATAAACTAGAGAAAAGTGTGAAAACTTCAAGTGGATGGATTTTTATGGTGTCCCTAATGATTATAAATAAATATAGGTAAATTAATCATGTAATTAAATTAAATTTATATATTTTCATGAGAAAATGATCTATTTTTCAAAGCTAAGTGTGTAGGGTGTATGAAAGGAGTGTTTTTTAGACTACAGATGATGATTGCTCCTTTCTAGTTGATTCCAAATGACAATGCCTATAAAAAATGAATGGATAGGAATTTATTATGTATTTAAACTTAATTCAAATCATCATACATTATACAAATTAGTTATAAGGATTTAAAATAGGAATAATCATGTAGGAAGGTTTTTTGAGCCAAAATGAGGTGTTTCTTACCACTTTTCATGAGGTTTATGACTTGTATTGACACTTGTATTTTCTGATTTTAAATGGTTAATTAAATATTGTATTCTCATGAACAATTAAATAATTTTATTATCTTTCAAAGTGTCCTTGTAACCCTTGAATGTTTCTCTTTTCTTCTCTCTCTCTCAAGTTCTTTAAGAACTAGCCATTTTGGCATTGTATTGGATACTCCTCCTAAGTATATTGAATCCATGATCATTTGTATAACTTTTAATCAATAATATAACTTATTTTTACCTCTTCCATGATTTTTATTAGTGTGTTCAATTAGAATGTTTGATTTTGCATAAGTGAAGACTATAGATTCCCTAGCATGTTTTGTCATTCTTTCATCATATTTATAGTTGGAAATCTTCTTCTTGTAGGGCATGTGAAATGTTTTAAGAGATATCAAGGATTGAGTCAATTAGTATTTTCATTAGTGCGCTCATAGCCTTCTTATCTAGTCCTCCTAGCTTTGCACATTCATCCATAACATCATAATGTAACATTAATGTGAGAAGATGAAGAGTGGAAAAGTATATGTTTAGTTTTTCCTTTGATTTTAAGTGTAACATTCATATGGTTGGATGTAATTATGTTATTTTTTGTATCACCTCCCTTAGGTTAGTTTTGTTTTAATTATCATTCTCCCTTTTCACCCCCAAGTTTAGTTGTAGTTTCAATCCAAAGTGGTACATCAAGAGAGGTAGCCCTATCTAGAGATTCACCTCATTCCTTAACCTACCCATAAGCCTATAGGTTATTCAATTTTGCCATTTGGATGAGTAGATATTTTACATCTCCTCAAAGGGTGCAAATAAAAGTGATAACACAAATGTCAACAAGTAGGATGAAATGGTCCCATCTTCATTATTTTTTAAGCTTTCAAATTATCTTCTATGGGTTTCTAACTTGGCCAAATTGACCTTGGAGTCTCCCTCATGAATAGTCTTCAAATTATCCCACATTTATTTAGAATACATATAATGCATCACCTTTACAATTTCTACCTTTGAAATCCACACATAATACCATTCATTGATTTTGAATTATTGTCACTAGCCTTCTTACCTAATGCATCTGTAGGAGGAACAAGGGTGGAATATATCCATTTAAGACTGATTTCCAAACATCATTACGTTGGGACATCAGATATGTGCTCATACTAACACTACAAAAATCATAATTAGATCCATTAAACAAGGGAGACTTGCTTGTATGACAACAAACATGTGCTTGACTAGCCATTTCACTTGCTTAAAATATCCTTTAAATCATTAACCTCATTTAAAGTACCTAATATGATACCAAATGTTGGAATTATAGCTACTAATAGTAGGTGGGATGAATCAGTTACCATAAAATAATTCTTTGATTTCACTTAAATCTAAGGCATTAATTCACATACATAAACATCTATGAAAGCAAGCAATAAACAAACATAAGATATATGTGGGAGACAATATTTGGGATGAAAATACATTGATTCATAAATTTTAATATATTCCTATAATTAATGATTTTTAATTTTAGTGAGGCACCAACCGCATAAGGACTACTAACCCTTCACTAGGCAAACACCAACTTAACTAGTCCTTTAACAAGCTCCAACCTGCAAGGAGGCTCCATACCCATAGGTAACCCAAAACCAAATTAGTTAACTTGAATATTTGAGCACCATTGAACACATATTTCTTAATCAATTTAATATGACATCCTTTTTTCTTCTCACTCTTCAATCTCTCTCAAATAGCCTCTTAGGCCTTCTCACTCAATTAGCCCTTTCCTTGGTAGAATTAGATCAAACGACCTTGATCAACACCTATAGAAACATATTTAAATATTCATGGAATATTAAAGAACATATATTATTATATTCAATTCCTTTATCGAGTTTCCAAAAATATTTATCATTCACTCGTATGCTCAATATTTTAACTAGTCAAATTAGGTCTATTAGGCATTGTCTTTATACTTGACTCTTACACTTACCCATCTTGGTCAAAAAATAAAATATAAATACTTGGATCACCATTGGATAAAAAAACATGTTTCATAATATAAAAAACATCCACATAGGTTGGTCATTACCCTTAAGGGCTAAAACCACCATTAGGCCTCAAAGAGACCTAATGCGATTAAGCCTTCTCTAAGAACACATTTCACTTAAGCCTACTTAGAACACTTTGAGCATCCAAAAAAAATTGAAAAACTTCACATGTTAGTTTAATATACCCATAATATTCTCCTCTTATGTCCCCAACACAATTTATGTCATTTCACTCCTTGAACTAAATAATAAGGTCTACTCACAATTAGGCCTTCTTACTACCAGAAAGTTTATCTTGAAAATCTGATCCATATTATCAAATTTTCCACCTAAAATCACATTTATAGGATATTTATGACCTAAAAAACATCCCTATGTTATTTATTGGTCACCAAATAGTCCAAAAGTCCTCAAGACCACTCTTGTAAAAGGCATACTCATAACTGCCAAACATTGTCAACATACAATCAAGAACATTTGACTCTCCATTATTGAATATGGACTTATCATGAAGATAAATAAATTAAAATATACATATGAGAGATAAATAGCACCTTAGTGAGTAATTTATCCTTCATCTTAGTGAAATATGACTCATCAACATCATTCTCACTCACACACAAAAAACTACCTATAGCTCTAAAAAATATAGTCATGAGAATCAAGATTTAGAACACCTTTGTGAACACTTTTATAAAATTATTATTTTTTACATGATCCTTCATCATCCTTATAACATATTATAATAGATATTTTTCAAATTTCAATATAATTAAAAACCAATCTCACATCTTTACCCTATGTAGACTTCATTGTGTTAGACATGTCACTTTGAGGATAACATTTTGCTCATGTATGAGAAACATTAACACCTATAAACCAATGGGATATGAGGAATAGATATTTAAAAATTACCAAAGGCATTTAGATCCATCCATAATACTATGAAACCAATCCCTAATTTCATTCTCATTCTTGCCTAGTTTTCTCATTATCTTGCTCATTAGGCCTTTTTAGCGATAGACAAACTTCCATGACTAGTTTAGTACATTTAGGTATAAAACCTACTCAAAAAATTTCATGGGAATAAAATAAATTCCTTACACATCATCCTTCATCCATTTTAATGTTTTGAACATGTTAACCCTACCTTCTACATTAAATTTCCAAGAAATAAGGGGTTCCCTGTAGCTTCTACTCACTATCATGTCAAACCAAAACCACTTGGAAGAACATGTAAGAGTCCTTTACATGTTTCAAACATCAAACTAGGTAAAAAAAAAACCATTCTAATCCATAACCAATAATATCTTTCTTATTGGATCATTATGAGTATTTTAATAGGATTTTGAGTAGTTTCCCTTCTTAGTAATCATTCATAAAGTATTGTCCCTCGACTCCAAAAATAATTTCAATAAATTAAATATAGGGAACTTCCCCAAATTCTATGATCTGATCAAGATATCATGTAAAGGTTGCACATGCCAACAACCATAATAAATTCCTTCTTGGTATGGCATACCCTATTTTGTGCACACAAAGGATCTCAACACCAATTTTCATGCCTTCTCCTCTAGGATAGGAATTCAATCTTGATCAAAACACTTAAAAAAACTTCTTACACCTCTATCAATTATATCAATAGCTCTATCATTTTTTAAAATTAATTTGACCCCTCATTAGGCCACACGAGGTCTCTTTGCACATAATACCTTGAATTGCTAGCCATACTTAGACCATGATCATACCTTGAAATCCATTTCATTGATCATAATACTCATTCACATGTAAAATTAACTTACAAAATTCTCACATACTACCAATTTTTTTCACATAAGTCTCATATTACTAATAATTCATCATGTTACACAGCTTATGCCTACTTACTAGGTCTCTTCATGCAGGAATTAAGCTTCAAACTTGACCTTTAAACTCATCTAAAGGATTATTTACTTCTTGATCATGTTTACATAGATTTATTCACTATGTTATGTTTTTATTGACATAAATCACTAATCCTTACTATGATTCATTCTTACGCCTTCTCTTAAGGCTAGATTACTAGGCTTCTCTAGACACCTAGTACACACTAGTAGCTTACCTTGTACCATGATCTTAACTTTGACATGCCATCAACCTTAGAAGGATTACCAAGTTACCTTTAAGTTCTATCTTAGCATAAAGACAATAGATGTCCTTCAAATTTTCTCTTGTCATGAGACTTCTTTGACACATATAATCTCACAATTTATGGCCTCAATTATAACCTTGACATTAATGACAACTGTCTTGTCTTTGACATCAATGACAACAACAAAGCTTTGACACCAAAAATAAGAACATACCTCACCAATAAGTAAGTGATGAAAACTAAAACATGAATCCAACATCATTATAAATTTTAGTTGATTATTCTCTACAAATCCTTACTTGACTATTGACTATTGACTGGTTGGCAACTACTTTTACATTGACTTAGAAAATATATTATTAAAGGATGGGTTTGAATTGGTATTATAACACACTTTATAAATTTTGAGGAAATATATAACATTGAATTCAACGTAAACGTAAGTGTGTGTTGATTATTTAGAGGAAATATTAATAAGTCCCAACTTAACATCACCATAATGTATTTTGGTTATGCCAATCATAAATATAAATATCTTAATTATTGAATGACTTTCTATTTTGAAATTTGATAGATGGACTAAGTTTAAATAGCTGACATCACCATAAATGTTACATTGTTATTCTCATTACAAATCCACAATTATTATTAAATTTACAAGGAAATATATAATTATTAAATTCAACATAACCATAATGTTAGCCAATTACTATCCTCACAAATCAACTGGTATTACAAATGCACCAATTCCTAAAATTATTTGATGTTGTAGATTAGTCTTAACATTTAGTGCTCATAAAAAATGTCCTGGTTAGTGCACAACCTTTATTTTTTAAATTAATAAGCTGAATCCAACATCACCATAAATTTTATGCCCATAAAAAATCTACTACAAACTCAAAGATATAAACCTTTTTTTGTTTTAGACTATATTTGATAGGTAAAAATTCCAGAAGGTCATAAATGTTTACCAATTTAAAAATTAACAGGTCATATATTTTTAACACATATTCATTTATTTATTTTGAGAATAAAGAGTGTTAATATTTATGAGAAAATAAAAAATATTAATATTAAAATATGTATTAAAAAATTATACTTGATATCTCTCCAAAATAAGTAGAAATTGGAAATTTTTTAATTGAAAGGAAAGTTAAGATGAACTGTAAGCATTTTAACAACTACTCGATAAAGTAATTGTTGAAAATTAGTGTTAATATTTAGTTTAATATTAATGTTTTTTATTAGACATTATACTACTATTGTTTCTTTTGCTGCTGCTACTACTACTACTAGCACCACCACTACTACTACTCGATCATATATATTTTTAGTCATCTTAATATTACTTTAATGAAAAGGCATTGAACTAATAATATATTTTTTCATTTATGTTAGTAATAATTACAAAATAAAGGAACCACCTAACATAAAATCAGCTTTATGTATTTGTTAGTAGAGATCAAGAATTATATTTTTTTATAAATCAAGGTAAAATAAATGTTTTTAGTTCAACATTACCATATATTATATGTATGCACATCATCAATCCATGAATCTCAATCCTTGTAACTGTAAGCACTTAAAAATGACTCCCAAATATTTATTAGTTGTTAAATTACATAATTTTAGAATGCTTGTATAAATTTTGACTATAGATGTGTTTTTTAAACTTTTGATTATCCTTGTCCCCTCTCTTAGCAGCCTCCAACTCCCCTTTTATCTCTCATAAAATTTATCCATAATTAGACCCAATTATATGGAGCTTATTATGCTCATGGCTCTTGTCAACATAATATGTATTCTCTAGACACTCTTTGACTAGCATACTTTGGATTTAGTGCCTTTGTCCCTTGCTCATGTATTTTTCATATTTTGACAATTTGAGTTTAGTCTGGGTGCTAATAGGGTCATAAGTTTTATACAACTTATCTATAGATATAAATTAATTCTAATTGACTTAAGATCTAAGAGAAGTCAATAGAATTCATTATTAATAAGAATTTATCATAAAATTACAAACATTCTAAATAAAAGTAAGCATTAATTGATGCACTCAAGTTCATGCCTGAGATATTTCATAGCATTAGTTTATATACTTGAATTATTGAAATTATTGACATTTGAACATGCATTGAATATTCTTACCATTAAGGGGTCTAATAATATATCAAGGCATATATGAGATAATATAAAAATATATGGATGTAAGGAACACACATGAAAATATAAAAAAAAATCACTAGAATATGTTTTTAGCATAATTATAGAAAATAATATGATTATGTAGATAGATTATATGGACACAATACTACATCATTTATCATTATTCATACTTGAAAGTGTATAACCTTGTTAAATGGAAATATATTTATTTGTTACTAAAGACTAACAAACTATTCAAGCTAAAAAACAAATATTCCTCTAGTTCACTACATATAATTAAATAAGTATGACACCTAGTTGTCACTCATTGCAAGTGTATAAGATACATGGATAGGAGGTTGGCACCTAACTATTACTCACTAGAGGTGTAAAAAATACCTCACTATAAGGTTGATAGCTAGTTAAAAGATAAATATATTACATGAATGTCTTGAAATTTATAGTATTAATGTATTAATATAATAATAAATATATATTTATTAAATAGAAACTCACTTATATAAAAATTATGAAGTGTATTATGTTTTTGATTGATGATGAATTTTTTACCAGAGCATGGACTAGTCTAGGACACAATCAGGGGATTAGATCCCCATGTAATTTATTAACCACTTGAATACATGAATACCATCTATATGTTAGATATTAGTAGGTGTATACCAATTATTACCAATAATACCCACCACTGGCCTCAAGAATAACCAATGGACATTAATGACCTATTACAAAGTATATTATTATACACTAGTAATTTTGACTATTATCATGTACAATATAAAACTTAAAACAATTTTTTTATTTTTGGTTTTTAGGTATTACCAACTAATTAATAAAATAATAAAATTTAACATTTTTTAGGTGATCATAGAAAATAAGAGATAATTTGAGTGTGGTTTTTGAAGACCACAACTAGGAAAATGTAGTCATTAATAACAATTGTGCCTTTATATAATTTTGTCTAGAGTGTCCATATAGTCTAGACAAGGTTCTCTATTTAACAAAAATATTCTAAGGTGAACTTTATCTCACATATGGATGTACATTATCACTATCATATTCTGATAACTATTAGATGTCTTGCAATGTCAAAGACCCATCTCTAAACCTTGTGTGTCACCTCTTTTCTCTAGTTATATAATTAATTAATTATGTTTTTGATTAAGGTGGAAAACTAGGGGCTAAACCCTATACAATAAAAAAAGACAAGAAGGTAGGCAAAACAAAGATGCTAGCACAGGAACATCAGCACAACTGAGAGACACAGTCAAAAGCAAAACAAAACACTGGAAAGACTAGAGTCAAAAAGGACTAAACTACATAACTATTGAATTAACAAGATCCTTAAGATTCTCATTCTCTGCATTGTCAACATTCCCTAGATTACCCACCACTTCCAACATAGACATATTCAGAAGAATATTATTTCAAAGGCCTTTGGTGAAGACCTTTTCTAGCTTTTAAATTTGGTCCTTCAAGGCCCCAATTTCTATTTTCCAATCATTCTCATTCTCCATACCCTCACTAGCATCCTCATCATGCATCTTATCCTTATTGTCAGCAGTTACCATAGAGTCAGCACCATGCTCTTCAGTGACCTCAAAAGCTCAAGAAGCCTATTTCCCACTAGTGTCCTCCAAAATTTCCTAAATTTTTGGCTCTTTAGACTCTTCATCTTGGGTTGCTTCATCAGAAGCACTTTCTGAATACTCAATTAGCTTGACCATGAGGGCTGGTTTTCTAGCGATGCACCCCAACTTGTGCACTCTCAAAGGGAAACCATCCTTACTAATTTTGGAAGGCTTGTGAGGTTTTCCACCTTGGCCCCCCATGGCCCTACCTAGATTCTTGTGGGTCCCTTCCATAGTCTCTTCAAATTTTATTTTTCTCCATCAACCTTCCACTTCTTTCCCTTTTTGCTTCGTAAAGGAGCTTGGGGTATTAATAGGGGTCTTAATATGGGTGGAGAGAGGGGCATCATTGGTATTGGTAGGAGTAGGGGAAACCCATGATTCATCAATTGCATTACCAGATACCAGGTTTGAGGTAATGTCATAATTAACACCTCTGATATTCCTGTTTGGCTCAAGGGAGTGGTGAAAATTGTAGAGATAAAAAATAAGCCCCTAGTGTAAGGGAATAGGTTTTATGTCTAGCTTCTTGGCCATTTTGGCTCTCACCCTCAGGATAGATTGTTCTAATGAGGATAGTAGGTAGAAAGGAAAGCTGATAATAGCATTATGTCTAAAATGATTGAACAAAGAAAGATGATAGTTATAAAACTTGGTATATCACCCCTCGAGAGTGAATTATTTCATTAGAATGAAACATACACCATCCCATGGCTCTAGAAGTTTGGTGTGCTTGAACCCTCCTTGATATAAGATGAGTTCTTTTCCTTCACCTAGAAATTGTTTGTGACTAGCCAAATCCATGATTTTGGTTTTCCTTTGGAGCTTTAAACCCTGCATGGTCATTCTCATGGCCATTGAAATCACCTTTTCAGAGATTTCAAAGCTAATACCCCCCACAGTGATGCACCTATTCAACCAAGATCTTACAAACTGATCAAACAAATTTTTGTCATAACCATTCAACCTTTCTAAGTATGGGCTGATACCTCCTTTACAGTAATGATAGACTAATGGGTTGTCTTTAAATTCATAACAGGACATAGGTTCAATTTGAATATGGTCTCCCACCATTCTATAATTGTAAACCCAGCTGATGAAATTCCCAATTCCTACCTTAAGCTTCGAATAAGTAGCTAGCCCTCAGTTCCATTTGTGTTAAATGCAAATGTGAAGGCTCATTTTATGAAATGCCCCACCATGGTGACATCTACTCCCATGATTGAAAATAATTTCCCCTTGGTTTTCATGATGTGACTCTCGCACCTCCACCTCATGATACAAAGAATTAATCATGATAATCAAGGAAGTACTAAGGTTATCATTTTCCAAGATCTGTGATGGCCTTCTCCACATGGACGGCCTTCAAAATCTATCTTTGTCATCAATGTGCATCATTCCTAATCAGTCATCTCCTTCTGAATGATCTCTCTAATGTTTAGGGTTATATGAGCACCTTGTAACCATACCCTCCATCTTGAGAATTGCTGACCAAGGTTGGCACAAGCATCAACGACCTTGTTGCCTTCTCTATAGGTATGGGTAATCTCAACTTTGGAAAACTTTTTTAAAAGAAATTGGATATTAGTAGTGATGTCTTTCAGCTGGATTCCAATGTTATATGATTTATTAACGGCATCTATGACCATCTTATAATCTCCTTGAATATTCAAATTTCTAATTCCTAGGGATATATCTAACTTTAATCCCCATAGTAAAGCCATAGCTTCAGCATAGTTATTGCTCTGGCAACCAATTCCACCAGCATAGACAGTAGACATCCATCCTTTTTCATTCCTTATAATTCCTCCTCCACTTGCTTTACCACTCAACTTGGATGCCCCATAAAAATTGAATTTCATCCAATTAGGTTTAGGTGGTATCCATTTAGTATGAAGTCTCTGAAGAATTTTGGAATTATCATGTCCAGGGATAAGGTTTAAAACCTTCCATTTGGCTACTATTATTTGGCCTATTTAATTATTTATGGGTATTTCTATTGTAATATAAATGTAAATATATATTTATTCATAGTACATTTTGGTGAATCCACATTGTCTTGCATGTAAAATTAGGGCTAAATGTTATTCAAACCTATGACATATGAATTTATCATATTTTTATAGGATTTTATATATTATATGATCTTATATCCAATATTCCTAACTTGTGTTTTATTTTAAATACTTAGGTTTTATTTATGGTAATCTATTATAATCTAGTGTATTTGTTTCATGTGTATTATTGTCAATCATGAGTGTTACCCTTATAAGAATGTGTGCCACTTCCCACTCCTATTGAAACAATAAAATCTCTCCTAAGTATGTGTGAATTTGAGATGAAGATAATAAATAGATAGAGGGATAGTTCCCTTGATGCACTAACTAAATTTTTTATCTAATCATACTTACTATTTATTTTTGACTAAGGGAAAGGGTGAATAGATAATGTTTACATTAGAATTGACATGAAAAATTAAAAGAAATGTGATGTACTGATGTTTATGATCACTTTTGATTAAAATTGATAATATTGAAGAGGAAAATGATCCTAAAAACATTAAATTTCCTTCAGGTCTATGGATTTTACAATAGTGTTTTACACAAAGGCATGAACAAAACTCACTTTTAGCATGGAAGGAATGACAATTTATTGAATTCGCATACAAACATAGATTGAGAATGAATATAGAAACTTAGTATGACCTATAGAAAATAAAATATATTGTAAGAATGTATAAAAATAAGACATCAACATATGAAAGATACTAATTCACTATGTTATATCAATGGAAATCACACATACACTTAATACAAAAACTTGAAAATGGAGGAAACCAACTTGTTTATTCAAAAGGTGTGATAGAAATTTCTTATATTATTTTATCATAGCCAAAGAAAAAAATTATTTGATATTTATTGAAAAGAAGATACAAATAGAAAAAATTAGGAGAGAGGAAATAAAGAAACACCAAAATAGGGATGACTCATATTATCTTTACACCGTACTAATCCTACATAGTGTTTCCTAGATTCTCTCTCTCTCTCTCTCTCTCTCTCTCTCTCTCTCTCTCTCTCTCTCTCTCTCTCTCTCTCTCTCACACACACACACACACACACACACACACACACACACACAAACATGGTGTAGGAGTTAGAGATAAAATTATTTGGAAAGATTGAGGAAGTATTGAGCATTGATTGGTGAATTTTTACCCTTTAAATTTCCTATATATTTGCTAATATACTGTATATATCAACTTTCACATCTTCCTTGATGACTAAGTATTCTTACATGAAAATGGTTATTCGAATATTCATAAATTACTCCATTTAATTATTATCCTCATCCATTTATGAGGTCTCTCCACCTTATTTAGGATTTTAGAAGTATCTTAATGAATATTTGAATTTGTCTTCATGGTTCCTAAGGAAATGGTCTCTTCAAGGTTGCATTGATGACTAAAATTGTATAATAGGTGCTCAGAGTGTTTATAGAAAACTTATCATTTTAGAAGTCAAAAAATTTAATTCATGAATTTTAGGTTATGATAATCCTATTATCTAGTGGTAAAATTGAGGTAAAGAAAGTGGACATTTTCATAATATTTGTAAAGTTTAGTGGGTGGGAGACACATTGGCCTATATATTTTCAAATAATGGATCAATATTAACTAATATAAGATAATTATGTTCAAATATAATCTAAATAATAATCTAAGATGAATATTTACAATGGTAATCAATCTTGAATGATTTGGTTTAAAAAAGATGCGAAAGGAAGGGTAAGGAAAAAAATAAAGGTGTTGATCTTTATCTCAAACATCATGGAAAAGTTTGAATGTTCTCTAAGCATGCACTTAAAACCAATGTATGATGCGAAATAACTAAATCTCAAATATTACCAAACATCAAGAAAACATCTAAGGAATGTGATAAATAATGAAAATAAGAACCAATATTACTTTAAAGATTCACTCATATAAGTAGATAGGTAATGCACATTTATAAATACAGAGCAAATAAAATGAAGCAAACACATGAACCTTCAATTAACCTAGCATTGGCAAAAGTTAAAAATTATACATTCAAAGGTATACACCAATAATTCAAAATAAATATTCAAATATGAATTTTATAATAACTGATTGAGAGAGAAACCATATAGCAAATGACAAACAAAATGAGATAATCTTTTTAGAATTCCTTGCTTGCATTAGTTGCTCAAAAGTTTATACAAGTTTTTGGCTCAAGAAATCCCTCCCTTTTACAAATGAAAATAATAGTTTTATAGAATAAAAATAAGTATTTCAATCAATCATATAAAATTACAAGTGTACAAGTGTAAGGATAGATGTCCTTTCTATAAAGTTTTAAAATACACCAAACTTTTCCAAATGGACCGACCTGTAGGAAATGTTCTTAAAAGTTTCACATGCCTTTAAAAAATAATATTTTATATTCAAAATATTAAAATGTTATAAATAATAGAATATTCCTAAATAAATTTATGGGCCCTATGTTGATGTAGTCCCTTGCTTTCCCTATAGGATCTTCAATATATAATGTTGTTCATTGATAAGCTAAAGGTCCACAAATAGTCTCATAAAGAGTTATTTCTCTTAGATCTCTAGGTCCTTGAGATTCTTCTTAGCCTTATCTCAAGATTGTTTGATGCCCCTAGCATCTACCAGTTTCTCTTTTAATGATAACAATAAGCCCATGATTCTCTTTTTGTTCTCCCTTGTCTTTCCTTGACCTTGTCTCCTCACTTCTTGCATAAATTGAGTAGATCTATGACTAAACTTCTTATCTATGATAAAGCCTAAGGAAATACGTGATGTGGGATATTATATAATGGTATCCAAGATGTGTAACATCTTTTACTCATGTTGTTATAATTCTATAGCAATGTCCCCTAATTTCTTGGACCCACTTCTTAAGGCCTTGATCTTGTCCACCAATATAGCCATAGCCATATTCAAATGGGTTAGGATGATAGTTCTTAAGTTAAGAATATAGTTTTTGGTCAAGTATTTTATCAATTCCTTTAATTGATATCTTGTTTCCCACCATTGGCTAAATTAGTTTGTAGCCATAACAATCTACTTCTTTACTGGTCTCTATCTAGTTTTGACTAACTTTAAAGAATCAAAGAAGTCAATCATTATAATCTCAAATTTCTTAAATCAGTCCTCATGTATTGACAAGATAGATTGTTCCTTTATATTCTTGTTTTACTATAGGACACCTTTGATCATTATTTTTATCTATTCTGACTAGGCCTAGGCTACATCAAGGATTTTCTCTTCAAAAATTCTATCTTCTCCTATAGTTTTACCTACCACTAGATTCAGACCTATGAATTGTTCCACCTTTTCTAAGGTGAACTCTTCTCCTTCAACCATAAAGTTATTTTCAATTACTCTTTCTAGACTGGTAGTCTCTGGATTAAACTAAACTCCCATTGATGATTGGGTTACTTTTGGAGGATCTAGGGATTTCACTTATGTGCCTAGAGTTCCAAGAGTATGCATCTTTATTTCTTTCTCTTGTTATTGTAATGTGAAAATCTAGGGCTTGAGTTCATCATGGATAGTGTTGTTGACTAATCTAGTAATGGTCCATAAATGGTATAGAGTAGGAAATTTTGGTACCTTGTCATATATGGAATACTCTACAATGGAAGGGCCATAAATTAGATCATCTTCACTAGAAAGTTTGACCTCACTCAAAGGATGAGTGAAGGTAAACTTGGGTCTTTTGCCACTTAATGGGACCAAGGCTAGCTCAATCTTTCTTTTGGGTTGGGTTGCAATAGGGATCAAGTCCAAGGTTACTTCCTTCCCCTTATTTGTCCTTGTCTATTTAGTTTGAGATTCCTCTTCATTAGTTTTATAGTCAATGGCTAGCATATTCAGAGCATCCTTCATTATCTCCTCAGGGTCCAATTTTATTATATCAATTTACTCAATTGTGGGCCCTAGTTATTTAGGTTGTGTTAAAGATGATGCCACCTCATTTGGCTTTCTTTCTTTAGGCCTATATTTAATTTGTGTTCTAGGATATTGTGTTTCTATTTGTGGTTGTGATGAAGGCCTAGAAGATGGACCTAGTACAAAATGGCACTTCCAAGGCCCCATCTACCATATGTCATCATTGGTTTTAGTTTTATTAATAATATAGACTTTGGCTTAATGTTATGTTTTTTCATTCTTAAAAATACATCAATGAATGAAGAAGCTCTAGTACATATGTGGTTATAAGGACTAGGTTAGTGCTCATAGGTCATATTGATTCCTTTTGACTTCATATGTTTCATAACTTTATCATTGGGGTTCTACTATCTCAATTCATCATGTTGGAATTTGAAATAACTCTTATGCTTAGAAGTAACTTCTATATTGTCTCATTATAAGAACACATTATTACCAATGGTTAAGGGGATGGTGTGGAGTAAGCCTTTCCTTTTGGTTATAAAAAATGCATCTATATAATTTCATATTTGGAATGCAACTTCTTCTTCAGCTAACTTATCAGGTACATGGACTAGTAACCTAAGTGGGTGCACTAGGTCCCTTCAACCTTGATTACAGTGTAATATGGATACAAATAGATGTTTACAATTAATTCAACATATTTATTGATTAGAGGGATGAACCTCATCATGGGGATCCTTATAACAACCTCATCCAGGGTTGGATAGACGTAATCACCTATGAATTGCATATGGCCCTTATACTTGAATATATGTAATTTTGAGTAGTATTGGGAGACTATTAATTTAACATCAGGTGACCATTATTTAATGTTGGGAAATTTAGTGGTAGCTATCAAGGTTTCTAATATATATGACATCATATAAAATTTAACTCTAACCTTATTTTTAATTTTAGAGAACTACCTACTTAAACAAGTGTTGATGACTTCACTAAGGGGAGGGGTCTTCTCTCTTTCAACCATAAAATAAACTAAAGTCACCTAAATTTTATCCACACAAGTGGTGTCCATGTTACCACATAGCCTATTCATTAAGGTCATAATAATCCTAATCTTCAGCTTGAATTGGATGATTGGGATGCTGCCATTGAGGTTGTAAACTACTTAGTTATCATAATATAGCTAGGGAGTTAGGGTGGTCTTCAAATAATTCTTCTTGGATCACTCATTGATTGTATTCATGTCTAATTAGGTCTTTGGAAACTTATAGTAGTTTTTAAATTTTATAGGAGAAATATATGCAACCTTCCTAAAGCTACGTTCATGGACTAACATGCCCTGATCATTTTTATAATTTTTGAAAATAGGAGCAATGCCATTAATACAATGTAGTACCTCTAGTTTTGATGTAATATAATGAAGGATCATCATCTGAATGTAAATTAGGTCATAATATTTTCCCTTAATAGATGAATTCCTCTCATCTTCCCTCATAACAGATCGTAGCTCTTTAATGGCCCAAAAAATCTTAGACTAGTTATTATCTATTATGTTCAAAGCTATAGTATCTAATTTCATGTCTTTGAAGAGTCTACCTTTTGAATCTATGGTTAGATAGAGATATATATTTGGTATTTTTAGGTTTCCATGACTTTGAATTTGAAAAAATGCTCACTTATGGTCTACATTTCATCTCTAGATTAGTTTGCACTTGCTCAAATAGAAATTTAACTCTCTTAAGCTCGACTATGGCCAATTTGAGATTGAATTAGGGCTTTTATAGATGCTAGAGATTTTCTATAGGTATTTTATAAACTCTAATGGTGAGGTTTATTAACACTTAAGGGAGTTTCATGTTGTAGGTTTCTTTTAGATCCTCATATTTATACTTTTTCCTTTTTGAGCCCACCAAATCTTTATTTTTGTCACTTTCTATCTATGTGGTGTCTATGTGGCATCTAGTTGGTGATTTTGTAGTAATTTATTTATTAATGTTTAATAACATGATCATTAACTTTTTAAAAATATGATTTGTCTCACTTTGTCAGATCATATTGCATGGATCAATGATGGCCATTGATCTTGATCTTGAGAGTCAAAAACCATTAGTCTCTATATATACTTATCTCTAAGGTCATGATACTTGGTATTCCTATGATCCTCCTAGGCTCTAAATTTTGTTACCTTTTTTAGTTAGTGCATTTTCACCACATGGTGATTCTATACTTTCTTGAAGCTCTATTGAAAAGTCTTCCCTGGTCTTATGCCATTCGATCATGGTTGGCCAAATGAACATGGGCCATTGATTATGATCTATGGGATGGCCTACCATTATCTATTTGTTGTTCCTTAGCCATGATCATGACACTTGTCACTTCCTCACCTTTTTAGATATCTCATTGAAACTTTGACTTGTTTATGCTCTATTAGATTGATCCCATTCGAGTGAATGTGAGTCATAGATATTGAAAAGATGTACAATGTTTAAGTTAGGATCGAGATACATAAATAACTTAGGTTAAAGACTTTAAACTATGGTTTTATTTTGTGTTGATAAAATGAGATAAATCTATGCTAAAATATTTAATCTAAGCTTAAAACATAGTAAAAATGGGACACCAAATAATAATAAAAGGACTTATTGTGAGTTTTTCAACCTAAGGTTCTATCATATCAATAAATATGATAATAATTTTAGGGTAAAATATCTAAGATAAGTTTTATAATAATATGACCTTACATTTGTTAGATCGAGCCAATAAAATAAACTAAAAAATCATGGGATACATAGGGACCAAGCATAAGATTTTAGACTAAGGTTTGGTCAAATGTTTATATACAAAAATAAATCTTATGATAACATTTAATCTAAGTATGTGGTGTTTACAATTGCTCCCATGTGAATTTAAACCTATTTATAAGGGTCTCGAGTTGAAACATGGCTTCAAATAGATCCAATTAATCTATGATAGGTCAAAATATAATGAAAGATCAATTTTATCATTGAAGTATATAACCCTAGGCATGTTTATTCTCCAAATGAGATTGGTTCTTCAGATAGAATTTTGATGGTCTCATGGACGTCAATGACAATCTCACAAGCATCAATTGATGATCACATGTGTGTCAAAATTTAACTCACTCAATTAACCATAAGGACTAAAATTTGATGTTATCATGGACATCAATGATGGCTTTATGGACATCAAATGATGGTCATGAGAACATCAAATTTAATTCTCATGAAATAGAGTAGGTCTCATAGAAAATTTTACTCAATACACATCATTCGATTGGTCTCACCTAAGTAAATGCAGGTAATTGATTATGATATAGGTAGTTGAACATGGTTAGATCTTGTAGTCATAAACAAATTAAATGAGGTCATGATTATATAGGAATTAGACCAAAGCATAACATAAGTCTTCAACCTAAGCCTTAAAATGTAATAAAATAATGATGCTTCACATAATTTAAAGTCATAGTAGAATATTTTATCCTAAGTTTTATTATATTAATACAATTAGAATTTTAGGGTAAAGTCTTAGGCTAGGTTTATTTCATAATGAAAGGGACCCATTTAGACTTTGATTTTGGTTTTACACTACTAGATCATCAGTGTCCACTCCAACATGATTTCTTGATCATGATCTAGGTGATAAAGTAGGATTGGTATCATGGGCTAAATTCTTAGGCATATCAGGCTCATCTCACTCCTGATTAACTTTTCTTGATTAAATGTGGTTTGTTGATCTTATAAAGAAGCACATAGTTTAAGTTAGGACTCAAATACATAAAGGGACTTAGGTTAAAGTGTTAGGACTAAGGTTTTTTTTATGTCAATAAACATGAATGAGGCCTTAATACTAAGACATTATTCTAAGTTTGTAACAAGATGGACCATGCAAATAATAAAGTTGGGAAAAGATGGGAACATAATAAAAGGACCCTGCAAATGTTAAAATTGGACCATGCTAAAATAAGAACAAAAGGCTTGGGACTTAAAGAGACCAAGTATATAATTTTAAATTATGTTTTGGTCATTTTGAAAAATATTACTAATCCTTATTATAAAATTTAAATTTAAGTCCATAGCATTTCTAAAGTGTTCCCACCAATTTTGTTGTTGGAAAATTTTGATTTTGGTTAAGAAGAGCCTATGTTAGGGTTTCCTGAACAAGGGTTTCTAGAAGTTTTAAATATGGATTTAATCTTGTCTTTTTATAGATTAAAGGCTATTAAAAGTCCCAATTATAATTAAACCTTAAAATTTAGACACAACTTTTTCAAGAAGGGCTTTATCAAACTTGTAACCTAAAACATGAAGAATAAATGTTAGCAAATTTAGCAATGGAAAATCAAATCCATGAACAAATAAGCCAACTAATGAAGGTGTGGATGATCATAAAATATAGATAAAGTGGAAACATATTAATGACACTCTGATCAAGTGAATTTAAAATTTTAAGGTACAAATTGAATAATTTGGCACAAAGGTCCCCATTTTTCAAAAATGGGGGTATGTTGACCTCAACAAATGGTGACTTCTAGGGGAAACATAGAAATATGATATAATTCAAAGACTCTAGTTTAGATAAATAACTAGATTACTTATTCTACTTGATCAGTGCCATTATCAAGATCAGTTCATGGTTAAAACAAGTCTTGCACATATTTAATTAAGATCAAACATCAAAACCTAGCATGTTGTGTGTGTGCTTTAATTCCTCTTACTATTTTCCATGGTATTTAGGGAAAAAATTCCTTGTTTCATGACTTAACCATTAACATTGACTTACAACATGTTTGGATATCTATTAAGAACCATGCTTTATTTAAGGGAAGGCTGAGGCATTACTTTGCTACTAGCCAAGCATCCATAGCTCTGACAAAGGTAGGTTTGGCTCCACTCAAGGCCTTGATACATTATCAACCAAGAATATATATCCCTAGTGGAGATTACCAAAATATGATTTTCTTGGAAAGATTTTGATTTTGCAATAAGCTCTTATTTTTATATTTTTTAGACCATTTTAGCTTTCTAGCAAAGGTTGGGAACCAAGTTAGCTAATTTAAATATTTGGTTAAATGTTTGATTTTAGGACAGTTACCTATAGTTTCAACCTATGTCCTAGACAATGATGTTTTTTAAGTGTAAGCATGACTATGCCCTAATGGTTCAAGCTTTTATTTTGCATGTGTAATTCTTCTTAAAATCAAGATTAGATCAAAACAATGTTTAAACTTATGAAATAACCAACCTATTCATTAGTCCTTACTATTTTATCTAAGATATAACATCAAGACATATTTTGAATCCATGGTTATTATATGTTTGAGATTCATACCTGCAATTATGAACTTGTGGAATTCTTGAGTAATTTTGAACTTTCATCTAAAGGTTATCTAAGATGACTTATTAGAATCAAATAAAAAAATAGAGAAAGAAAACACATAAAATAGAAAGAAAATAGATCATAAAGAAAATGAAATATATATATATATATATATATATA
This sequence comes from Torreya grandis, assembly GCA_037957365.1. Classification (NCBI taxonomy): domain Eukaryota; kingdom Viridiplantae; phylum Streptophyta; class Pinopsida; order Cupressales; family Taxaceae; genus Torreya; species Torreya grandis. The sequence goes on along the minus strand of JARHVA010004719.1, from coordinate 687,842 downwards.
TATATATATATATATATATATATAGACATATGTACAAATAAAGGATAGGGAGGAAAGAACATAAATAATCTAATCTAGCCTACCTACTCTAACTCTAACTAGTCTTACAATCATTCCATGAAGACCTTAGGTGGAGCAGTATAAAATTAATGCTTGAGGTACTACCCATTGGTGGGTAGTGTGAATATACTTCTTTTAAGTCTCTTAGATTAAAGGCATTATTTCCAAGTGTCCATTCAATCTAATAGGGACCTATCTATAAAGGTGTAAACTTACCATGTTTAACCTTAGGCTCAGATGCCTTATCCCAAAGAAGAAATAAGTTTCCTTGTATGAATACCTTTATCTTTGATGGCTTATCAAACCACCTCTTAATTATGGTTTGGTGCCTTTTAAAATTATAAAAAATCATCTTCTTGTGTATATTACATCTAGATAATGTTAAGTAATCTTGAGCTTGTTAATTCTTGATCATCCTTGATGTATTCCTTCATGAACTTGTATCTTGGTAACTTGAGGGTGATGAGGAAGATGGGTTCTTGGACATATACCACCAAAAATGGTGATGCCTTAAGATCCTTCTTGATCCTTATCTGATATACCCACAGGGAATTTTTGAGAAGCTTGTGCCATGTTCTAGGCTTGTCTATTGTAGACTACTTTATTGCCTTCATCAAGTTCTTATTAGTAGATTTATATACCCCATTACCTTGAGGATAATGGTTGGATGATAAATTGATAATGATTCTATTGTCATATGACCATTCGATCATCTATATGGATATATAACTAGATACATTATCATATACTAGAGATATAGGTGTCCCAAACTTGGTTCATATGTTTTCCTCTAAAACATTGATCACTTCTTAGGTTATGCACTATTTGGTGGCCACTAATTCAGTCCATATTATGAAATAGTTAGTAGTAGTTAGAATGTATTTGTGACCTTTTGATGAATTAGGGTCAATCACCCCTATGAAATTTAGTCCCCATTAGGCAAATAGATTATTGGCATGGTTGCCTTGGGATCCTTTGTGATGAATACTTGACATAAATGGCATTATCTTACATGCTTGTGGGAATCCTTGAATATTGTGGGCCAATAATAACCAAATATAATTATTTTTTGAGCTATTATCCTTTTATATGGATGTCCACTTCCTAGCTTCTCATGAAAAGTGTTCACAATCTCAAGTGCCTCTTTTTTGGATACACACCTTAGATAAATGCCTTCAATTTTTTTCTAAATAACACTCGATCTTTAATCAAGAACTAGGATACCTTGAGTCTTAGAGTTATTCTTTGCTCCCTAGTCAACCCTTAATTACAAATTATATCATACCAATCATTAGACTAAAAAAAAATTTATTCAACCTACATGATGTTTAGATTAGGGTTAGTATTGGTAATCATTTGAATTAAACCTTGGAACATTACCAATTTTGCAATCTTCATTTCAATGTTATATTATTGTAGCACAGACATCCACTTACCTCTCATTTATCTTATCTCATTTTAAATCAACATGAGCTTTGTGTCAGGGTCAAGTAGGCTTGTAAGTACCTTATTCCTAAGAATATAGTGCTTGAATTTATTCACTACCTTAACTGATTCACATGCTTTTTTATCAATTAAATAATAATTTAACATAGCATTTTAAAAGTTTGTGCTTATGAAAAAAATTTCAGGTTCACATCCATCAATTTTTTTAGTTAAAATTGTAGCAATAGTATGATTAGAAGCAAATGGATAAAGTTAAAAATCTTTAGAGAAGTTTGGACTTATTAGGACTAGATCTTAATCAATTACCTCCTTTATGTCCTTAATATCCTTCTTGGTTGCTTTGTTCTAAGTGATTTTTACATATTTATTTAGCATATCAATTAATGGTTTGACAATTTCTATAAAGCCAAAATTAAGCTTTCTTACAAAGTTAATTTTGTCAAATAATGATTTCAATTCTTTCCTACTATTAGGAAGCTCTATCTTTGATATAGCTTCTACTATTTCAAGATCTCTAGAGATTCCCTCCTTAGTAATGGCATGGCCTAACAAATTTCCCTTAGTAACACAAAAACAACTCTTCTTTGGGTTGAGGGAAATTCCTTTCCTTATGCACCTTTCAAATACCCATTATAGATGCATGATGTTGTCCTCTATGTTATTAGAAAAAAACATTTAGATGATCCATGTATATAATAATTCATTTACATATAAAACTTTGGAAAACATGATCTATGGCCCTTTAGAATATTTCCCCTTTGTTGATCAACCCAAATGACATTCTTTTGTATGCAAACATGCCCTATTTGGTAGTCAAATTAATCTTCATCCTATCTTCTTTGTTCAACAACACCTATTTATACCCTAAAAATCCATCAAGAAAGGACATCATAGCTGAATCAAAAATGATTTGTATAACTTGGCCTAGAGAAGGCAAAGGATAGTTGTTATTTTTAGATGATTTATTTAAATTCTTGAAATCAATGCACATTCTTATTTCACCATTCTTTTTCCTAACTAGCACCAAATTAGTGACCCATGTAGACTGCCTAATGGGGAATACAATACTATCATCTAGGATTTTCTTGACCTCTTTAAATATCATAGGTTCTAAAATAGGGTTTACAGGTCTCTTCTGCTATCTAAAAGGTTTGTAATACTTCCCACTTGCCTTGGGAATTCTAGTTTTTTCACCTAGTATGTTCTAATCAAATAACCTTTCTAAGGAAATCATGCCTTTTGGGATTTTATTGTCATTCAGTTGAATGACTTTGTTATTAAATCTACTATCATCTTCAAGAGTATTCTCATTGGCTTCATCTATGATATGGGCCTCAAATGCTCCTATGTTGGTCATGAAATCTAGTTTCTATTAGTCATCATTAAAAACCTAGAGATGTTTTGTAGTATCTAGGATTGAAGGGCATGTAACAAGATCAATGCTAAAATTTTGAGAGTCATGGCTATAAGTTTGGATATAGCTAAGGTAAGTTGATCAGTGGATTAGTTTTCTTCCCTAGGGATGGAAATAATGTTAAAAGTATTACAAGATTCAAGTAAATCCTAGACTCTAAACTTATATCTCTTGAGATATGACAATTTACATTGATATTTACTTCTTACTTGTTTGAATATAATTTCTAAGTCACCATAAAACAATAGATCTTTAACCTTATTCTTATTGACATATTATAATCTTAAAATCAAAGATATATACTCTGCAAGATTATTAGTACAAGGAAATTAAATTTTGTAAACAACTTTTAGTTCCATAGCAACAGGATTAGGAAGAACAATTTTGACTCCAAATCTAGACTTACACCTAAAAATAAAAAGATGGAGATTCTAAATTTTATGAAAAGTATTATAATTATTATAATTACATACCTTAGGGGTGTCAAGAGTGTAGATACCCATATCTAAACCCAACATATTGATTCTTTCATTCATGACATTATACTCAATGATCATGTCCTTCATTTAAGGCTCTTTTTTTACTCTAGTCTAATTTGGGACTCCCTTCTATGATAGACACAAATGTGAATAGTCAGTGGACATATATTCATTTAAGGACTTTATCCATTATCTACTTAGCTAGTCTATAGGCATTAGGAATGTCTACCACCCAGATGTCAATAAATTTTTGGAATCTAGGGTCAAAGGCTAGATGAATATGAACATTTAATAATTCCCTAATTACTTTGACTCTAGACTTATCTAATTGAGTAACAACTCTATTAGATTTAATAGGATTTATGCCAAGTTATTTATAAATACCTAATGGCATCATGTTTGTGGATGCACTAGAATATAATAAAAAATTATGTAAATTTTTACCAAACATTATGATAGTAAGCAGGAAAGGTGGGGATTTTATCTTAGATTTATACATAGAAACATTGGTGTTATTAGTTTTGGGTGGCTTGCCAAGATTTTTTAACAAATATTCTAATTATAGGTCTCTTTATTTAGTGGTCTACATCAACTCATGAAATGTAATGTTATCATTAATTTCCTTCATGTATTCCACTATATTATACCTAGTCTTATTGGAAGAATTAGATGTATTAGTATAATATTTAGAAGTACTTCCCTTTGGAGGTTTTGGGTTTTTATCTAAGGTAATATCTAGAGGAATATTAAAATTATTTAAAGGTGTTGAAGTAGTCAGGAAATGATTTTTCTCCTTGTTCTTTAGAGGGTAGGTCTTCTTTAAGAATTTCTAAAAATCATGGACTTATTCAAGAACATCATCATGTTCATTATCTTCTTTGAAACGGAAGTCAAACATCTCCACCATGAAGGTTTGGTCAATAGATTTAGATCATGTACCTACACCATTATCTTTATTAGGAACCATTTCAAAATTATCCAAATATTCTTTAAAGGATTCAAAAGATTTATATAATTTAATGCAATCTATCTCACCATGTCTAAAAGTACAATGTACTCTATAGTAATTAGGTAAAACAATATTAGTAAGATTTATATCCATTATTTTCTTATTAGAAAATGACTTATTATTCTTATTGTTGTTTTAAATATCATTATGGAATCTGTTAATGGGCCTATTAAACCTTTGGAAAGAAAATTTCCTACCTAAACTCTCCCTAGCATTGCCAATTTGATTCTATAATTAAAGAAAATTAGTTCTTAACTTTTGGACCTATTGGCCATTTTCGGCCCACATACAAAGCAACCTAGATATAGTGAACTTTTTAGATGTATTGGTATAGAGAGAGATTGATAAAATGGATTGAGTAGGGTTCTGGATGGAATAAGAGGTCCCAATGTCTCATGTTACTCATAGATTTTTTGAAACACTTTAATCTTTCTTAAAATGTAATTTTTGGATCATTGAAGGACAAGTCTACGTAGAAAAGAGAGGGATTTGAGAAGGTTCACATGGTGTTAAAATTAGTTCAAGGTCATAGGATAGGGTTTCATAAGTTTTAGGTTTTCATAGTTCATTTAGAGCATTCAAATGTCAAGCATTAGTTTCAAGAATAAGTCTAGAAAAGCCTACGTGCTTCAAAAAAGGATAAGTTAAAAAACCCATCTTTCCCTTTTGTGCTTTATGGGATCTAGAAATTTTAATTCAATTTACACTAGTGAAAATTAATTTATGGGTTCTAGATCATGTAAGGCACCCATCCTCTAAAATAACTGAACTTGAAACCCTAGGTGCACCTTACACATTTTGTAATGCACAAAATGCACTTTGGGCTCTAGATCCCTCAAAGCACCAATATCCAAGATTTTTAGAATGCAAAAATCACAATGCACTTTGCACATTTTCACAATGTGCAAAATTTGTGGTGGTCTCTAAATTCTTCTATGCACCCAGTCGGTACAATTCGTAACTTAGCATACACTTTGTACATTTTGACAATGTGAAAAATGCATATTTGACTTTGTATCCCATTAAACCTATAACCCCCTTTTTTCATAGAACCCAAAATTTTATGTACACAATGGATGTTTTGTAATGTGTAAAGTGCATGATAGTCTCTACCTTCAACCAAACCACCAACTGATGATATGTAGAACCCCAAGTGCACTTTACACATTTACAAATGTGCAATGTGACCCATGGGTTCTACCTTTCGTTAAACCTATCATTCATTCCTATGGAGAGTGGACTTCCTTTAAGCAACTCTAACCTCTGCCACCCTTTGTTTTTTGTTCAAATATTTCACAACCAAAATCTAGGTCACATCTAAATCAATTGAATATTCTTGAGTATATACTTTATCTTCAAACCATAGAGTATTCCCTCTAAAATATTCCCCATTTCCCCCATAGACATTGGACCTATCTCAGAAACCTAAATTACTCACAAGATCTTAAGAATTCATGGAGAGTAGACATGTTCCAATCACCTTCCACTTTCACCAAATGCTCGATGTGCTCTAAGAACCTTCAATTTTTACTAGAGAGTATTAGTTCTCTAGACACTTGCAAATTCTGCCAAAGTCTCCATAATTCCTAGGGAATTGAAGTTCAAATCTAGGGGTAGTAGGGTTATTTAGACAATGATGGAACATTATAGAATCATCAAGGATGAAGGAAAATCTAGGAAAACCAATAAAAGAGATTGATTTTATTGTACACTAGACCTATGTTTAGAATATAGAATAGGGGTAGATTTTTTATTAAATAAAGAAGCATCACATCTTTGACAAATAGATATTTACAACCACTTAAGGTAGGTCAGGCATGGTCCTATCAATTCCAAGGTATAAGTATTTGGTCCTCACGAGAAAGATGGTGTAAAGTAGAGATATGGTGGTTGAATGTAGTTGGAGCATTTAATTCTTTTATAGAATTTCCAAGCATAAATCACCAACTTTGGCCCTTTATTGTCATTTATCTTGTTCACTCAGGCAATAGGGAAGATCAAAGTTTTTTGGTAAAAATAATGTAAATTATAAAAATGGGAGATTGTTCTTGAATGATCCAAAAAGGAGGATAACTCATTTATGATCTAGGATGACATGTTTCTCTCTTTTCTTTTTCTCTATATCATCCCATTCTTTCCATTTTGTAAAGGGTTTCTAGTTTTTTAGACTCTTTCATCTTTTTAGGAGATAGATGCTCATTCCAATGTTTGTAAAAGCATGCTCATTTGACTAGGATAAACCCTATCAAAATATTGTAATCACTACCTTTTGATGTAATGAGATTATTTATTTGCCTATCTGTGGTCTTGGATTAGCATTTTAGTATGATTTTTCTTGGTGGATTCATGAAGGATATTCTTCTTAGTCCATTATCCTTCTACTTACCTCTTTAAACTATTTTCAAGATCTTATAGGTATAGATTATTGTTCTACCTAAATCTCTTCTAGTGTGTTAACTTGATCTTTAGATCATGCAAGCCATAGTTGTCTTATGACTGATCTAGTGTGGGTTCAAGCATAGATGAATGTTTGTTTAAATTTAGTGCATTTCCTAGTTAACTTTCTTAGAAGCCCTGACCCTCTTTCTAACCCTTTTACTCATGGATTATTAGTTTAGATTTAATTTTAGGTGAGAATCAAAGAGGAAGCTAAGCTAATATAGAGGTTTAACCACAACATAGGTTACCCACATCTTGGGGTTTTCCTAATATTGTGACTTAATGGGAGAGATCTTGAAGAACCCTCTCTAACGGTGAACATTAATGTCATAGTAGTTTTTGGCACACCTAGTGGGACTAAGTCCAAAGTAATGGAAGGATTTTTGGTGTTGTTGTACATATCAACATTTGGGGGCATTATTCAAACATCAATGGTGGCTCTGAGAATATATCAGTTGGCTTAAGTAGCCTAACTAAGTACCTAATTATTAAAATTTGGTATATATAATAAATCATCTTTTGATCAGTATGATTATTCTCTTCCTCAACATCACACTTATTAGGCAAATAATGTTTATGTGTTCCCCCCAAGTGGCACTCAAGTAGCCTATCATCCCTACCATGGCCTTTGTCCTCCTCCCTCTCCTACATATGACCAAGGTTAGCCTCATTTTTATTTAAATTAGCACCCTAATTACCTTTTTTAAGATCAGGGTTATCCTATAACATCCTTGTCAAGAAGTAAGCACTATCAGTTTATGTTGAGTTAATTAGGGAGATTTGTAGGGTTCTAGAGTTTTATCCAGTCATGCCTATCTATGTTTTATAAGAGGAAATTAATGTTATTTAGCTATTAAAGGATAGATGGTCAAGTTTTAAGGGTGAAATTTGGTCATAGTATGATAATGAAGACATAACAATGATGAGACACATCATCTAGAACATAAATAGTGTGGTGATATCTTATGAGTATCAATACACTCCTTTAGGTCAAACTTATGTGTCCTCTCCTCTGCATGAGCCTTAAGATAAACCTTAAAGGATCTTAATCAACATCTTAGTCCACCTTATCAGGTCTCATCCTTATCAAGAGCCAAGACAATCACTAAAAACCATTCAGTTGAAGAGCATGAAGCTATTCCATCATGGATATTCTCCAAATAATTTTACCCTTGTTATGTCATGACCTCACTTTTGAGATCACCCTCTCCTATAACCATCAAAAAGGAAGAAAATCTATATGTTCCCTACTATTTCCCCTCATGAAATTCAATTTGGGAAGGCACAAAGAATAATGGGGGTGTTGTTTGAGGTAATCCAAGGACCATTTTTGGTTGAGGAGTTAGTTATGCAAAAGATAAATCAAGTAACCATAGCTTAACTCAAAGATCTTGGTTTACAAGAGTTCCATGACTCTCTCTCCATTCCTCAAGAGCCACCAAAGAGACTCTTCAAGGTACCTAGCTGGAAGGACACTCTCCTAAGCTTCAAGTAAGGTGAATTTTTTCAACCTCCCACCATCTCCTTCTTAGAGAAAGAACCTATTTTATAAAGGATAGAGGAGGAGATTGTATTCATGAATGAGCCTAAAAAGGACAAGGTATGTGTCTATGATGAGGAAATCATGATAGACAACCCAATTCATAGGGAAAAATATATTTTAGCTTTGAAGTTATAATAGATTGATGAGAAGAAGGAAGATAGCCTTCATGAACCTATTATGTAAGTCAAGGCCAGATCAAATGATGAAGATCAATGGTAGCATCTGTACTTGTTTTTCTTATGTGAAATGGAGAAAATTAGTATTGTAAACTTGCCTAAAGAAGACAATCCTCAAACTAAAAATAGAATAGACATTGAATGAAATACTAAAGGTCTATTATACATATATGAAGAAGAGGATCATAACTAAGTACAATAGGTTCATCCACTTTAAGATGAGTATAAGCAAGATGTAGAGATTGACATAGTCAATCAGTCAAATGACCATGTTAAAATGGCCATGAACAAGTAGGAGGATCAAGATGAAGGATGGAAAAAACTATATAATGAATTCATGGATTAGGTAGAGGTTTTAAACAAGCCTATGCCTCCTTCAAAGCATGAACATGAACTTGCCAATCAGGTTGAAGAGTCTGACCAGCCTCAAGATGAATTATCTATTGAAGGTAGTAATAATGTCCTCAATAATGAAGATGAGTGGTTAGATGTAGAACTATTACAACAAAAAAATTTGGGCCTTAAGTGGATTGATGAACTACCATATGGCTCTTTTTAGAGCACATAAAGCAAGGATGGTGTTGAGGTTAGAATTATCTCAGATGATCAAGAGGAAGCTACCTTTTGTGATGACTTAGATATTTTATACCTAAGCATAGATAGTCAACCAAGCACCATTTTAGATTAGCCATCATATGTTGTGCTTAATTTAGAGAAAAAAATGGAGTTATCAGATAAGGAGGTTATAGGAGCCTTACATTCCAATTTAGAAAAAGTTTCATAGAAATGGACTAGATTGTCTACATTGGAGACATGTTTGTCCCATTTCATCCACTTGGGAACATGCCAATCAAGTTGGAAAGAAATAAACATGATACATCAAATGTTTCATTCACAAAGTAGTTTGTTCCATAATATATATCACCTCATGAGGAAAGTGACTTAAGGAGTTTTCCATTTGATATAAGAAGGTTAGCTTTGAGAAGGTCCTTTACATATTAGAATAGTTTTTATGCTTTATTCCAAGTGCCTTGTACACATTCCTTTCCTCTTGTGTGTTTCCTTTTCCAAAGTGTCTTAGGAACTTTGTTTTTTGTTGGTTTCTTTTGGTCCTTATTATTTCAAGATGAGGAAGTTCTAGAAAGGGTCAGCCTTGTTAAACTAGAGTAGAGACTGCATGCCTAATGGATAAATCTAGGTAAATGGTCTCGGTTCTCAAGCATAGAAATAATTATTCCCTATGAGTCACTAAATTTTGTGTCCATCTTTGGCCCACATACAAAGCATCCTAGATAAAAATTAGTCTCTATAGGTCCTAATGTAGATAAATAATGATCAAATGGATTGAGCAGGGTTGTGGATGGAATGAGAGGTCCCAGAGTCTCATGTTTCTCAAAAAACTTTTGAAACACTTTAATATTTCTAAAAATGTAATTTATCAATCATTAAATGAAAAGTATACAAAAAAAGAGAGGGATATGAGAAAGTTCTCATGGTGTTCAAGATAGTTCAAGTTCATAAAATAGGTCTACACATGTTTCACATTTTCATAATTCATTCAAAGTATTCAAAGGCCAAGTAATAGTTTCAAGAACAAGTCCAAAAGAGCCTACATGATTTAAATAAGGCTAAGTGGAAAAATGCATCTTTACCATTTTTTCTTTGCAATATCTAGAACTCTAGATGTAATTTTCACTAGTGTAAATTGCTTCATAGGTTTTAGATCCTGCAAAGCACTCATCCTCTAAAATGGCAAAACCTAAAAATCTGGTGCATCTTGCACATTTCACAATGTATAAAATGAACTTTAGGCTCTATATCCCATGAAACACCAATATCCAAGATTGGAAAAATGAAAAATTCACCATGCACTTTACATGTTTTTATAACATGCAAAATACATGGCAAGATCCAAATCTTACCATGCACCCAGCAAGTAGAATCTAAAACTCAATGTGCACTTTGCACATTTCAGTAACATGCAAATTACACAACTAGCTTTGGATCCCACTAAACCTATAACCCCCAATTTTTTGGTAGAACATGAAACTCTATGTGCACATTACATGTTTCTCAATGTTTAAAGTACACAATAGTCCCCACCTTCTTCTAGACCACCAAAATACAAAATGTAGAACCCTAATTGCACTTTACACATTTAAAAATGTGTAAAGTGAATGATGGGTTCCACCTTCCACCTAACCTATCATTCATTCCTACAAAGAGTGTACTTGCTTTAATTAGCTCCAATTTCTACCACCCTTCATTTTTTCCTTCAAATAGTTTTTATCCACAATCTAGGTCACTTCCAAATGAACTGAATAATCTTGAGTATATACTTCATATTCAAACTAGAGAATATTACCTCCAAAATATTACCTATCACCTTCATGAACACTGGACCTATCTCAGGAACCTAAATTCTTTACAAGTTCTTAAGCCTTCATGGAGAGTGGAAGTGTTATGAGTACCTTCCACTTCTTATAGAGGCCTAACGTGATCCAAACACCTTTATGTTACACTATAGAGTATTAATGCTCTAGAAACATACATATTCTACCAAGGTATCCATACTTCCTAAGGAAATGAATTTCAAATCTAGGGGTAGTAGCATTATTATAGAAATGTTGGAACATTATGGAATCATTAGGGATAAAGGAAAATCTAGGAAAACCAATAAAGGAGATTGGTTTTCATCTATAGTAGACCTATGTTCAAAATATGGAATAGGGGTAGATTTGTGATTCATAAAACGAACATCACTTCTTCAACAAACATATATTTGTAGCCACCTAAGGTAATTTAGGCATGGTCCTATGAGATGTAAGGTATAAGTATTTGGTCCTCACAAGCAAGATGGCATAACATATCGATATAGTGGTTGGAATGTAGTTGGAGCATTTAATTCTCTTATAGAACTTGCAAGCATGACTCACCTCCTTTAGCTCTTTCTTGTCTTCTAGCTTGTTCTCTTAGCCAATAGGGAAGCTCATAGTTTTTTGGAAAAAAAAGTAAATTATATAAATGGAAGATTGTTCTTGATTGATCCAAAAATAAGGAAGCCTCATTTATGATATTAGATGACATATTTCTCTTTTTTTTAAAAATTTATCATCCCATTCTTTTCATTTTGTAAAGGGTTCCCAATCTTTAAGACTTGTTCATCTTTCTAGGAGACAGATGCTCATTAAGATATTTGCAAAAGAATGCTCATTTAACTAGGCTAAACCCTATCAAAATATTATAAGAACTACCTCTTGATGCAATGAGATGATTTTTTTGGCTATCTCTTGTCTTTGATTAGTACTTTAGTATACTTGTGCTTGGTGGATTCATGAAGGATATTCTTCCTATTCAATTAGATGTTTTCTTACTTATTTAAAGTATTTCCAACCTCTTACATGTCTGTATTAGTGTTCTACTTGAACCTCTTCTAGTGTGTTACTTTATCTTGAGATCATGCAAGTTGTTGTTGTTGTCTTATGACTGATATAATATGGGTTCAAGCATAGACGAGTGTTCATTTAAATTTAGTGCATCACCTAGTTAACTTTACTAGGATCCCTTACCCTCTTTCAAAACTTTTTTTTCCATGAAGCATTAGTTTAGCTTTAGTTTTATGTGAGCATGAAAGAGGAAGCCAACCTACTTTAGAGGTTCAACCCCAACATACATTACCTGTAGCCTAGGGTTGTCCCAATATTATGAGTTAATGGGAGAAAGATTGAATAAACCTCTTGAAGGGTACACATTAATGTCATAATAGGACCATATTTAATATAGAGTCATTCACATTCTTGGGTGCCTTAGAACTATGAACCTAATTATTATTGGTACCAATGATTGGTATTAAAGCTTTTTGATCACTTGGATTAAATACATTTGTATCAATGTTCAATAATCACAAGTTTTATGTAGGATGAACATGAATTAAGGGTAATTGGTTCAAAGTTGAGATTTGGCTCAAGGAAAGTATATTATGATTGTTATTTGGAAAGACATTCAGTGTAGGTAAATGTGGGTTGGCATTGGGAATAGAGTAAGCCATTTGACCTTGAGGTTGCATTTTGTTATTAATGATCACTAATTTAGAATAGGATAAGGCCAGAGTATTCATAGGTCCAACAACTCTCTTTATGAAAATAGAAGTCATGGGATCTAAGGAATATTTGTAGATTTATAGAGCTAAAGCATCATTAGGCTTGTAAGGATCTATGGTTTGGATATACATCTTTTAGAACCTAGAATTAAAGGCACTTATAGGTTCATTTACATCCCTTTTGATTATGGTGAATTACTGGTACAAGACATAAAGACTAATAATTTTGCCAAATTGGTCAATAAAAACATTGTTAAAGTAATCCTAACTATTAATGTAATGTTTAGGTAAATTTAAAAACCATTCATATGAAAAATATTTAAAAGTGAAAGGAAATGGTATACATGCTACATCTTCATGGACTAAATTTAATAATATCAACGCAGCTTTGAAATATTTAATATGTTCCTTTATGGTTACAATGTTATTAGAGCTAAATGTTGGCAAATATTTTTCAAGATTGTAGGGAAGATCATGTACCATACCCAACATGTTGATGGTATAGCCACCTATCCAAGCCATACCTGGATAAGGATCAAACATGAGAGATACTTGAATTGGTGAATTTGGCAAGGACTTTGAAAGCCTACGATTACCATTGTCTCTCCTAGCTCTCTTATGAACTTTTAATTCTAGTAGAGGTTCTCTAGTCTCTGAATGTGACTTGTCTAGATTTTAGGTAAGTTCACGTTGGGAGATTTGAATCCTATTTGAAATATGATGTGGCAAATCAATATTTAAAAATAATAATGTTTAGAATTAAAAATTAGGAAAAATTTTAAATTATTAATATAAATAGCAATAAAGGATAATAATATTTAACTAAACTAGCTCAAAAAAGTGTCTAAATATGCAGGTATGACTAATATTTTACACTTTAAATTCTAGATAAACTCAAATTTTCAAAGCATTGATGAATATCTGATCAAAATAGCTATTACTAACCTTAAATCTATTGAATTGACAAATCTAAAGTCAAGTTTACCACAATCAAGTATATTACTTTAAAGAGCGTTGATATTTGTCTAAGTGAAAAGATGGGTGTAAGACCACAAAGATCACCAAATTTTACATAGTTATGCTAAAATAAACACAAATATGCAAATAATAGAGTGATATTTGAACAAAAATCATAAAAAAAATTAGCAAAAATGCTACAAAACTACAAAGAATTTCCTTCCTAACACTAACAAATCTTTGCTTATTGATGCCTAAAATTGTATTATAGGTTTTCAAAGTGTTTACATAACAATTCTCATTTTATAATTCAATGCATTAGTTATAAGTTGTGATAATCCTATTATCCAGTGCTGAAATAGAGGCAAAGCAAGTGGACTATTTCACAATATTTATAAAGTTTAGTAGTTGGGAGCTAACTTGGCATGTATATTTGTAAATAATGGAGTATTATTAACTAATATAAATGAATTATGATCAAATATAATCTAAATACTAATATAATATGAATATTTACAATAGTAATTAAGCTAAAGTGATTGAGTTAAAAAGATAATCAAAAGGAAGAGTAAGGCAAAAAATAAAGATGTTTCTGATCTTTATCTTAGACATCATGACAAAGTTTGAAAGCTCTTAAAGAATGCACTTAAAACCAATGTATGATATGAAAACTCTTAATCTCAAATCTTACCGAGCATCAAGTGAACATATAAGGAAGATGAGAAATAATGCAAATAATAACCAAGCTTACTTTAAATATTCACTTTTATAAGTAGATAGCTAATGCACATCTAAAAATGTAGAGTAAATAAATAAAAGAAAACTAAGGAACCCTTAATTAACCTATCATTGACACAAGTTAATAATTCATTATTAAAAGGTACACACCAAGAATTCACAAGAACTATTCAAATCTAAAATTTAGAACAACTAATTGAGAGAGAAATCATATAGCAAATGACACAAATAAAATGAGACAATCTTTTCAAAATTCTCTACTTGCATTATTTGCTCAAAATTTTATACAAGTTTTTGGCTCAAAAAGTCCCTCCCTTTTACAAATGAAAATGCCCCTCTTATAGAATGTAAGATATTATGTTGGTCAATCATATCAAATTACAAGTATTTAAGTGTAAGGACAACTATCATTTCTACAAAGTTCAAAAATACACTAAAATTTTCCAAATGGACTGACCTATAGGCAGTGTGCTTAGAAGTTACACATGACTTCATAAAAGAGTATTTTATATTCAAAATATTAAAATGTTCTACAAAAAATAATATTCCTAACTAACTTTGTGGGCCCTGTGTTGGTGTAGTCCCCCATATTTCATAAAGGATCTTGAATCTTTATGTTGTTCACTAATAAGTTGTAGGTCCATAACTGGTCTCATGAAGAGTTCTTTCTCTTAGATTTATAAGTCATTGAGATCCTTCTCAGACTTCTCTAAATATTGTTTGATTCCCCTGACATCTCCCATTTCATTTTTTGATATAAACAATAGGCCCATGATTCTATTGTTATCCTCCCCTATCTTTTCTTTCCCTTGGGTCCTGACTTCTTGTATCAATTGAGTAGTTCTATGACTTAAATCCTCATCTATGATAAGGCCCAAAAATCTATGTGAGTTGGGCTCCTTGATCAAGTTATCCAAGATGTGTAACATCTTTTCCTCCTATTATTTGAGGTCTATAGTAATTTCCTCCAATTGCTTAGACGAATTACTTAAGGTCTTGATCTTGTCTACAAATATAGCCATAGCCATATTCAAATGGGCTAGGTTGATAGTTAAGATGTTAGGAATATGGTTTTTGGTCAAGGATTTTATCAATTCTTTCACTTCATAGCTTGTATCCTACATTGGCCAACTTGGCATGTATCCATAGCAGTCTACTTCTTTATCACCCCCTGTCTAGTTCTGACTGACTTTAAATAATCAAATAAGTTAGTCATAGTATTCTCAAATTTCTTAAATCAATCCTTGTGTATTTAAACTATGGCTTGTTCCTTTAGATTCTTATTTTGTTATAGATACCTTTGATAATTATTTGTAGATGTCATGATCGTGCTTGGGATAAATAAAGGATTTTCTCTTCAAAAATTCTATCTTTTCCTAGATTTTGACCTGTCACTGAAGTCAGACCTATGAATGGTTCCACATTTTTGAAGGTGAAATATTTTCCTTTGACCAAAGATTTATATTTCATTACTCTTTCTAGACTGGTGGTCTTAGGAATAAATTAAACTCCCACTAATGATTGAGTTAATTTTGGAGGCTCTTAGGTTTCCACTTGTGTGCCTGGAGTTCTAGGAGCAACCATTTATCTTTCTTTCACATGTTCCAATGCCAAAATCAAAGGATTGAGTTCATCATAGACAATAATGTTTAATGATTTAGTAATGGGCCATGAATGGTGCATAATAGGAACTTTTTACAACTTGCCATATATGAAATACTTTGGAATGGAAGGGCCAAAAATTTTATTGTCTTCACTAAAAAGGTTTACCTCACTCAAAGGATGAGTGAAGGTCAACTTGGGCCTTTTTCCACTTAATGGGAAGAAGGCTAGCTCAGTCTTTCTTTTGGGTTGGGTTGTAATAGGGATCAAGTCCAAAGCTACTTCCTTCCCCTTATCTTCCCCTATCTCTTTAGTTTGAGCTTCCTCTTCATCATTTTTATAGGCACTAAAAAGCATCTTTAGATCATCCTCTATTATCTCCTCAGGGTCTAATGTTATTATATCAATTTCCTTGAGGGTCTTAGTTCTATAGGATATACTGAAGATGATGCAATCTCATCTAGCCTTATTTCTTCAAGACTCTATTCAACTTGTGTTCTAAGATCTTTTGTTTCTATCTATGGTTGTGCTAAAGTCCTATAAGATGGACTTGGTAACAATTGGTAATACTTGGGCCCCATCTACCATATACCATCACTTGGTTTCAATTCTCTTAACAATCTAGCCTCTAGATTAATGTTATGTTTCATCAATCTTGCTAATACTTCAATGAATAAAGAAGTTGTAGTATACATGTGGTCATAAGGACTAGGTTTGTGCTCATAGGTTATAATGATTTCTTTTGACTTCAAATATTTCATAACTTTATCATTGGGGTCCCACTATGTCAATTCATTATGATAGAATTTGAAAGAGTTCCTATGCCTAAAAATAGCTTCCATATTATCCCATTACTAGAACATAGTCCAACCAATGGTTAAAGGGAAGGTGTGGAGTAAACCTTTACTCTTGTTTATAAAAAAATCCATCTATACCATTACATATTTGGAATGTAACTTCTTGCTCATCTAACTTGTTAGGTACATGGAATTATAGCCTAAGTGGGGTACACTAGGACCCTTCAATCCTAATTATAATGTAATATGGATATAACCAGATGTCCCCACTAAATTCAACATATTTATTTATTAGAGGGATAATTCATATCATGGAGATCCCTATGATAGCCTTAGCCAAGGCTAGATAGACACAATCACATATGAATTGCATATGATCCATGTAATTGAATATATGTAATTTGAAGTACTATTGGGAGACTATTTTTTCTCCCATCAAGTGACAATTCTTTAATTTTGGGAATTTTGGTGGTAGCTAGCAAGGTGTCCAGTAGATATGACATCATATAAAATTGACCCATAGTCTTCTTTTTAATTCTAGATAACTGTCTGCTTAAACAAGTGATGATGACTTCACTAAGGGGAGGGGTTTTCTCTCTTTCAACCATAAAATAAACCAAAGGAACCCATATTTTATCCACATAAGTGGTGTTTATATTCCCACATAGATTGTTCATTAAGGTCATAATCATCTTGATCCTAAGCCTAAATTGGCTAATTAGGATGTTGCCATTGAGGTCAAAAACTACTTGTTTCTCAAAATATAACTAAGGAGTCAATGTGGTCTTCAAATCATTCTTCTTGCCCACTCATTGATTGTAGTCATGTCTACTTGGAGATTTATAAACTTATAATAGTTTTCAAATTATTTGGGAGAAATATATACAACCTTCCTAAAGTTATGTTCATGGACTAACATGCCCTGATCAATTTTATAGTCTCTAAAAATAGGAGCAATGACATCAATACAATGTATTACCTTTGGTTTTGATGTAGCATAATGATGGATTATCATCTAAATGGTAACTAGATCATGATATTTTATTTTGATAGATGGATTCCTCTCATCTTCATTCATCATAGCTGTTAGCTCTTAAATAACCCAAAAAAGCTTGGACTAGTTATTATTTTCTATGTTCAAATTTATAGCATCAAATTTTGTGTCTCTGAATACTATACCTTGTAAATATGTGGTTACATATAGCTCTATATCTTATTGTTTTCAATTTTCCATGATTGTGATTTTGAAAAAATGCTCACTAGTGGTCTAAGATTCACCTCTAGATCAGTTTTCACTTGATCATATGGCAATTTAACTCTCTCATGCTCGACTATGGTAAATATGAGATTGAATTAGGTATTTTTTAGATGCTAGGGATTTTTTGTAGGTCTTTTTCAAGCTCTAATGGTGAGGGATATTATCACTTAAGTGAGTTTCATGCCTTATATTTATTTTGGATCCTCATATTTATACCTTTGCCTTTCTAAGCCGCCCAAATCATTGTTTTTGTCACTTTATATCTATGTGGCATCTAGTTTGTACTTTCACAACACTTTATTCATTAATGCTTAAGAACATGACCATTGCCTTTTGAAAAATCAGCTCCATCGGATCATATTTCATGGATCAACGTTGGCCATTGATATTGATCCCAAGAGGTGAACACCATATGTCTCTATATATACTTGGATCTGAGGTCATGCTACTTAGTAGTCCCATGGTTCTCTTGAGATTTACACCTTTTTATCTTTTATAGTTAGTACACTTTTTCCATGTTGTGATTTCATGCTTGCTTAAATATTTATTGAAAAATCTTCCCTAGTCTTGCACCATTAATTCATGGTTACCCAAATGAATGTAGGCCACTAATTAAGATCTATGGGATGGGATACAAATAGTTGTTTTTTATTTATTGGCCATGACTGTGACACTTGTCACTTCCTTTCCTTTTTGAAAGCATAAATGAAACTTTGACTTGGTTACGCTCCATCGAATTGATCATGTTCAAGTGAAAATGAGTCATAGATCATAAAAATATGCACAATGTATAAGTTAGGATCAAGATACAAAAATGACTTAGGTTAAAGACTTTAGATTATTGTTTTACTTCATGTTGATAAAAATGAGATAACTTTAGTCTAAAATATTTAAGATAATCTTAGAACATACTAAAAAAGGGACCTCAAATAATAATAAAAGGACATAGCGTAAGTTTTTTAGCCTAAGTTTTTATCTTATTAAAAAATACAAAAAAATTTTAGGGTAAAATGTCTAAGATAAGTTTTATAACAATAGGACCTTGCATTTTTTAGATTGAAACAATAAAATAGACTAAAAGATGATGGGACATCTAGAGACCAAGCATAAGATTTTAGATTAAAGTTTAGTCAAATGTTTAAAAACATGAATAAATATTATAATAACATTTTAAGCTAAGTCTATGGTGTTTAAAATTTCTCCCATGTGAATTCAAACTTAGTTAGAAGGGTCTCGATTTGAAAAATGGATTCAAATAGATCCAAATAATCTATGATAGGTCAAAAGCTAAAGAAAGATCAATTTTAGCATTGAAGTAAAAAAACCTAAGCATGTTTATTATCAAAATGAGATTAGATATTGAGCTTAAAATTTTATAGTATAATGGATGTCAATGATGGCCTCATGGGTGTTTATTTATGATCATGTGGGCATCAAAATTAAACTCACAAAATTAACCTCACAAAATTAACCATAGGGGCTAAAATTGGATGGTCTCATGAACATCAATGATGGCCTCACAAGAATAAAATGATGGGCATGAGAATATCAAATTTAAGTCCTTTGAAATATAGTAGGTCCTATGGAAAATTTGACTTAATACACATCATTCGATTGATCTCACCTGAGTAAATTTAGGTCATTGATTATGATATGGGAATTCAAATGTGGTTGGATCCTGTAGTCATAACTGGATTAAAAAAGATTATGATTATAAATGAATTATACCAAATCATAACATAAGTCCTCAACTTAAGCCTTAAACCATAGTAAAATAAGGATGATTCACATAATTTAAAGTTAGTATAATATTTTATCCTTAGGTTTTATTGTATTAATACAATTAAAACCTTAGGATAAAGTTTTAGGCTAGGTCTATGTACTAATGAAAGGGACCCATTTAGACTTTGAATTCAATTTCACACCATTGTATCATTGACATCCACTCTAACATGATTCATTGCTCATGATCTAGGTGATCAATCAGGATTGGTCTCATGGGCTAAACTCTTAGGCATATCAGGTTCATCTCACTCCTTTCAGTCAACTTTATCAGATTAAATATGGGTCATTGATCATGTAAAGAATCACATGGTTTAATTTAGGAGTTGGAGACATAAAGGGACTTAGGTTAAAGTATTAGGAATAAGGTCTTGTTTATGATCGTGTGGGGCCTTAGGAATAAGATATTAGTCTAAGTTTGTAACAAGAGGGACCATGCGAATAATAAAGTTGAACTAAGATGAGAACATAATAAAATGACCTAAAAATGTTAAAATTATACCATGTTGAAAAAGGAATGCGAGGTTCAGGACTTAAAGAGACCAAATATATAATTTTAGACAAAGGTTTGGTCATGTTAAAAAACATGACTAATACTTAGTATAAATATTAAATTTAAGTCCTTAACATTTTTAAAGTGTTCCTACTAGTTTTGTTCTCACTAATTTCTGAATTTGGTTCAAAAGAGATAGGGTTTCTTGAACAAGGGTTTCAATAATTTTTAAATATGGATTTAATATTGGATTTATATAGACCAAAGGATAGTAAAAGGCCCAATTATAATTAAACCCTAAAATTTAGACAAAGCTTTTTTAAGAAGGGCTTTATCAAACCTATAACCTAAAACATAAAAAACAAATTTTAGAAAATTTGGACATGGGAAAACCAAAGCCATGAACAAATAATCCAACTAAGAGAAGGTTTGGATTACATATATATATATATATATATATATATATATATATATATATATATATATATATATATATATATATATATATATATAAAGTACAAACATATTAATGACACTATAATCAAGTGAATTTAAATTTTTAAGGTACAAATTATACAATTTGGCACAAGGGTCCCCATTTTTCAAAAACTATGGTATGTTGACCTCAACAAGTTATTAGGGACTCTTTCATCCATTTTAATACTCATTACAAGCAACCTATGACTATTTATTTTCTACCAACTGGCGTAGGAGTTATGGTTCACATTTAAAAGCATGTTGAATAACTTTTATACCTTAATTTGGTGATTTAACTACTTGAACTCTTTCTTTTGTAATGAGGCATAAAATGTAAGAAAAATTAATTTTTCTTTAGTTAAGTAAATTTTCCTCCATCAATGGCATCTCAACATTATAAAATACCTTAATCAAGATACTGGGATCCATCAAATAGTTTAAGAGATATAATTTTGCACCTTTACCTTGGTTTTCTCTCATCTCTTTTAATACACCTTTTTTGACCATCATATATCCAATCTCAATGAGATAAAACTTTTTTTCTCTTTGTTTTGAGGTAGACCTGTAGGTCTTCAATGGACTATGTCAGCTTCGATTGAACATCCTTTCACTGAGTCTAACCATCTTATCGCTTATAATGGACATAGATACATTAAATAATTTATATTAAATATCTTCTGACCCTAAACCATTTAATAAAGAGTCATACATATGAATTTTATGTACTTTTCCTTGATTGATTTGTAGGTGTATGTGCATGTACTAGGTCTCTTGACATGAACTTGATTATAAACCTTATTCAACCATGATTGATCACTTATATGATTATAATCAGTACTAGGAAGTATTTTAAGAAACTTTTCAATGTCTCTCAACTAGGCCTCAAACATCATTCATTCCTCTTTATGGTATTTTGGTTATATGGCCCACTATAGGACTCTAGATACATGACAATCTCTCTCTTAGATCTATCTTGGTCATCCAAACCTAAGAACACATAACTATTTCCATTTTACACTTTTTATGAGGTTATGACCCTTACACATCTTTGAGACAAATTTTACATCTTCATTATTCACCTTAGAACCAAGACTGCCTATTCACTGTAAGTGCATATGCCTCCCTTTTATCAAGATAACTAACTATATATTGAGGTTTGAAATGTTATTATTATATTTAAAAATAATAAAGGTGTAAATATTTTTATTATATCACCATTATCTCTTCAAATTATTTCTTATGAAAGCATCCATAAAAATAGGTCTAATACCTTGGCTTAACTTATCAAGACTTGATTAGGCTATGCTTAGGCCAAGAGATAGTCTTTGGTGATGAAACATAATGATTTTGAATATAATTATCTCATTCTATAGTGAATCTGTATGTTTTTATTTTTTATTCAAAGGGAAAAAATATATCATTCAATTTATTTATTATGCAACCATTCCTAGTAATTTCTCCCAAAAACTCATCAACATTGATTGACACTTTAATGTACCTTATATACCTCAACACACCTCCTAAGTCCTTATCGATAGATTTCAGACCTCAAGAAGCACATTCAAGGTCAAATTAATTAATTTATTTATTTTAGGGGTTGTGAAATAGATAACATCTTTCATATTCTCAAAACCCTATTTTTATACTAAAAAACTTTGCAACATAATATTTCACCTATCCATATAGATGATCATAGCATAAAAGAGTGTGAATAGGTCATTCATGGAGTCTATAATATTATCATGGTGTTTCCATGGTAGATTTGAGGCATTTTGAGTCATTTTTACACTTTTTCTCTTATCGAGCTCATGTAAGGGTTTATGGAGGGTTTGAGGTGCTCTATCATCTTAAAGATGATTCATAAAGTACAAGAACTATATGTAAAACTTAATACCCCATGTTTATAGTGTATATATCCCCTTAATTCCTCATAAATATTATTTCCACCATGCATCTCCTCCTTGTATATATGAGCAAAAGTTTTAGGCCTTTCAAGTTCTTCTAGGCAATCTGTGAGAGGTGTGGGTTCATAAAAATCATTCTTAAATGTTATCCCTAGTATATTGGAACAAATGGAACTAACATCAAGTGAAATCACTAATTTAGTTGATATAGATGTGAGCAAATGATGTTGTCTCTTGAATTGTTATAGACTGAATTAGAAGCTTGAGATAGGTTTTTTATGCATGAGAGCCCTCAAAACATATAATTTGATTTGAAAACACCTTATTTAAGCCTATATTACCTTCTTAAATTCCATAAAGTGATCATATATGTATTTTAAGTCATTTTGAGTCTCCTTAATATGACTATGTTTATGTAATAACTGGACATGGTTGAAAACTCTAGATTGTTAATATTTATTTTTTGATTATATATTTCCTCTATGTAGATGATTCCCACCTTTATTAACACCTTTAATTACTATTTTATCCTTAGGATGTTATTTTATCACTCTTTCCTCCAAGGTGTAGTTTTCTTCTAGGTTAATCCCTTGAAAAAACTTCATTTGATGATTGTTGTAGGTGTATATTTTGCCTTTTGATCCCTATCTATAGGGATAAGGGGAGGTATTATAAATTTTATCAAATTAAATATGTGGTACTAATAATCTCATTAAATTTATTTTACCTTGCATTAACTTTTAGAAACATCAAATTTTTAATAATTTCTTGAATAACATGAAACAAAAGGATGGTCATTCCCTTAAATGTTATGAAGCAACCTTAAAAAATATTAAAGTGTTTATGGAAGTGATATTTTACACTTTTTATTTACACATTGGTGGTATCTTAAACCATGATTTTAATTTTATTGAAACATTCTCATATTATCATCTCTCCAAGGCTTAGATCACCTTAAACATCCATTTGACACCTTCATGGTTCATCTTAGGTGCACACAGTCCATTTAAAGTCTATTATAATCATTATAAATATGCCTCAATGTGTCATTAAAGTTTATGAGGTATAATTAGAAAAATTATCTATTAAATATCACTAGACACCATTGAATAACATTAGAGAGTGCTTTGAAACTACCCCATGCTCTTCCACCAACCTCTTTACCTTCATAAATCCTCTCTATGATATTTTTACAATAGAAATTCATGATTTTATGATTACACCTTACTAAATGATCATCTCACTACCATATCCCAAGGAATCCATTCTTCAAAAAATTCACACATGATTTACTTGAAGGTAATAGTGTGACATGACTTAATTATAACTTGATAAACCTTTAAATATGAAACACTCAATTAATAGATCAGACATGATTTCAAGCTGCTAAATTTAACAGTCAACATAAGCAACATGTTTCCTACCAAAAGATAATTATTCAATTAAAAAAACCTAATGATTCCAAAATGGAAAATCTACTCTTTAGATCTGAAAACACCCCATCATAACCATTTTTATTCATAGAGTTATGAAGTGAAAAAATAGAGGCAAACTTGGACCTGTCTAGATGACTAGGACACAGTGCCCCCTTAAATTCTTACTGATTATTTATAAATATGGGGATATTAATATTATAACTAATGCCACTAAATTAAAGGTCATTAGTATCCCTATCCTTTAACAATATATTTTGAAATGACATTCTCTCTCTTGGCCATACAATGCAAAAATTGATGAACTTCCTTGAGCTATCAAAGAAATAAATAGGAGACGTAAATGGGGTTTCTACATTTTAACATATAAAATTACTTAAAAACCATGTATTTGACCTTGATTGGGATATATGAATTTGTAAAGATGATTGAAAGTCAATTTCACCTTGAAACTTGTATAGACAACCTTAAAAGAGCCCTTTTAAGAACTAAAACTACCATAATCACTTAAGAGACTTGATGGAAATGTTGTAAAAGGTGTTCATAAGACATTTTTATATCTGAATAGGTGTATAATGTTATTATTATGATACTAGAGTATCATTACCCTATAAAATCTTCATTATAAGCCATTAAGTGATCAAAAATGCAACCAATCAAGAAATTCACCTTAAAGAATGCTCACCACAATTTAAAATAACCATTTAAAGGACATAACAATACCAATACAATGATAAAAAGGAAAAACAATCATAATGAACAAAATTTCAAATTGTAAGGGTGATAGTTTGACTTGGGAGGTTAGACTTGAAGTATTTTGGTGACTCGATTGGGAAGCATGCCTACTATGATTATGAACAAGTAACTTTGTATCTCTTTTGGACACATGAAGTCTCTCTCATACTCTAAAATGAACATAAAATGAACTTGACCATTGAATACAATTCTTGATTTAAGACAAGTCACTTATTTTTCATCCAAAACAAGGAAATGTAAGACATTAAACACTAAGGAAACTAACTAACAAGACACATGTTTTAGCTAAGTAACTACCAAAAAAAACATAAGAAAACTAATTTTCTTGGTAAACACTTGGAGGAAAACAAAACAAACTAATTATGTACAAAATAACATATCTTTTAGTATCAATGTTTCATATGGATCCCATTAACTAGGATTATGATCTCTTCACCATCCATCTTAGCATATGGGAAGGCATTGTAGGATTTGTAGCTAGAGATTTAATAAGGTAAAATACAAAGTGAGTCAAAATTGGTGTTCCTTCTTGGTTTAGATCTATCCTCATTCCACTTAAGAACCAAGTCTCCCTCTTTAAAACTTCTTGAAGATGTTCCTCTATCAAAGGTTCTCTTCACTTATGCTTGATGCATTTCTATGGCCAACATGGACAGATTTCTAATTTATCATATATCTATAAGCTCAACATGCCTCACCTCCATAGGTTCATTATCTAACAACTCTAATTGATGCATTAGTTCCAAAGTAGGGAGCTCAAGTGAAATTGGCAACCTTGTTTCTCATCCATAGACTAGCTTATATGGTGAATTAGCTATAAACCTTTTGTAGGTGATTCTATCAGACCATAGAGCTAACTTAAGCTTTAAATACCATGTCCAATGATTATTTTAAATGTTCCTCTTTATGATCTTAAATAAGGTTCTTATTGGTGGAATCATCAAGGTCATTTCTTTGTGGGTAATAATTTGATGAAGTGTTGAGGTATAAACCATGTTTGATAGCCCATTAATTGATCCTAATTCAAAAAAATACCATTGCATTATCTGAAATTACGGTGGAGGGAAGACCAAACCTTGTAAGCAAACCTTCATACAAATTTAAGACACTAGGTTCATTTTCTTCCTTCAAATTTATTGCCTTCATCCATCTAGTGATTTAATCTATGGTAATAAGGATATACTTATAACCCAAGATTTAAGGTGGATTAGTGAGGCCAATGAAATCCAAACCCTAATAGACAAATGGATGATACATTGAAATTGGTTAAAGAGCTAAGGAAACAAGTCTTTATTTTCTTGCAAACATTGGAGATTTCCTTCACTTTCTTACCTAAGTATGGCAATCTATGAAAATTATTAGACAATAATACCCAACCCTCATGATCTTAAGAGATGTTTTCCTTGCTAAGAAGTGTCCTACACTTTGTGCATCATAGAATTCATGAATCAATCTTTCTACTTGTCTTGGCTCTATGCACCTCAATAATATGTCATTTATGTCCTTCTTGAAAATCGCTCTATCAATAAGGATAAAAGGAACAAAATGCAATCTAAAAATACCTTCTCCTTGATATACTTAAGTTGGGAGGATAAAAAACATGTTAGAGGTCCCTTATCATGTCTTGAAATGAGCTTAATGATGATGCATGATCAACTATAATTGCATCATCATTTAGAACCTGAATTGTCTCCTTGTTCTCTTGTAAGTCTTGGGTTAGGTGCTTACACAAACCTTTGTCTCTAATTAGCTTAGTCACCTTTACCTCAACATCATAATCCATCACTCTTTTTATCTAACTTTCCCTCTTTTCACTCATGTCTTTGTTCAATAATAAATCCTTGATGATAGGATGAGAAACCATTAGATATATACCATTGTTAGATAACAAGTGTGTAAAATTATTAAGACATGATTATTAAAAGTACATGTTTCTCTACATAGGTTTACCTTGGCTTATATTCTTCC
The DNA here is from genome assembly GCA_037957365.1 of Torreya grandis. Classification (NCBI taxonomy): domain Eukaryota; kingdom Viridiplantae; phylum Streptophyta; class Pinopsida; order Cupressales; family Taxaceae; genus Torreya; species Torreya grandis. Next base: position 661,012 of record JARHVA010004719.1, on the reverse strand, counting down.
AAGTATTAACTTAAGAATATTATGGGATGCTCAAAGGCTTATTGCTTTTGTTGCATGAGTATACATAAAATATTGTCCACATTATCATATAAATAAAAGGTAAATCCCCTTGAAAAATTATGATTAATGAGGGTAGGAACACTAGATATTGCTTTCTTGATCTCTTAAAAACTTCTCATGCCCTCCTTGATCCAACTGAAGTTATTATTTTTATTAAGCATGGCTATAAGTTACTTTAGAAAAGTATCAAAATTAGATATTTCTCTTCTTATGAAATTTATTTTTCCAAGAAAACTTTTCAATGCCTTCTTATGCTTAGGTAATGATAATGCAAGAATGAAGTCTATCCTCTCAGGATCAATTCTCAAACCATGTTTAAAAAAAAATTCCAACTAACATACCTTCATGTACTAAAAACACATACTTATTAGGGTTAAGTGACACTAAAAATTGTCTACATATCTCAAACAATCCTTGAGATGAAGCATGTGCTCACACACATTCTCTAAAAATACAGTAATGTCATCCAAGTATACAAGAACAAACCTATTGATTAGACCAATTCCATATCCATGGCTATTTAGAACATTTTCCCATCATTCTACAATCTAAATAGAATTTTAATATAGGAAAAAATCCCCCAAATGGTAGTGAAGGATGTCTTAAACTAATCTTCTTCATTAATAAGTATCTGATCCACTATAACCATCCAATAATAAGAACCTTTCTAAAGAAGCTACTAGCTACAATATTTGTTCCATTTATGGAAATGGATTTGAGAGATACCTTGTTCAAATCATATAAATCCACAAAAAGTTTAATTTATCTATTTTTATTTCTTATAGGAACAAGGTTTTCCACCCAAGCATAATGCTTGATGGGGAAGATAATGGCTGATTCAATTAGATTATGAAGTTTAGTTCTCATCAAAGACTAAATTTTTGGATTGATTGTTCTTTGCATTTATCTTAATGGTTTTGTACAAAAATATAACTCAATGATTTGTTGAGAAAAAGATCAGAAAATTTTCTACATAGATCAATAAATGAATCCTTATAAGACGGAGAACATACTTTACCCAGTTTAAGAGTCTTTCCAACTGTTATCTCAATGTTAACATAGTTTTCCTCCTTGGTAGATAATGAGTAATTCTCTCTCCTCACCTCATCATATCCAATAAATATGATATGAATAATGAATAGACCTTAATGTATCCTATTGGACTTTATTTGGACAATATGACCTCAATTTTGATACAAGAGCTTTGACTAATTTGTAAAAGAGAATTCAAATCCTCTTATAAGAAGTGAATAATTTGGTTATCATCCTCAAAAACATTCTAGTTCTCATGATTTTTAAGAATATAATTCCTCACCACAATATTTATATGTGATTACTTTTTATCATTCCTTACATCAACAAGAATGTTGAATTGATCCTATGGCAACCAATCTATCTACATGTTTATTACTTTCTCTTGGCACTATTTGGATATCAAAAGAATAAAATTACTCAAGGAGATCCAAAATTATATTTTTATAATACTTTATCAAAGAATTATTTCATACTTTTAGTGTTCTCACTTGGAGAAACACAAGTTAACTATCACCAAAAGCTTGTAAGAGGCTAATTCCCATCTTCTTAGACCATTGCAAACCATGGACTGGTGCTTCATACTATATTAAATTATTAGAACAACCAAAATAAAAATTAATAGAATAATAATACATTTTTTTAATATGTGATATGAGAATTAATCTAGACTTGGTATCATGTTTGTTTCTTAAACCATAAAAGTAGAGCTATCAGAGACCATCCTTTCATTCATCTTCCTTGACTATTGCTGAAATTTGTGCATCATTCTCATGAATACAATAGACACCAAGTTTTTATTCTGATATAATTTTTAAGGATCATATTCATGAAATTTAGAATATAATTAATCAAAAAATAAATTAATAACTCCTTCAAGAGGCGAGTTGGTCTCTACTTCACTAGCTTGTTCCACCTCATCAAAGATGACACAATTTATATTCATAATACTTCACATATATGGCTCCAAATGGAATCATGTAATAGGTTCAGAGTGAATTATGACATTGTTTCCATACCTTTTTATGAACATTAGATAATTCCAATAAGATAATAGGTAACCACCAATCTTTGATGTGAAATCTCATGATAAACACATGGCAAAATATAGAGGCAGGTCTACCACCACTACATCCTACTGAATGGTTACATTTGGGAAAACATGCAAAGATAATTTTTTTTTTATCATTCCAATAGTCTTCGTTTGGTAACTATCAAGATGAAACACACATTTTTTTTAAGATCATAAACCAAACCCAAATTGTCTATAATTTGCTTAGAAATCACTATACTACTAGCTCCACTATCAACCATACAATTCTGGACTAAGGTGTTGAAATAAATTAAAGAGAGATAAAAGGGAGGTTTTTATTTCATTTTTACCTCATATATGTTAAAATTTACCTCTTTATGCAACTTTTTTACTTGTTTATTCATAGGCTAATCTAAAGTGGACAAAACTAGACTCTCCTTCTCAACTAGTTTTATAGACAACTTGAGGGCTGAAAGCTCTTGAATAAGCATGTCATTTTGTCCTAAAATTACTAAGGAATCACACATATGATAATATTAGACCACTTCACATAGTCAATGATACTAAAAGGAGTTACATTCATCGTTGGTTGTACTCTTAGAGCAACTGGATGATATTTCACTTGAGATACTTGGAAAGTTTTTCTAACCTCCATATTCTCATTTTTTTGAGGTATTGGGATAACAAACTAATTATTAGCGCCTTTAGGAAAAATAATAAAAATGGTTGGAACATGACCCACATCTTGAGTCTCATTAATGACCCTTTTCTCTGCTCTAATGATAGCTACAACAACATTATTTGATATACTAGAATCACCAAATTAATTCAAAGCCACATGATCATCAATTTCGAAATTTATAAAGGTTGAATTTGACTACCATTGCCCATGATGAACTTTTCCTTGTCGTGTCATATCCTCATTATGTTGACTTTCTTAAAGAGAATCATCTTCTTGGCTCATTTGAGTAATCACCATAAATTAAGTTACTAAGGCTTGATTTTGCATATAATTTGGATTAGATGGATACCAACCTAACTCTTAAATCATGTTTTTTTGAGTCAGTACATGTATAATGAATTTAGATGAGGATGGAGAACTTGTATCAACTAAAACTTAAGGCTTGGATTATGTGATAGTTCCTTGATCTTGATATGAAGGTCATTTTTCTCTGAAGCTTTGATAAGGAGGTCTATTGTCTCTAAAAGGGAGATAGGTAGGCTTATTAAGTGCTTGGTAAGGCTTGTTAGTTTGGTGTTGTTACATTTTTATCTTGACTATTTCATTTTCAAATTATTACAACATTCTCTTGAATTATCCAGTCTCACTTGATTGACTAGGAAGAGCTATAATTTGAGCTTGAGGGGTTAAAATTGGAGCCATTGATGGAGCTTTAGGGACTAGAACTAGTTGTGTTTCTAGAAATATAGGCATGGGAGGCCTAGGTGCCAAATTTACATCTTGAATCAAATTACTTTTTCTCTAATACCCACTTCATATACATTTATAAGTATAAAATGATGACAAAGATATAAGAATTTATATTTTTTAAGAAATATAAAAAATCATATTCTCGAGATGGTCTAATCATAAGAGGTCTCCTAGTGTAAGTCTTTTGAAACTTGATGTTAAAATCAGTTATGAACTCATGGGGATTGCTATTGGTTGTAAGCTATTCAACTAGGGATAAGTGATCTGAATTGTCCTCAAATTGCCTACAAAAGGCTTCACCTAAGTCATCCTAAGAAGTAGTAGAATTGAAAGGAAGGTTTATATACCATTTTAATGCATTTACCTTAAAGTATGGATCAAGTAAATATATAACAACATTCACTTGGGCAACATTGTGAAAAAATAGGTTGGATACATATTTAATATATTCAATGGGTGTGGTTTGATGCTCACCTAAGAAAAAATGGTATCATTTTGAGAGATGAGGTTTAGATGTCATCATATTGAGCCAAATTAAGAGGGATTCCTCAATTAAAAGGGATAACCACTTGGTTCCTAGAAGTCATGTTGATAGTGGGGATTGAAATGTTTTGTATAATAGGTTGACTTGGGGATAGAAAAAATCTCCTAGGATAAGGATTTATTCTTATGATTATTTTTTATTTTATAAAAATGAGAAGGCAACTCAATAAAATCGAAAGAAATACCTTTGCTTGATGATTTTATGGTAACCTTTGGCATGAAACTTGTGTTGGCCTACTGCCAAGAATATTACAATGTCAAAGAATATACTAGTTTAAGGATGGTGAATTCCCTTTGATTCTTCAAATGTCTTTCTCCATATCCAAACTTCAGTTATGCCAAAGAATATTGGTCCAACTAGGCATGCTAAAACTATTGTCAATCAGGAGTGGTACCCTTGTGAGAATGTGTTCTATTTCTCACTCATGTTGAAATAATGGAACCTCTTTTAAGTGTGGGTGAATTTAAGATGGAGAGAATATCTAGATAAATGATTGTTTCCCTTGATACACTCACTCAAATTTGAATCTAATCCTATAGACTATTGATTTTTTGAGTAAGGGAAATGGTGAAGGGATAATGTTTGCACTAAAACTGACATGAAAACATAAAATAACGGTGATAAACCAATGTATATGATAAATTTTTATTAAATTAAAACTCTTTAGGAAGAAAATGAGCCTTCACACATTCACTTTACTTCAGATCTATGGATTCTAAAATGATGTTTCACATAAAGGCCTTAACAATACTCACTTTTAACATGGAAGGAATGAAAATTTGTTAAATTCACATCTAAATATTGAATGAGATTAAACATAGACACTTAGTATGACATGTGGAAACTCAAATATGTTTTAAGAAGGTAAAAAAACTAGACAATAAGATATGAAATAAAATAATTCACTATGTTATATAAATGGAAATAACACGCACACTTCACACATCAACATAAGAATGGAGGAAACTAGCTTCTTATTTATTCAAAAGGTGTAGTAAATTTTTTTGAATGTGTTTTAACATAGCAAAATAAAAAAGTGATATGATAATTATGGAAAAGAGGATACAAATAGAAAAAAGTATGAGATAGGAGACAAAACAACCCCAAAATAGGGATGACTCACTTTGTCTTAACACCCTACTAATCCTACGTAGTGTTTCCTAGATAATATCTCTCTTTCCTTCACAAAATTGGCATAGGAGATATATATAACATTGTTTGGATATCTTGAGGAAGTATTGAATATTTATTGGTGAAGTTTGACCCTTTGAAGTGACTATATCTTTGCTCACATACCCTATATACTATATTGCATGTCTTCCTTGATGAATAAATATTCTTCCATGAAAATGGTTCTTAAATTATTCATAAATTCCTCCATTTAATTTTTCTCCTCATCCATTTATGAGGTATCTCCACCTTACTTGGTTTTTTAAATGTCTCTAAATGCATCTTTGACCTTGTATTCATGGCTTGGAATTGGAAAGGAAAAGGTCTCGTAAAGGTTGTTGGGGACTATTTAAACCATTTAAATGCTTATTCCAACCAACCTCTGACTTTTTATTTTCCAAAAAGTTATTTACTAGGTAGGTGTAACCTTTAAAAGCACATTGAATAGCTTCTGTACCTCAATTTGGTGATTTGACAACTTTAACTCTTTCTTAAGTAATGAGGTATATAAGGTAGAAAACTTTATTTTGATTTGGTGAAATAAATTTTACTCCAAGTATGGAATATAAAAATGATATCAGACATGAAACAAGACACTTGGATCCATCAAATAGTTTAAGGGATCTAATTTTACACATTTATCTTGCTTTTCTCTAAATTCCTTGTAACCCTCAAATAGGTAAACCTCCATGTGAAAAATAAAGTACAAAGGATATTGGATAAATAAAGACATATTTAAGGACCCAATATACCCATATAGTTCCATGTGAATTTTTATGACATGAATCTAAGTGGAAGTGTCTTTTTAGCTTATTCTCTCTCCCCAATTAGGTTTAATTATGCCTCTTTGCCTAAAAAATGAGATTTTACTCCACAGGATATCCACACATGTGAAAATTATAGGAAGTTTTTGATTAAATTTAATCATTCCAATACCATTATTCATGTCAATTTTTATCTCTTAAGACCTTATACAGATGGGTAAACCATGAAATGTCCAAAAACCCTAGTTTAGGTGTTTGTGCATGCTTGAGAAGCATTTGAAGTGTTTTTCATGATATTTCCAGGTTTTAAAGCTTTAAATAGGTCCATTTAGGTCTAAAACACCATTTAAAAATTTAATATAATTATGATAGGACTTTAGAATAACTTTTTGGGCAAGTAACTTCTCTTTTTAGCTTGCAAAATTGAGTTTTCATTTACATTTAGACCAAATTACCGACTTATAGAGTTATATAATTATGTATGAGATATAGAGAGGTGTTTTGGAAATATTTTAACCCTTTTAAAATATTAATTGACCTTTTACCATAGTTTATAATCCATTTCATACTTTTATTTCCTCATAAATACACCTATAACCATGCTTTTTAAGCAATTTTGTACACATGTACCTATAACTTTACTGTCAAGTATCATATCTAGATGATCATGGGATTTATATGGGTTAGTTATATTTGAATAATTAATTAAGTAAATTTATCCAATCAGTTAACTTTCAAAATTTAATAAGTTTTAGGTGTGAAGTCACTATTCATGAATCACTTTTCACAATCAATTTTAATGGTGACTATTCATGGTGATGTGGCATGCTAGTGATGTGGATGGTTAGTAATGTGTTTTATTGGTGACGTGGAATGTTACCATGGGTTTAATTTAGTGTTATCAAGTTTATTTTATGGGAGTGGGGTGTAGCACTCCACGAAGGCACATAGGTTTATCCTTAGTAGTAACATGAGGATTGTCTTGTGCTAAAATTGGTCAAGGGTTAGGTGTGGGTAGAAATTATAAGGGACTACATGGTTCACATATGTGGAGAAAGTCAAAATTTGATTGAAACACCTTGTTTACTTTGGTGTGCACATGGAATAAAAATACAAGCTATTTACTATTGATATTTATCCTCACTTATAGAGTGGGAGACAATGTTTGGACTCACATAGAAGTGGATTGGATATTGTATAAAGTTGATGGACTAGTTTTTTTACCCTTGGACATGAAAATAGACATTTTAATATTGATCACTAGTTCCCACATTGAATTTGGCAAATATTTTGGTCCACATATTATGTTACTCTCTCACTCTCTCTCATGTTATAAATGCTATAAATGTATGAGCTATCCATTATATTTATTGTCTTGTTAGAGGATCCATGTAAGCTTGCGTTTTCATGCTTGGAGGTTGGATCTTGGAGGCATTATTATTCTTGGTTCACACCATAAATACTTTAGGTGTAAGTATTACATTCTTGGTTGTTATCACTGAAGGAGTTATTAGAGGATCTATTATAGAAGTGATTGATGTTATTAGTAAGAAGTCTAGAAGCTACCATTTTACCTATGGTTTTTCATTGCATATTATAGATTTTCCATATAATATATTATGTAATGTTTTTCATCTTATCTCATGGTTTTTTATCTTCTTTAATTCCACATTTTTTACTTGCACTATATGATATATCTTATTTATCCTAACATGTAGTATTAGATCTTTAATTCCCAACATCTAGTATTAGAGATTTTATTCCTAACAACAAGGTTTTAGAGAGGTAAGAGGTATTAAAATTGGTTCATAGAGAAAAGGGGTTTATTAAATAAAACCAATGATAGGATATGGAATATAGGGGATCTCCCTAATACCTTCAATGGACATTTGGACCCATGCATTTTTTCTAAGGAGCTCTAAGCTCTCCAAGTCAGCTTCTCAAGCAATGTTAACTAAGTATGAAGGATGAGAAAGGCCTTTTTGGGTCCTAAGACCTAAAAATTCATTTTAATGGAAAATAAGGCCTTGGAAAGGTTTTTAAATATCTATAACATTATTCACAATGATATTCTATAATTCATGAATTTAAAAAAGATCTAAAATATTTATTCTTCACCACTTAAGGGCTTATAGGAAACTTGAGATTCTTAACTCTAGAGGTCCATTTTTAGAGTCTTTATCCTCTTCCATTGAATTAAAACATCATGGAAGTATTTATTAAGGTCATATATAACTTTATTGAAAATCACATATCCAATATCAATGAGAGAAACTTGTTATTTTCTCTTTATTTTGAGGCTGACCTATAAGTCTTCAATGGATAGTGTTAGCTTATCTTGAGTATCCTTTCACTAAGTATGACCTTTTTAAAACTTAAAATGAACATATATAACTTCAATAATTTCTACCAAAGTTATTTTAACCCTAAAAAAATTACTAAAGAGTCACAAATATGAATTTTTTATACTTTGCCTTAACTGGTTTGTAGGTGTATGTGCATGTCCTAAGTCTCTTGACATGGGCTTGATTACAAACCTTATTCAACAATGATTAAGAACATATACGATTCTTATAAATTCTATGAAGTATCTCAAGAAACTTTTTAGGGACTCAAAACCAGACCTCTAACCTCATTTCATTCCTCTTTATGGTATTATGGTTATATGGCCCACTATAGGACTATAGCTATATGATACTCTCTCCCTCAAATCTATGTTAGTCATCCAACACAAAGAACCCATAAATATTTACATTTTAAAAATTTTATGAGGTTATGACCATCATACATATCTTAGACAAAATTTACATCTTCATTATTCACCTCAAATCTAAGACTGCCTATTGGCTATAAGTGCACATAACTCCTTAAGCTCAAGACAACTAATTGTATAATAAGGTTTTAAATGTTCTTGTTAGCCTTAAACTTAACAAAGATGTAAATATTTGTATTATATCATCATGATCTATTTAAACTATTTCCTATGTAACCATTCACAAAAAAACATGTTTCTTATCCTCACTTAACTTATCAAGATGTGATTAGCCTAGGGTTAGGCTGAGAGATAGTCCTTGGTGAAGAACCTTGATGATTTTGATTATAATTATCTCTTCCTATAGTGAATACACAAATTTTTATTTCTTATTCAAAGTGACACAATAGATCATTCATTTTATTTATTATGCAATCATTCCTAGTACTACCTCCCAATAGCTCATCAATGTTGATTGACACTTTAATGCACCTTGTAGACCTCAAAATACCTCTTAAGACCTTCTTGATAGATTAAAAACCTAGAGAAACACATTTAGTATTAAATTAATGGATTTTTTGGATTTGAGGGTGTGTGAAGAAAACAAAAACACCTTTGATCATGATGTTGACCTTCTTAACATGCTAAAAACCATTTTTATGCTTGAAACCTCTACAACACATAACATTTCACTTATCCATATAGATGACCATATCATAAAATCATGGTAATATTTCATTCATGGAGTGTAAAATATGATAAAGGTGGTTCCATGGATTATTTGAGGCATTTAGAGTCATTTTTTCACTTTTTATCTCATTAATCTCGTGTAAGGGTTTATGGAGGTTTTGAAGTGTTCTATCATCTTATAGATGATTAATAAAGTAAAAGGCCCATATGGAAAAATTAATACCCAAGGTTTATATTGTATATATCCCATTAAATCCCATGTAACTAATCCTTCTACCATGCATCTCCTCTTTGGAGATCTATGTAGAAGTTGGAGGCCTTTTGAGTTGTTCTAGGCAATTTGTGAGGGATGTGGGTTCTTAACAATCATTCATAAAGGTTAGTCCCAATATGTTGGAAAAAATTACACTAACATAAATTTAACTCAACCTTTTAAAACACTTGGAGATGATTTTGTTTCATGTACCTTATCCCTACATATGTGAGCAAATGAAGTTGTCACTAGAATTGTTGCTGACTAAACTAGGAGCTTGAGAGAGGTTTTTGGTTCATAATATCCCTCAAAACATCTAATTTGATATGAAAACACCTCATTTAGGCCTATATTACATTATTAAATTCCATATAGTGATCATATATAGATCTAAAGTCCTCTGGAGACTTCTTGAGATGACTATGTTTATGTAATGGATTGACATGCTTGGAAACTATAGACTATTGGACTATGTTTTCGGATTATATACCTCAATGGAGATCATAAGAGTAATATGTTACCTATATGTAGAAACTTCCCACCTTAATAAAAAAATTATTACTCATGTTGGTCTTAATATGTTATTTGACCACTCTTTCCTATAATATGTAGTTTGTTTCCATGTTACTCCCTTAAAGTAGCTTCATTTGATGAATGTTGTAGGTGCTTACTTTGTATTTTGACCCCTACATGTGCAAATAGAGGGATGCATGATTAAGTTGATAAAATAAAAAATGTGTTTCTAAGACTCTCATTGAGTCTCCTTTACATTCTATTAACTTTGAGAAGCATCAACTTGCTAAGAAAAGTCTTGAATAACATGAAACCTAAGGATGATAATTACCTTAAATATTTATAAACAACCTTAAAAAATTCTAGAGTGTTTCTTAAGGTGCTCTTTTATGATTATTATTTTCACATTGGTGGTATCTTGATCCATGAGTTCAAGTGTATTGAAACATTCTCATATTCTCATTTATCCAAGGCATAGATCACCTTGAACATCTATTTGACACCTTCATTGTTCATCTTAGGTGCACACAATCCATTTTAAGTCTCTTATAATCATGATATGCATGCCTAAATATTTCATTAAATTTTATGTGGTCTAAATAAAACTTTGATCTCTAAAATGTCACTATCTACCATTGAATAAATTTAGAGAATACTCTACAACTACCCCATGTTTTCCCAACAGCCTCTTTACCTTCGTGAATCTTCTTTATGATATTGTTATAATAGGAACTCATGATTTTATGACTACACCTTGATAAAATATCATCTCACTACCATTACCTATGGAATACATTCTTCATATAAATCATACACAAATTGTTTGAATTTAATAGGTTTAACATGATTGAAATATAAGTTGAGAAACCTGTAAAGATGAAAACATTTAGTTACTAGACCAAACATGTTTTCAAGATGCTAAATTTGACTATTAACATAGGCATGTGGTTTCTTTCCAAAAGACCATTATTAAAAAAAATTACCTAAAGATTCCAATATGGAAAATGTCTTATTTAGCTCTAAAATCACCCCATCATAACCATTTTCTTCATCAAGTTTTAAACTAAATAAATAGAGGAAAAAGTGGACCCTATATACATGACTAGGACATAGTGACCCCCTTACATTCTTGATTATTATTCATAAATATGGGGAGTTGATTTAGACAACCAATGACACTAGCTTGAAGATCATTAGGTTCCTTATCATTTCACAAGATGTTTTGACTTGATCTTCCCTCTCTTAGCATTAGTAAGCAAAAATAGATGACCTTTTATGAGCTACCACAGAAGCTGATAGGAGAGATAAATGGGTTTTCTAAATTTTAGCATCTAAAATTCCATCCAAACCATGGATTTTACCTTTAAGGGGATAGATGAAGTCTTTAAGATGCTTATAAGTCAATTTCACCTTGAAATAGGTATAAACAACCTCAAAAGATGCCTTTAAATCACTTAAGAGACTTCATAGAAATGATACAAAATATGTTCACAAGAAATTTTCATGTATGAACATGTGTATAATAACCTTCTTATAATAGTAGACTATTATTACCCTATAAAACCTTCTCTGGAAACCATTAAGTGATACAAAATACAACCAACTTTGAAATTTACCTTAAACAATGCTAACCAAGGTTTAAAATAACCATTCCAAGGGCATAACAAGACCAACACAATGATCAATAGGAAAAAAAAGCATAATGAAAAAAGTTTCAAATTGTAGGGGTGATAATTTGACCTAGGAGGTCAAACTTGTCAACATCTACTTTTCAATTTTTCATTTTATGCCACCTAAATATACTACATCTCTAATTTTTAGTAGGAAATGTATTAGAATTAATCAATAAACTACATATTTTATTAAAATTAATTTTTTTATTCTCTATATTTCTTGAAAAAATGGATTATGAAAATATATAGCTAGTTGTAGACAATGAAAGTTAGTCAATATATGTTTGATAAAAATTATTCTTGACATGTTTACGTTACTTCACCAACTTGCTATTATTATGACCATTTATTTATGTGAGATAAATTTAATTATTGTAACTACTAAGAACATATTATAGACTTAATCTATTCCTAAACAACCCTAATCAATATACACTTCATTGTTAGTCTAGTTTTAGAAGTCTATGTCTAGTTTGGACAAGTGTGAACTAGGTAGATAGGGAAGCACTGCCCACCTATCCACTAGTTCGAACATATCCCCCACACTTTAATGAATATTTTTTAAAATTTACATGATTTTTATTAGATATCCTTCACATTCCATGAGACCAACTATAAAAAATAATTCAAATATTCTCTTATAAGAACAAGTCAAGTTTTTCACTTGAAACCCTTGATTACATAAGATATTAGGCTCTTGAAAAATCAATTCAAATTCCCTTATATTTTTATTAAATAGCCTTATTGTAATTATAATTCAAAAACATAGTCATTGGATAGGTCACTTGTTTTCAAATAGGTTGAGGACATGCTTTTGTCAAGCATAATATGCACAAATCAATAGTTACATTCATCTTGTGATCTTCCCCAAAGGGAAAACTAAATTGGTTTGAGGTCCACATAGAATATATAGGAAAAACTTGAGCTATTGAGGATAGCTCATTCATATCCCATATTCCTACAGTTTTCTCCATTTGGCATTTGATTAGTTTGTTTCCTTATTTATGTTAGGGTTTGATATTTTTTAAGGTAGTAGTACATCAAATTAGAGATTGTAGTAAAATATTTGACCTAGAGGTAGAGTTGAACAATGTAAAACTTTTTATTATAGATCATAGTCAACATTAAAAAATCCATAGTAATGGACACTGGTGCACTATGCACCTGTCCACCTATGACACATTTACCCTAGAATATAGTTAAGCAAATTTTCAAATTAACACCTTTATTATAGGTATTTATCAAAAAAATTATATAATCAAATTTAATGAATAATAAATATAGTTAACATAAATCATATTGTAAGGACATCTCTCTAACCCTAACCCTAGTTTCTCTTTTTAGCAATTTACAGTCTTTGTAAATTATGTATTTTTTATATATTACAAGATTTTTATAATAGGATATTTATTTATCTATCTTAGATAAAATTTCAAGTTTACAAAAAGTTAAGTTTAATTAAATCACAAAGATTAATTTTAAGGGTAAAGATTTTGGTGAACCCACTTTTATAATAGAACATTACATGCACTTATTGATTTTTGGCTTAAGGTTTCAGTATTTATTCTTTAAAGTCATGACACTAAAATAACTAAGCTCTCAACCTTAAATACTATATCAATTCACTCTATTTTTATATTGAAGTAAGTCTGACACTAAAAGAGATTGTTTCAAATAGATACCATAATAGACCCTCTTTTGTTTTGATTTTGAGTGGAATATTGTTGCTATCCAAATCCAAAAATGTTTTGACTCTCTTTTTCATTTATTTTTCTTTATTTTTTCTTATTTTAGAGAATGTATTATTGCAATCTATAAATTCTTAGATATAATCATTTTGGGTTATGTGATGTTTCATTCAAAATCTAATTCTTTTTTTATAGACATCATGGCATGAGAATCTTGCTTCAATACTCATAGACATTGTATATATCTAGTCACAGATTTCAAGATCCACTTGTTTACACCAACTAGGAAGCTATACTATCCATCTAATTTTGTAGTGCACTAGTAAGTGGTTAGCTCTAGGAACTTACTCTCATTTTACCCATGAAATTGGGTTTATTTGGATATGGGCATGATATCTCTTCCATAGTCATTGATATAAAATATTAGGCAAACACTATCCAAAAAATGAGTCCATATCTATGAGAGCCTATAATCATTTAAAACCCTTATAGATCACCCTTATCCTTGATTTTAGATTGCATTGTCTGATTCGATCATTAATTTTCTTGATTCATAATCATAGTTTTATTTCATTGGTATAACACTACCATACATAATATTACTTTTTTAAAAACATACACATCTATTTCATTTACATAGCACTAGTGTACATGGTCTTACTTTTGGTAGATATTATTAAAATTTGTCAAAACACTAGTTCTTCACTAGGGGATTTTCTATATTTTTTGGTTCAAAATCAGATATATTTGTAAAGTGAATAGGTTTTTACTTCTCATAGATAAATATAAAAAAAAAATCTCAAAAAATTATGGTTTTTTAAAGAAATAAAAATTTACTATTTTATGTAAATCCCTGAATAACTAAAAATTAATACATCTATTCTACAAATAATTTTTGGGTACTATTTATTTCATACTTTTCTATATAAATATATCTTAGTTTTTAGAAACAATCAATTTTTTTCTTATAAATTTGGATTTTCTAGTTTATAAAATCTTTTTCATTGCAATTCATTTGAAATCACTATAATTTATTTTGCTCAAAACTTCTTTAGCAAATATCAATTTTGAAAAATATTAGATTTTTTTCTCTATCCATATATGATTAAGTAGATACCTCTTCTTGATTTGTAAAATTTTACATATTTTTTCCTAGAAATGGTAATTTACTATTTTAGTAAACCCTTGCATAACTGAAAAAATGTACATTTATTTTGTAATTAATTTATAGTTTCTATTTATTTCCTACTTTTAAAATAAACCTTTCATAATTTTAAAAAACAATTAATATTTTTCCTATAAATTCAGATTTTCTGAATCATAAAATCTATGGTTTTTTTTGTAATTCATTTGAAATCGCTATAATTTATTTTTCTCATAACTAATCTAAAACAACTCAATTTTGAAAAATATTAGAGGTTTTTTCTTTCCATTTATGTTTAATTAGATACCTCTTCTTTGTTTTCATTATTTTACATATTTTCCCCTAGAAATAGCAATTTAATATTTTTAGTAAACCCTTGCATCATTGAAAATATACACATCTACTCTATAATTAATTGCTGATTTTTGTTTACTTTCTATTTTTCTAAGAAAACCTCTTTCTATTTCAAAAAATAGTTTGTAAATATATATAATTAAAAATCCTTTGTTGAGGGGGCGGGGTGTGAGTGCAATTGGTTAAATGGATTGAGGGCTTCGGTCGTGCTCCGTGAGGTCAAGGGTTCAAGTCTACCCGCTCCCCATGGTACCGATGGGTGTACCGACTCACCTGCATCGCTGGACACGTTAACAGTTTACCTCAGTGGGCGTCGGGGGGGGTTTGTAGGTTCTCCGTCTGTCAAATTGGCGGCGGTATGGGCTGAGATCCCCTCCGGCTTCAAAAAAAAAAAAAAAATCCTTTGTTGAGAAATATAATGGGTTCATTAAAAGAATGTTTCTCTCATGTTGTACATAGCCTTATTCACTTTTTTTGTAAAAAAACCTTTACTTTGAAGACTACCACCCCATATGTGCATTCTTTATTTACATATAATCTTGTTTCTAAAAATAGTTTAGAGAAATATACAACATATATTAGTTCTCATTGTTGCAATCTTCAAAATAATATACTCCCCTTTACTATACTTGCACATCATAATGCCTATGTTATTAACCCTAGATGAGGTAAGGGTTATCATGTCCCTCCTCCTCCATTAGAAAAAATAATCAATTGAGAGATTTTTATATCTTAGATCAATTAAAGAATACTAATGCAAAAATTTCCATTTTCAATCTTTTTCAAACAACTCTAATGTAG
This sequence comes from Torreya grandis, assembly GCA_037957365.1. Lineage (NCBI taxonomy): Eukaryota > Viridiplantae > Streptophyta > Pinopsida > Cupressales > Taxaceae > Torreya > Torreya grandis. The sequence continues at coordinate 645,109 of JARHVA010004719.1, read as the reverse complement.
AAATATGTATTATACAATGTTTTAAGGATAACCATTTTCCCCCATAATGCCCCATAATACTATCAAATGGATTGAGGAAAACATTTCATTTGAAAATAATACCTATCCACACGTCATGTTATTAACCACTATTTACCTTTGTATATCCAAGTTTTTATCCAAAATAAAGTGGTAAAGTGTGTTGTCATTGATAATGGATCTATCTTAAATATAGATAATGTATCTTTCCTAAATATATTAGGTATAACTAAATAAGATCTTACCCATTCTAATATTAATATTCATGATTTTGATAATATTCCACGTTAAGTAATTGGGTAAATTACATTAAATATTACCTTAAGACCATGTAATATTTCTTTAGTATGTCAAGTTATGCCTAATGATCTTAATTATCACTTTTTATTAGGAAGATCTTGATCCATGACATGAATTTTATCCATTTTTCCTTTCATTGATGTCTCAAATTTAGTTATCAAGGTATATGTATACATGGCCTTTAGATTAGAAACATTTTAAAATATTGTGCTCTAATACAAACTAGTGACCCTTATATTCAATTTATGCAACCTTCTTCTTAGGGAATACCAATATCTACTCTAGATATTGAGGTCCCATCTTTTGTGAAACATTTAGTTGACCCTTCTTCTATGTTTAATCAATATAGTTTTAAGCTTCAATATTTAAAAAAATATAATTTTACTATGGGACAAGGAGTGGGTAAGAATGCTAATGGTATTACTTATTCTATTATGACTTTTGAACATAAAGGAAAAATATAGACACACAAATTAAAATTTAAGCTAAAATAATGCACTTGTGATCACTCTCTTGACACACTTAGCTCATAACCTATCCTAGGGAATTTTGACCAATTTATACCAGCTTATGTGAAGAAGACTCACTCTTCTAAGCTAATTGATGACCCCTGACTACACTTATCCCTATTGTTGGCATCTTAAGACATAATTTAGGCCATGAGATACCCATATCACTATTGTTTATCCCCATTAGACAACATCACTTGATTGGATAGGAGTTCCCCACTTTATATCCCATCTCTTGTTTTCCTATAAAATAATAGCTAATTTGAAAAAAAATAAAGTTATGAAAATGTTATCCTATGTCCCTAATAAGCCCTATTTTAAGGAATTAAAAAGGTACCACTATATAGATAGATTTCAAACCATTTTTTACATAAAAGGCTTCTATAATGAAAAACACAAGAATTCTAATTACACATTGAGAGGGAAATCCCTATTTCTCACAAATATGATTACATATAGCCTTAGTAGTGCATAACTAAAGTTTTAATACATCTCCAAGGTCACACATCATGGTTAAGGAACTATATCACACCAATATTGAACTAAAATCTAGCATATTTCATAATTATTCACACACCACCATACCATGGTAGAACTACATGAATTTTGATCCCTCTTCAAAGTATTAGTATGTAGGTAGATCTAAACACATAAGATTTTGAGGTCATGACAAAATTAAACCAATGACTCCTTTTTATTTCATTGATTTGTATTGGTCTTGACATGTTAAGGAACTAAGGTTTTGAATGAAAAATAGTCACATAGTGGTCTTCGTAATTGATCAAAAGCTACCATACATGACACATACCTTACTAATAAAGGTCAACAGAACCCAAACACCCTAGATCCTAACTACCTATTAGATAAGGCTAAAAAATAGAGGACATGAGCACCCTTCTCTCCTATCCAACATAGGGTGATATTTATAGGTCTCTATTTAACTTCAAATCTAATTTCACAATGATCCGACCTAGACATCCTATCATTTTCAACTCTTGAGTCATCTTATAACAATTTTTTCCATCCAAGTTTATATTTTCTATTGCACTTTCCTTATTTAGTAAGTTTCCATATTTATGAAGTTTCAAATCAGTGAATGCTTGATATTTTTGGTATTATTCTTCTTAATATTACATAGTAATTTTTTAGTTATGGTAATCTACATATTTATAGGTTTTCCAGAATTTTATAAAACATATTAGTGAACTCACTTATTATTGAATATTGTAAACCCTAGCTTGCCATTAGGGTTTCCTTTAGTTTTTAAAATTTCATTAAGATTTTAGATTTTAGATATTCTAAGTTCTCTATTCACCATGATTATAATCACTGAGTTTATTTATGATTTTTTAGTGCAATGTTTTTGGTGCTATTTACATATCCTTTGCCCATTACTTATATAATATTTTTCATGTATGTAAGCACCTTGATACATAATCTCAAGGTAAATATTAAATCTATTGGTACACCACTTATTTGTGAACTATTCTATAGGGATTATTATTTCATGTCCTAATTTGAGTTAGCACCAATTGCTACTAGATGATAGAGAGCTCAAATGGCTATTTTGGTTCCTCCTAAACCTAAAACATCCAATTATCCTAGCCCATATTCAACTACTACTATTATCCATAAGATTATAGTAGTTCTTATGGTCTAAGTTGTGGTTACTATATGAGGTCAGGTGCTTCCTCAACCAATACAATATGAATGAATTTATAGAATTCCCCCTATCCCAAAGCTATTACAATGGGACTAGTGAATCAATATAGAGCATATGATATTGGTGATCAACTAAGGAATAAACCAACTAATGTTTCCAAGCTATAATTACTTCAAAAGTCTAATATTTTTAAGGATATTATTTACCAAGCATTGAATTAGAATCCATGGCTTGTGATATAAAGCCTTACTACTTTGCATCTATTGTAAATACTTTGAAAGATATTGTGATGTAATTTATTTTGGAAATGATGATTTTCCTTCACAATCAATCATTGATCAAAATATACCATTATTTATATAAGCTCAAATCAACACTAAAAAATCAAAAGGGTTCTAATTGATAATGGTTTGAGGCTTAATATTTGCAATCTTACATTTCTAAAAATAATGGGAATAAACATGGCTTCCATTAAAAATACATATAATAATATCAAAGGATTTTATGATGTGCCATACCAAGATTTGGGTTATATCACATTAGATATTATAATGAGTCCAAAAAATCTATCTACGCAGTCCTAAGTGTTGATGCACTTAATGTGCTCCCTATGTCAATAGGGAATGGGGGGAAGTAATGAACTGAATTTTAAGTCTTGGAAGACCCAATGCTTGAATTTTTTACACAAATACTATTGGAAATGAAACAAGTTATAGAGATATGGTCACCACTTTGATGTCTATAAAAAGACAATGCTATATGGACAATAGATGTTACATAGTGATAGTTTATTTCATGTTAATACTTGTGAATTTGTCTTAAAATTTGCCAATTATTGCCCAAAATATAAAAAAACAATGGATATTTATATAATTAAATTAGATAAAATGAGTCATGGCTAGATCCAAAGGTAAGTAGGGCAAGGAAAAAATAAGGTTTGCTTAAGATGATCAAAGGTACTAGTTCTCTAGTTCTAACTTCTATGACAACATCACATGAAACTAACATTCACCAACCCTAGAATAATACTTAAAGATAAATGAATATAGTTGAAGATTCAAAGGAAAATAAATGCATATATATAAAATCATATGTTTCACAAATATTACTCATCTACATTAAAATACATAAACACATTTAGTTTCAAATAAGATGAAAATAGAGTAAATATACTAGTAGATTTGTTAGCCTAGTATTAAACTCAAACTAATGGATGAATATATTGAATGCTATTACCGAATTCATAATAAAAAATGAAACCATTAATGATCTAAAATCATGAGAAAAAAATTATAAAACACATGAAATAAAGCACTATAGACAAACTCTCAAATTCTTAGCTCTTTTGCATTAATTATTATAATAATTATCTTGACTACAACGAGGGGTAAACCCCTATATATAGGCCTAAAAAATAACTATCAAGTTTAAGTGTGCCCATAAAAAGGTACCCAAATATCCAAGTGGCTAAATTTTCATATATTATAAAGAAATATTTTAAATTTAAATTTAAAAAACATATAAGAATATTCTTGAAGGTCCTAAAGGAGGTTACTGGCCAGCTTATTATTGCCTTTGTTTTTTTTCTACATCTTCTTTGTCCAATCCTTTAGGCATTCTAAATAATCCTAATAATTGTTGCCAAAAATATAGGATCATGGGCCAAAATAGGTTAGGCATCTCCTAAATTAGGCCACCATGTTCTACAAGTATAGGCCTTAGTGCTTATTCAAGTACCTCTACTCTCTCCATCCTCTAGTTGGCAAAAGTTACAATGTTCATTACCTTAGTAGTTATCTTTGCATGGGCTATGTCCTGCTATAACTTGGAAATAAACACATTCATTTGAGCCCTAAAGTTTAGGTCATATATGAAGGTGTCATCAGTTTTGGTCACCCTAGTGACCATGACATCCTTCAAAAACAGGGTAATCTTAAATTCTATCTTCTCCAAGGATGTAGTTGCATCCTTGACTTGATCCAATAATCTCTTCAATATCCTTCTCCTATTCATTATAATGGTCTATGTAGGAATGATATACTCAAGTGGTAGTACCTTGAGGTTATGGAACTTATTAATCCTTGTAATTTTATCTAATTTTTCTAACTTGGAATCATACAGTGCAAGCTTTTGGTCAAATTTAGTGAACACATTAAACTATAGGGTCCCATCTTACTACATCCTCTTTATGACTTTATACAAATTAAATATATTAATAACTACATTTATTATTTGAATTGTAGTGCCTTTTGGCATAGTAGGTAGTGCTTATTCCTTTATTATTTTCAACTCTTACTGCATCCCCTTCATCAAGGCTACTATAGATTCTTCTTGGGCTTAGACTATGGATACAGGGCCCTCTGTATATTCATCCACCTCTCTAAGTCTAGCCTTTCCCTTCATTTTAAAAGTGAAGAGGGAATCTTAACTCTCATGGGACACCATTGAGTTGGACTACGTCTACTCAAGTAGCCTTATCATCACCCTCTTTATTATTCCTATTGTTACATCAAATCTCATCCTAATCTAAGGTGTGGAGAGGACCACCTGAGGCCTCTCTTGCCTTGATACCTATACGATATATTTAACCTAATATGGGGTAGAAATATGTGTTGGATTTATTGGAGGTGGTTGTAATAAAGGTGTTTGAGTTTATGAAGAGGCCAAAGCTATAGCAAGGATGTATAAGCTCATTGGGTCTAATTGGTTAAGTGTGTTTCATGGAGACCTTAGAGGGCCCATGTCAAGAATGAAGGAAGGAAACATTGAAGACACACTCACCTTATAATTTTTAATAATATTGAGTATATTTTGAAAGGTGAATTTATTTGAAATGGGTTTTAATGGCCTCATAGGCATAGGGAAACTAATAGCAAGTGAGGTACCTATTGTGGTTGCATGTGAAGAAGTATTGTTTTTAGTGGCATGAGAAATAAACATGGGGGAAGGTGAATCTAATCTAAGTACTATCTTGGCTCATGCTAGTATCAATTAAGGATTGGGCATGGGTTGTTACAACTCTTGCTGATACTAAGGGTAATGAGGAAGTAGTAATGGGACAAGAAAATTTAGAAGTAGAAGTAGCAATAGATGTACCAACAACTTAGGAAGAAGGTAGTGTTAGATGGTTATGGAAAAGGATTTTATCCTCTCATGGTAGTAATAGGTTATTTTTTTATTTTTTAAGCCTTTTCAACATTCATTTCAACCAGTACCTATAACTCTTCCATATATAGTTTAATGACTTAATATAATTCTTCAAGGTCAATGACATCAAGGTCAAGTTTAATTAAGATCTCTAGTGAAGTTCCCATAGAATATTCAAAGATGAATGTAGGACCTTTAGAGGGGTCAGGTTGGCTGATAGATCTTCCTTGTTTAGGTTTTAGATTTAGGATCTATCCACATGAAGTGGCAATGAATGGAGGTATACATGGACTATTCCTAATAGGAATAACATTGTCTTATTCTTGCTCATATTATCCTTCTTCACAATCAGCATCAAACATGCTTTTATGGGTTGGTGGTGGTTGATACATGATAATATCTTCCTTATTCAATCTATTATCCTCATCTTCATCTCAATATTTTTCATGGATACATTATTGAGAACCACCTCATCATACATAGCATACCTATAAATCCACTCATGGACTTATTCTTAATGTTTATACTCCATTGTTATGTCCTTATTGAAATTGAAAATGTGTTTGGTAATGACATTATTTGGGTCCCATCCCCTAAATTCATCTTTAAGAAATAGGTAGGAATCCTAATGCCTAGGATCCATGATGATATCATGCCACTTTATGATCTAAGTCTTCGCTAACTTGTAAGGAACCTTATGGGGGAATGTATTCTTGTTATTCTTAAAGATTCTATCAACTCCATGTAGTAGTTGATAAGTCATCTCTTATTCAGCTAGCTTCATAGGCACATACCTTGGAAACCTAAAGATAACCACCATTACTCCCTCTACTCTAATTACTATGCAAATCTGGGTACATCCAATAGCTACCCATGTCCCTCAATGTCTACCTAACCTCTAGGGGAACCCTTGGGATCTCATACTCAGTGATAGATTTATATAAAATTGGGTATAAGTATTCTATAATTATTTTAATGTTTCACCTAAATTTGTGAATGTGTATTATAAAGAATAATTAGGGTACAAATTTATATCACTCAGGAGACCATAAATTCTAACCTAGTTGATCCATTGCACAAATAGAATCCAACAAGTAACTCATCATAAATAATGGGGCATGATTATTTTAAGTGTCATTCATAGCATATACCAATTTATTATTGATAATTTACCCAATTATGGGAATGCATTCATCCTCAAGGATTATATATAGTAGTGAAATAGTCCTTATGTCCACATATCAATATATAGATTGTGAAATACTCTATTAAGGAGAGTAAGACTAATCCTAACTCCTTTCCTAAATTTTTGAATAGGTGGGTTACCTTGGTCATCTATGAGAACAAATCAAGTTGGGTTAGTCACCCATGAATCCAAGACCTTATCTAGGGAGCGCACATCATACCATCTATTAATGATATCCTAGAAATAGTCTATTTATGTTGAATGTAGGTCATAGTACTTATCAAATTTGGGTCCTAATATGAATGAAATAAGGATCCCTTAAGACATTGATTTTATTAGTCTATCCTCACATCCAGACTTCTCAAAGACCCCATAAACTAGGTTAGTGCAAGACATGATCTCTGTCTTAGCTATAACCTTGTGAAGACTGGTCTATCTTAGCTACAGCCTTGTGAAGACTAAAAATATTGATGGTAAGGATGTCTAAATTTAATTGATTTATATGGGGTATTATCTCATCCTCCTTAATATCCCTAGCAACCTCTACAATGAAGTAGATGCTATTGTAAGTCATGTTACTAGATGCAATGGCTTCAGGGATGAATTTCATGTCTTTGAAAATAATTAAAGTAACATACTAGAATAAGAAGTCATAATTTCCAAATTAAATTCTCTTACTCAAGGTGGAGGGACCCATTTGTGCCATCTCTTTTGATGTTCTGGGTAGTAATAACATCTTTCTAGTATCATCATACAACTATCAAGCTTCAATAATGGTAGTCTAGAGTGCAGTTTGTAAATGTCTTGATCTTTGTCATACTAGGAAAACACAAACAATAAAGAGAGTTAAATATATATAGCTCAAAATTTAAATAAAAATATATTTTTTGAGTAGCCTTTTGACACATTGATTTAATTTAATGAAATGTAGGTGGTGATTCTAGTTTGTACCATATTAATGATGAGCTCGTTAAGTTTTCATATGTTTGGAAAAACTTTAATCTATTATGTTTGGCATTTAATTATATTAGGATTCAAATTTAGTTCTAATTTAAATTTGATCTACCAAAAAATTTATCTTTAAATCTAAATATAGACACTCTTTAACATGTGTCTACCACATCAAATTTAGTTAGGTACTCACAGGGCCTGAATATGATGAAGCTACGTAGTCAACTCAAAGTCTAGACATGTGGCACATTATTATTTCCTCATGGGCTCTTGAAATGCATATTAGTGTGACTTTTTTATACTATTCCACATGGAATATTTTAATTCATGGTGAGCTCTAGGGTGGTGCCTTTATTATTTGATTGGTCACATGAGTGCCACACATCAATTTTATGAGAAATCATAGCTTTTTTTTGTTAGGTGCCTCTCTCATAGGCAATCATGGCCTTGATTTGTCAGGTGTTTCCTTAAAAAGGATTTTCGACAACTATTGATAATTTGGAACTAATCACATGGTATGAATGGAGACACACATCCCTCTCATAGGCAATATCATGGATCTTAGAATGCAACTTCATTAGAATGACATGTGGCATCATTGTATAGGTCAAAAGTGGACAAGGTCATTCTCATGGGATTTTGGTCATTCTTCTATCAATTATCATCTTTGGAAGGAGACTTAAATAAATTTATATCATCAATCCTTAATTCAATGGCTTAGGTGCTCCTAAATGTCTACCTTGTGAGATCTCATGAGCTCTAGATGGATGTAATATTGCATGGATGAATGGTGACCTTAATGAATCCTTAGGGGACATGTTTTGCCTTGAAAGGATACTTGGGTCTAATTGGTCATGCTTGAGACACATGGTGACATATTACAAGATTCTATATTATAGTTTAATGTGTGGGAAACATGTGGTAACTTGAATATAAATGGGCTTACTCATGGAGGATAAGATTATAACATGTATCGATGGGATTTTAATTTCAATGTTTATCTCCTTCATGAGTTCTTAAGATGATACCACATAGCTCATGAACTCGGTAGATTTAATCCAAGTATCTTGCATAGGGCATGATGAATCTTTAAGGCATTGTGAAGCCTAATGAGGTGGACACCTATCCCTTAAGTTGTAGTTTGAACTTTGATGTCTTGTGAGGCATCATAAACTGTATCTTTAATTTGACATATTATGAGGTAAATAAAGAAACTAATATTCTAAAATACATCATAACCCCATCTTGAGCAAATTTAAACAAGTTTAACAGTATAAATTCTCAAATAAATGATTACATAATGTTAGTTTAATAGGATTTAATGAATCTCACTGTGTTTATGATGATTGGAGAGCTAGATAGAACTTTATTAGCAAGAGTCTATTCACACATCAATGAACCATCAATGATTAATAACCCATTATTTGAATGAAAATTTTAAGAAGACTTAAAATTATTAAAATATTTCTAAAGTGTCAATCATTATTTCAACATGAATAATTAATAAAAAATGTATAATTATGAGTAATGGTAAATTAGATCAAATCCATGTTCATTAAAATGATTTGGTATGCTTGGAATCTTGGGAATTTTAGAAATTTAAAGGAGGAGGGTCCCCATTTTGGGAATAGTGGGTAGTTGATCATTAACAAATGGTGACCTCTATAGGGAAACATTGAAATTAGTTATCTCATTGTGATCCTTAATTAGTATAAAAAATTCTTTTTAGAACTAATGAAATCCCACAAGATGGAAATAAAGTTTAAACCTTGTAGACAATCATACTATGTCTATGCTTTGAGGTTCATTGACCATTTCCATTGGGTTCATAAATGATAAATTTCAAGTTTAAAGACATCAAACATGAAATGACTTAAGAATTCTTAAGATTTTTTATAATTATGCTTTACTTATTTAAGGATGGCATGGGAATTCTCTACTACAAGCCAGGTATCCATATCCCCAACAAAGATACCTTTGGCTCCACTCTGAGCCTTGCCCTACTACAAGCTAGGCATTTAGCCCCAAAATAGATTGCCTAGATCACCATTCATGAAAAATAAAGGAAATTTATGATTTTACTTCATTTGTGGATCAATTTTTTGTTTTTATACATATATTCATAAATTACAATGACTGGGAACTAAAATTAGCCAGGTGTGAGGTTGTGTCAAGACATAGTCTGGATGTAATTCACTTTTAGATATCATGTTATACCTTGGTAGTTTATTTGGTAAACTTAGGTGATAGTAATTTGGTTCACATAGATTAAAAACTTTAGTTCAAGAAAATTTTTATTCATATAAACTATATTATAATCTTAAAAATTACTTAGGGTTTTTATGAACTTCTAATTAACCCCACCTAGCTTTTCTAAATTAGAACACTACTAGAAGTTTTCAAACATTAGATGACCAATGTTTAAATGAAAAATACCTTCTTCCATGTTCAAGATTATAATAAAAAAATTGAGCCCATGAAATCTTTTCCTAAGGAATTATTACTAAGCTACAATAGACCACATAAAATAAATAGCAAGAAGGAACACAATAATAAAGTAAAATAAGGAAGGAAACTACTCTACGAAAGTAAATCAAGAAAGAAAACTAATCTATTACTACCTACTATAACTCTAAAGAAGCTTATTATCTTTATGGATTTTATGATAGATTATTTTACAAATAATGTTTCATTTCTTGCCCATTAAATGGAAATGTTAAGTGATTCCCTTATAGGTCTTTGAGCCTGAATAAATTTTTACCCAATATTTATGCCACTTGATATTGTATAATCCATTGAAGAGTGAACTTGTCATGTTGTCCTTTATTATCATGGGCCTTATACCATAGTAGGACTAAGTATGATATGTAGAATGATTTAGCTTTGGTTCACTTGTCAAACCATCCCTTCACAACATCCTAATTCTTGATAAAATTCTTCAATGCTTCATCTCTAGCATCTTCAATTTGGATTATGTTTAGTATTCAATATTTTTCTCTTTCATCATATTCCATATACTTGTTCATAAAATCATAGGTGGTTAGATTCAGTGTGATAGTTAAAATAGGTTGTTTCCTATAGATTATTAGGAATGGGGATGCCTTGAGTGCCTATTTGTATCTTGTTATGTCTACTTATTAAGCATACATTAGTAGGAACTACCATTCTTTGGGTTTATTTTCTATAAAATTCTTGATATCATATATAAATTTTTTGTTGGTATATTTTTCAACTCCATTACCCTAAGGATAGTAGTTCAAAGTAGACTTGATGACTATTTGATTGTCTTAATCCCACTTGGTGAATTCAGTTGATGCAAAGGATGGGACACTATCACATACTAAAGATAGGGGTATTCCAAACCAAGTGATGATATTATATTTTAGGAATTTGATGATTTTAATTACCCTAATATTCTTGGTGGTTACTGCTTCAGTCCACCTAGTGAAATAATCCATGGTATTGAGTATAAATTTATGTCCTGACTGAGGAGTTTGGATTGAATCACTACTATGAAGTCAAGGCCCCATTTTGAAAATGTATTCTCTTCAATCATTGATTGTAAAGGCATGGCTTCCTTTGTCTCTCATTAATCAAACACTTGACATTGATGGCATGTGTACACATGAGTGTGTGTGTGTGTGTGTGTGTGTGTGAGAGAGAGAGAGAGAGAGAGAGAGAGAGAGGAGAGAGAGAGAGAGAGAGAGAGAGAGAGAGAGGAGAGAGAGAGAGAGAGAGAGAGAGAGAGAGAGAGAGAGAGAGAGAGAGAGAGAGTGTGTGTGTTTCTTTGAAAATGGTTGGCTAATAGTAATCTTGCTCTCAATATCTTGCGTGATATTATATGCCTTGAAGGGTGAGAACTTCATAGTTTATCATGGAAATTATTCATGATTTCTAGGGCTTTAGCTCTATAAACATACCTCAAATAGATTCCTTCATAGTTTATTTCTACATAGGAATCCATTTTTTATCATAAAATGAGATGATATTAGCATGAGGGCCCTTTTTTCTCTCTTTTGAGGTGTGCAGGACACACTCCATGAAGAAATTAGTGAATAATATCCTTATATAAAACATCACTAGATACTTGGCCTACTTCAACCTATAAATAATCAATGCATGGATTAGTAATTTTCAATAATTTGGATTAGAAATTAACCTCTAACTAAATTAGAATATTTTATTTATAAGTCATATTATTTGAGTTTAATCATCCACTTCCTTCTTCATTCTCCAAACTTCATTTTATCCTAGCATCAATTTGATAGTTAGATTGGACACTATGGCATATGTGTTGTTCCTCAGTATGTAGTGCCTAAACATCTTGACAGCCTTAATCAAAGAGTAGGCTTGATTATTTATAATAGGTTAGTTAAGCTCCACATTCTTTTATATTGGTTCTCATGAAGGCTATGGTGTGCTCTTGGTCATCCTCTTTCTATATTAATATAACAATGCTAGTGTGATTAAAAGTTAAAAGAGTATAGATAGAAATTTTTACTAAAATAATGACTTATTAGAACATAATCTTGAATAATAATATCCTTAATGTCTTGAAATACCTTATTTTCTTTAGTAGTTCATTATATCTTAGCATCTTCTTTAGCATCATGTTGATTGCTCTTATAATCTCTATGAAACTAGAGATAAATTTTCTTACTAAATTGATATTTCCAAATAAAGATTTTTACTCTTTTTTGCTATTAGGGACTTCTACCTTTGAAATTACATTTATCCTATCAAGGTCAATATTCATACCTTCTTGGGTGATTATATGTCCTATAATTTTTCCTTTAGTTACATATAAAATACTTTTATTAGGGTTTAAATAAATACCATACCTTCTGCACTTTTCCAATACTTGTTCTATACTGCATCATGTGATCACCTCTATTCTTAGAGAAAACTATTAGATAATCTATGTATATAATGATGCACTTACCAATTAATTTTTGGAATTCATGGTCCATTGCTCACTATAAATTTACTCTTGCATTGATTAATCTGAATGAAATTAGATTGTATGCAAACATTTTCCCACTTGGTGGTAAAGGAAGTTTTCATTCTGTCATTCTTATTCACTAAGACCTAGTTGTAACTAAAAAAACCACCAAGGAATGACATCATTCAAAACCTAAATAGAATGACCTCATCTAAGGATGGTAGTGGATAATTTTCCTTCTAAGTAGGATCTATTTAATTTTTTTAAATCAACACAAAGTATGCTTTCTTCATTCTTCTTTCAGACTGACACTAGATTGGCAACTCATGTCATGTGATAAATAGGAAAGATTATCCTTTTAAATTATCAATTTATTCACTTATTTGTAAATTAGTGATTCCAAACCTAGATTTACTAGCCTATATATTTTCTTGAAGGGTTTACAGGACTCTTTTGATGGGATATTATGAGTAATCGCACTAGTATAAAATATGTTAAGGTCATAATAATGACCAGATAATGGACATCTTTTAATTTGGTTAAAAGGGTAGTGGATTTTTTCAACTCTTCATCAATGCAAACTAATCTTAATGTTGAAATTTTGTATGTTCCCATGGTTTCCCAAGTTAAGTTGCTTATAATATTTTATACTCACCTTAGGTTGTTTACCTTTAGTTACTTGTTTATCTGGATCAAACATACTTTCCAAGGAGATTATGCCCTTGGGTATTCGTTTCTCCTTGAGTTGGATCACTCTATCCTCATTGTCCTTTGAATTTTCAATAGAAATTTCATACTATTAATCAATGATGTTAGATTCAAATATGCCATTATTACATAAGAAGTCATTTATTTGATTATCATCATAAAAAATTTAGAAGTGATTGATGTTGTCTAACATAGAAGGGCAATGAAATTATTGCCATAATAAGCTCTTGTAAGTTCAAAGGATTTACAAGAACCATTTTTGATGGTTTTCAAAGCTATAACATCTTCCAATTGGTTTTACTTCCTAAGCAAGGAAAACATATTAAATGAGTCAAAATATTGAATCAAATCCCAAGCTCTAAATATATACTTTCTCAAATAAGAAAGCTTAAACTAATATCTACTCCTGACTTGGTTAATAACTAATTCTAAATCACCACAAACTAACAGTTCTTTTGCCTTATGTTTTATTACATATTGAAGGCCTAAAACAAAATATTTATATTCTAATAAATTATTAGTACAAGAGACATATAATTTATAAAAATCCAGATATTATTTTCCTTCAGAATTTGTCAAAAAAATTCTAATGCTAGAGCCTTGCTTAGGTCATGTACCATCAAATTACAATGTATATGGACCTTTACTTTCTTCTTTCACTTTATCATCTTCAACAATGTTAGTATTTTCAAAATTATAAATACCTAAGTCAACGGATTGGTAATTTACCTTTTCATTCTTGGCATTATATTCAATGATCATGTATTTCATTTTGGGTTCTTGATCAATCCTGATCTAATTGGGAATCACATGCAAAGGTAGTCACATGTGAGAATAATCAATGGAAATATACCCATTCAGGTATTTATTATAATCATGAATCAGTATCAATTCGTAATTCTCAGGTATGTGAATGATTTAAATGTCAATGATGTTCTAGATTTAATGTTTATGGGTTAGCTACATGTGAATATTTAACAATTCACCTACCACTTTCACTCTTGATTTGTATAGTTATACAACCATATTCTCTTATTTGACTGGGTTTAACCCCAATTTATCAAAGATTCCTAAAGTTATAATGTTATTTGAAGCACTAGAATAAAGTAAGTAATTATGAACATTCTTATAAAAAATACTTATAGTCAATATAAATGAAGGAAATTCATGCCTATTCTTATACATTAACATAGTTGTATGGGTCAGTTTAGCTTTTTTGGAGATAGGTTTTTCATTCAATGATTTTAATAGTAAATCACATTGATCAGTGATTTAATTAAGATCATACAATTTTATGTTTGCCTTGATCTTATTCATGTCTTTCACTATGTTGTATCCACGTTTTGATGTTGTGTAGGAAGCTTATATTGTTGGTTGATTTTCCTTACCTTTAGGGGGTTGAGGATTATTGTTTGTCCTAACATCAAGAGGTGTATCTAATTTATTAGGTGGGGTAGAATTTGTTAGAGATGGGTTCTAAACTTTACTTATCAACACATAGTTTAACCTCTAGTATTGTTGGAAAGCATGTAATTCCCTAACATTATCTTTAAGATCATTTTCATCTTGATTGGGAAATTCATAGGTCTCCACCATGAGGAATATTTCCCAAGTTATAAAGGTATCATTGGTATTATCATAGCCTTTAACATTACTTTGGTTAGTGGGATTCATCCCAAACCCCTCCATTTGGCTATGAATGGATTAGAATGCATGACATAATTCAACACAATCCAATTTTTCATGTCTGGAGGTATTGTGTACTCAACACCAGTTAGGCAAGCCTAACTCACAAATATTTATCTCAAGAAACTTGCTCAAAGGGGGATCAATATTGCTGTTAGACCTATTGAATGGTTTGTTATACCTTTTGAAGTTATAATTTCTATTGGATCTCTCACCAATATTTCCCATCTATTTCTTGAGATCCAAGAAATCATTAGTGTGTTTTTGAATGGATCTTTGTATTTCATCTAATTCTCCCTTAGGAGGCATTGATTTCCTATTTTGGGTTGCATTTTTAATGTTGGGGTTATTTATGGGCACCATCATTTTAATAAAATTATCATGAAGATGTGCTACAACATTTTCTTGGTTAAATAATCCTAGGTTTTAGTTGGGTACAGTGTGGCTCAAAGGTAACTAGTTAATCATTGGCAATTGGTTAAATGTGGGCATGTTCTGATTCATGTTGGGTATGACATTTAGAGTAGGAATCATTAGATCAATATTTGGTATAGTAAAGGCAAGATGCCCTTGTGGATGAATTTTCCCATAAATATGGATGGCCTCATCATATGCTAAAGGTAATGTGTCAATATTTAAGGATCTCCTTGGGAGGATAGATATCATTTAGTTTAAGGCATTCTTATATATATCTAAATCTAAATTATTTACCAAATTATAGGGTAGGGATGTTAGAGTATATATATTTTAAACCTTACAGTAAATGTTCTAATTGGTTCCTTTATATCCATTTTGATGGTGGTAAACTATTGGCACCCAACTCCTAGGCTTACTATCCTACCAAATTGGGCAATAAAAGTGTCATTAAACTAACCCCATCCCATGATGGAATCTTCCAGTAACTTGAGGAACCAATCATAAACCACATCTTGGAATGTGAAGGTAAAGAGATGGTAAGACACATCCTCATGGATTACATTAAGTAGTATCAAAGATGACTTAAAGAACTTTATATTCTCCCTAGTAGTTACTCTACTAGTGGGGGAAAAGAGAGGAAAATATTTCTCTATATTCATTGGTAGATCATGCATAGATCTAAGGACATTGATGGATGAACTAGCTAGCCATACCATGACTGACACGAGGGGGTGAAAATTTTTGTTGGATGGGGAATTTGGCTGGGTCTTGGAATTCTTACATTTAATTTTATCTTCCCTAGCTTTCTTATGGGTTTCTAAGAATGTTAAAGGGACCCTAGGTTCAGATCAAGATTTAGTTCTAATCCTAGGGAACTCCAAGATGTAAATGGGTATTAAGAGCAAAGGAATTTCAAAGATGGCTTTATAGGCATTAGATTATACAAAGGTCAGTTAATATTTCTATATAAAAGCCTTAAATAAAGTATATTTACCTTGATCTTTGAGGATCCAATCCTCAAAACCTCAAAGTTTTCAATACCTGCACAAATATCATTAGTCTTACACATTAGTTTACAAAGATCAATGTTATATCAACATTTCAAATCATTTCCATGACTAATTTAGCAATATGAGGGTGTTTAATCATCTAAAACCATATTTAGATATAAATTTGTGGAAAGGTTTACTTAATCTTAAGACAATTAGAGAAATTATGATCTCAAATGCCTAGATCTAGTATAAACGAGGTCCCAACAACTGACCTTTGCATGAATTCTTAAAAATATCGATATTATTGACCAAATTTATGCTAACCTTTGTAAAGATGATCAAAATAACCTTTTATATGTCTAAATAATGGGGTATTTCACCTATATTTACATAAATTTTGATAAATATCTAGATTATTTACCAAATTTCCATAAATTAACACTATCTTTGATGAAATGCTTCAAAGAATGTAAAGATTCATACAAACCATGAAAATATTTCTATAAATAATTCATAGTGTTATAGTTATTTAACAACATCTATGTAATTTGAAACAATTATTCATATATTTAATTAAGTACACTACAATTTCACTAAGATGTAATGATGCTAGAAATTTCTCTTCCTCTTGATCCACTTAATGTGTTCCCTATGTCACTAGAGGACAAAGGGAAAGTAATGAACTCAATTTTAAGTCCTAGAAGACTCAGGGCTTGATTTTTTTACATAACTACTACTTGAAATAGCATAAGTAGGAAAGATATGGTCACCACTTAGAAGTCTAAAAGCAAACCCTATTGTAGGGACAATAGATGTCACATAGTGACACTTTATTTCCTACTAATCCTTGTGAAATTATCTTAGAATTTGCTAATTATTGCCCAAAATATAAACAAATAATGGATATTTATAGAATGAACTAAGCTAAAGTGAGTCATGGGTAGATCTAAAGGTAAATAGGGCAAGGTAAAAAAGAAGGTTTCCTTAAGATGATCAAAGGTACCAGTTCTTATAACTTCTATGACAAAAATACATGAAACTAACATCCACTAACACTAGCATAATACTGAAATCTAAATGAATGTAGTTCATGATTTAAAGGAAAGGAAACAAATATATCTAAAATCATATGTTTCATAAAGATTACTCATCTACAATAAATTGCATAAGCATATTTAGTTGTAAATAAGATGAAAATAAATCAAATATATTAGTAGATTTGTTAGCCTAGTGTTAAACTCAAACTAATAGATTCATATATTGAATGCTATTACACAAATTCATAAGTAGAAAGGAAACCATTAATTATCTATAAGCATGATAAAAAAAATTATAGAACACACACAATAAATAACTTTAGACAAACTCTCAAATTCTTGGCTCTTTTGTATTGATTATTATAACAATTTTTACTAATTACAATGAGGGATAAACCCCTATATATAGGCCTCAAAACCACTTATCAATTTTAAGTGGGCCCATATGGACATACCCAAATATATAAGTGGCTAAAATGTCATACGTTAAAATGGAATATTCTAAAATCAAATTTACAAAACATAGAAGAATATTCCCTATGGTCTTGAAGGAGTTTGTTGGCCAACTTATTGTTACCTTTGTTTCTTCTATACCTCTGTGCATGCCAAATAATCTTGATCAATTTGGCCAAAATATAGGATAATGGGCTAAAATAGGTCAATTATTTCTTAAATTAACTACCATGTTCTAGAATTATAGGCCTTAGTACTTCTTCAATTTCCTCTACTCTCTCAATCATCTAGTTGGAAAAACATACAATATTCATTACCTCAATAACTATCTTTGCACTAGTTATGTCCTACTATAACTTGGCAATAAACACCTTCATATGATCCCTAAATTGTTGGTCAGCCATGAAGGTGACATTAGGCTTGGTCACCCTAGTGATAATGGAATATTTAAACAAGAGGGAAATCTTAAATTCTATCTTATCCAAGGATGTAGTTACATCATTGTCCTGATCTAGTAACCTATTCAATATCCTTCTCCTATTCATTAGGATGGTTTGTACATAAATGGCATCCTCAAGTGGTAGTAACTTGAGGTTAAGAAACTTATTACTCCTTGCAACTCTATCCAACTTTGATAACTTGTAATTATAGAGTGCAAGATATTAGTCAAATTTAGTGACCACATTAAACTTTAGGATCCCATCTTCTTACCTCCTCTTCATGACATTATATATATTAAAGACATTAATAACTACATTGATTATTTGAATTGTAGTTCCGTTTGGCATAGTATGTAGTTCTTGATCCTTTAGTATTTTCAACTCTTGATGTATCCCCTTAATCAAGGATATTATGGATTCTACCTAGTCTTGGAATATGAACATAGGGTCCTCTATATAGTCATCCATCTCTCACAATCCAACCTTTTTCTTCTTTATCAAAATGAATAGGGAATATTCACTCTCATGGTCCACCATTGAGATATAATATGGTTGCTCAACTTGCCTTCTCACCACCCTACTCATTTTGCCTGTGGTTACATCAAATCTCATCCTAATTTGAGTTGTAAAGAGGACCACCTAAGGCCTCTCTTGCCTTTATGCATGTATGATATCTCTGACCCAATTTTTCATATCAATAGGTAATAGATTTATTAGAGGTCTCTATAAAAGAGACACTTGAGTTGATGAAGAGGCAAAATTTGTAAAAAAAGATGTATATGTTTTTTGGGTCTAATTACTCAAATGTGTTAGATGGAGACCTTGCAAGGTCCATGTCAAGAATGAAGGAAGGTAACTTTCAAATCACACTCACCTTAGTAGTTTTAGTAATATTGAGTGGATTTTGAAAGGTGAATTTATTTGAAATGGGTTTTAATAGACTCATAGGTGTATTGGAACCAATATAAAGTGAGGCACCTATTGTGGTTTCCTAAGAAGTAATATTTACAATGGCAAGAGAAATAAAATTAGGAAAGGTGAATCTAAAAGAAGTACTAGGTTGGATCATGTTAGTATCAATTAAGGATTAGGTAGAGGTGGTTATAGTTGTTGGTGATATTTAGGGAAATTAGGAAGCAATAGTTAAAGGATCAAATGTCGAATTATAAGTAGTGATAAATGTACCTATAACTGGGAATAAAGGTAGTGGAAGATTACTTACATTAAGATCTTAAGATGTGATGGTAGTGGTAGTAGTAGTACCTTGAGAAGCTGATGGAGGAGGAATTTATCCTCTCATGGTAGTCCTAGGATCTTTATTTATTTTGTAAATATTTTTAACTTTCCTTTGATCCAATACTTTCAACTCTTCCATATATATTTCAATGCCTTGATGTAATTATTTAAGGGAAATAACATTAGGGTTAGGTTAACTTAAGCTCTCTAGTTCAGCTCCCATAGTAGATGTAGAAATGAATGTAGAACCTTGGCAGGGGTCATGTTGGATTCTATATCCTCCTTACTTGGAGCTTGGAGTTAGGCTCTATCCACTTGAAGTGGAAATGAGTGGAGGTCTACATGGCATGTTCCTAATGAGAGTAACATTGTCTTCTTCCTCCTCATATTGTGTTTCTTCATAGTCTACATCAAACATGCTTCCATGGGTTGGTGGTGGCCAAGACTTGATAATATGTTCCTTCTCCTTTTTTTTATTTAACCTCATCTCTAGCTCAATATTCTTCCAGCTACATTCTTGAGGACCACCTCATCATTTATTAAATCCCTATAAAACCACTCATGGTTCTCTTCTTGATGTTTATACTCCATTACTGTGTCCTTGAATTTTAAAAGGTGTTTGGAAATGACATTGTTGGGGTCTAATGCCCTGAAGTCATCTTAAGGAAATAGGTAGGAATACATATACCTAGTAGACATAATGATATCATACCAATTTGTGATCTGAGTTCTCCCTAGCTTGTAAATAACCTTGTGGGGGATTGTCTTCTTCTTATTCTTGAAGCCACCATCAACTCCATATAGTAATTGATAAACCATCTCTTCTTTGACAATCTTCATAGGTACATACCTTGACAACCTAAGGGGATCCACCATCACTCCCTCTACTATAATTACTATGTAATATGGGTATAACCAATAGGTAACCATGTCCCTCAATGTCTACCTAAACTCTAGGGGAACCCTCATCATCTCACACTTAGTGATTGATTTATAGATAATTGGGTAGATGTCTTTTATAATTATTTTAATATTACACCTAAATATGTAAATGTGAATTGTCACAACTTCATGTCACTCAGGAGTCCATGAATTTTAGCCTAGCTGAGTCATTGTACAGATAACATCTAGTAAGTAAATCATCATAAATAATGGGGAACCACTCTTGTAAGTGTCATTCATATCATATACTAGGTTTTTTTTGATAATTTTCCCAAGTGGGGAAATCTATTGGTCCTCAAGGATTTTATATATTAGTGGAAGAGTCCTTATATCCACATACCCAATATGTGTATTGATAAATATTTTATTGAGGAGAGTGAGGCCAATCTTGAATCCCTTCTTAAACTATTGTACAAGTAAGTTTCCTTGTTAATCTATGAGAGAAACTCCAATTGGGTTAGTAACCCATGAAGTAAAGACCTTATTTAGGGAAATCACCTCATACAAGTTATCAATGATGGCCTAGTTATAGTCTATTTATAGTTAAGGTAGGTCATAGTACTTCTCAAAATTGGGTCCTAATGTGAAGGTGATAGGGATCCCTTGAGACATTGATTTGAGCATTCCATCCTCATATCTCAACTTCCCAAAGGTCTCATAATCTAATTCAGTACATGGCATGACATTTGGCTTGGGTAAAACCTTGTGAAGAATAAAAGAATTGATGATGAGGATGTATAAATCTAATTGAATTATGTGGGTCATTATCTTATCCTCCTCAATGAACCTAGTTACCTCAACATTAAAGTAGATGATACTATAATGTATGTCGTCAGATGTAATGGCCTCAGGATGAATTTCATGTCTTTGAAAAAAATCAAAGTACCATATTGGATTAGGAAGTCATCATTCACAAAGGAAATGCTATTACCTAGAATGGAGGTACCCACTTATGCCATCTTTTTCAATGTTCTATGTAGTAATCATGTCTTTTTAGTATCCTCCTATAACTATCAAGCTTAAATAATGTTGATTCAAAGTATAGTTTGTAAACATCTTAAGATTTTTTGTACTAAAAAAACATAGATAAAAAAGAGAGTTAAATGTGCATAGTTAAAAATGTAAATAACAATAGATTTATTGAGTATCCTTTTGAAAAATTGATTTGATTTAATATAATGTCTATGGTGATTTTGGTTGTGCCATATCAATGGTGAGTTTTTTTAATTTTTATATGTTTAAAAGGACTTCAAGATATTGATTTTGGAATTTAATTATATTAGTATTGAAATTTAGTTATAATTTGAATTTGATTTACCATCAATTTGAGCCTTAAAGCTAAATATTTCCACTCTTTAACATCTAGCTACCACCTTGGATCTAGGTAGGTAATTTTGGGGATTTAATATGACCAAGTTACTTAGTAAAATAGAATTATGGACATGTGGCACCTTTTGATTGACTCATAGGATCTTAAAATGCATCTTAGTGTGACTATTTTGTAGCCTCCCTCATGGTATATTTTAATTCATGGTGAGATCTCAAGTAGTGCCTTTTAGTTTTGATTGGTCATGGGAGTGCTATGCATTCCTTTCATGGGAAATCATAGATTTTATTTGATAGGTGGCTCCCTTGTAGGAAATTATAACATTGCTTTGCTAAGTGTCACCCTTAGAAGGCTTTTGGACAATTATCATCAAGTTGGCATTAATCACATGACTCGAGTGGAGACATGCATCCCTCTTGTAGGTGATCTCATGAATCTCATAACATAGCTTTATAGGAATTACATGTGGCATCATCATGTGAGGGTAAAGTAGTCACGCATCATTATCATGTGATTTTGTTCATTCTTCTACCAAGTGTCATCTTCAAAAGGATCCTTGGACAAATGTATACCATCGATCCTTTATCAGATGGATTGAGTTATCCCATGCGTCTAAATTATTATCTCTCATAAGCTATAGATTGATTCAATATGATGTAGATACATGATGACCTTAGATAAATCCTTAAGGGACATGTGTCACCTAAAAAGGCTAACCAGATCTAGTTGGTCATGCTTGAGACATGTAGTGTCATCTTGAGAGATTATGGATTTTAGTTTGATATGTGGAAGCTTGGATTTGAACATGATTTCTTTTAGAGGCTAATATTAATATATAACCATGATATTTGAAATCTAATGGCTATCTCCTTCACTAGTTCTTTAGATGACACCATATAACTCATGAAATTGATAGATTTACTCCAAGTGTATTTCATAGAGCATAATGAATATATAAAAGCTTGGTGAGGTAGACACATTTCCCTTAAGTCATATTCTGAACTTTGATGTCCCATAAGGCATCATAAACTGTAACTTTAATTTGACATCCTGTGAGGTTAAGTGAGAAACTAAGTTACTTTCTAAAAGATGTCATAACCTATCTTGAGAAAATTTGAATAAGTTTAAATGTATAACTTTGTAACTAAATGATTTATACAAAAAATAATGTTAGTTTAATAGGATTTGGTGAAGCTTGATGTGTTTATGCCAATTGGAGACCCAGGTAGAAATTTCTTAGTAAGAGCCTGTTTGCACATCATTGAACCATCAATGGTTAATAATCCATTATTTGAATGAAAATTTGAATAAGAATTATAATAATTAAAATATTCCTAAGTTTCAATCATTATTGTAACATGAATTATTAATGAGAAACTAAAGAAGCATGAGTAATGGTAAATTATATCAAAGCCATGTGTAGTCAAATGATTTGGTAAGCTTGGCATCTTTGGGATTTTGGAAATTCATGGGAGGAGGGTCCCCATTTTAGGAATAAGTAGTAGTTTATCATAAACAATAAGTGATTCATAATAATTTTCATTAAAACTTGTAATTAGGTATTTCATATATCCATGCCATGGAGGTTGTAATTTCTACATTACATAGGTTTTTCAAGTTTATGCATGATGTATATTTATGTACTTTTCCAATTGATAATCAACCCTTCATATATTATAAAATTACATAATCTACTACTTATATTTCATAAAAATTAGGGACACCCCAACCTACTATAGTTACACCACCACAAATTATTCCCATAGAACAAATGCACACATATGAGGTTAGTGAGTCTAGTACAAATACTTCTCAACCACCATCCAAAAATAATTCAATACTATATATTTTAACTACCAAGGTGGATAATGAAGAACATATTTAGAAACTACCATTAATGATGAACTTATAGGACCCAAAGTAATTTACATAAGTAATATTGATACTAAGTTTGAAACTAAGTTAGAATACATCACAAATGCAGTGTAAATGAACATTGATGATTATTTATGTGGTTTTAATTTCACACTAGTTGGCATAGGGGAATACATAGATGATTATAATTCTATCATACCCATACATATAGATATAGAAAAGTAATTATTGCTAATATGGATAATGTAAATAACATTTTCTACCATCTAGACACTACTCCACATATAATTTTGTTACCTTTCATAGAATCAATAAATAATATTGCATCCATGAAAATTGAGCTAGTTATAAAAATAAACTAAAGTAGTGCACAAGATAGATCACATGTGATGTTACAGATGGTATTTGATAAATAATTAATGGCCTTTCCAACAATATGCCATATATACACCAACCAATTTTTAAATTAGGAGGGAAAGCCCCCTTTTTTTAAAGAATCATAGGAAATGCTATAAATACATGTTCAAAATAACAACATAAACTTTATAAGTATAAAGCTAAAGGAACAGTACATGTTATACAACATACAACTAAACCAATTAATGCTCCTTAACATAATCATATATGCAAAAGTCATAAGAATTCAAGGAGTAATTCTTTGACTATTGAGGTTTTCACCGAGGATCAATATCAACAACACATAAGAATTTATGAGGACATAGATCCAAATACATGTATACTTAAATTCCTTTAGCACATAGGGCATGATCATGATGAGTTACAAATTTTTATATTTTTAAAAGATTCCATAGGCCACACCATAATAGTTGTTGCATATGGTTGTAAGGTGGTGACTATAGACATCTAATTCCTAACACCATCTGTGTTGAAATTGCCAATCTTACTTGAATTGCACTCAAATACATATTTTAAGTCAAAATCACTAAAACATGCTAAAAGGTTCAAACTTGTCATATAAAGTACTTATTTAGGCCAATGTATCCCTAAATGGGGTAATGTATGTTATGTGATACCTAACTTTGATCAATTCATTTTGAGTCAAAATGATGATTTTGTCACTCTTTTATTCTAATTTATTATTACACATCATGTACCTTTGTTATTTTATTTTTACAACATACTAAATGGTAATATGGTTCCAATTCATCTAACATTGCCTTCCAATTCTTCTCTAGTCAAATTATAACCCAATAATATGACTTTATGACTAGTTTGATTAATTGTGCACCAATTTCCAAAAAATTACACAAATATCAATTAATCTTGTTTAAGGATATTTAATTCAAATCAAGAGTTTAAGTGGATTTTACATGGAGGTTATTAAATAGGAAATTTATTCCTATTAACTACATCATCATAATGATATGATCAATGGGGTGGCATCCACAAGCCATAAATGTATAAAATATCTAAATTATAGGCACCCATGAGTAATTTATGTCCCTTCCCCCCAAATCATTATGAGGAAATTTATGATTTGAGTCTCCAAAATTGAATGGATTATTGGACAAATATCTTAATATCAAGATGGATAGTAATATTTAATTATGATAAATTACAAAAAACTATAAATAGGAGGCCTCTCACACCATTTCCTAAGCTTAAATTATGTAAACTTATAATTCTAAAATCCATCCAAAATTCCTTTGTGTTTTGATTATTGTGTTATTTGAATTTGGGTAAGCTTCATTGAGAGGCATATTTTATAGTTTATATTATGATCCTAGGTTTTGTATAAAGTTCTTGAGGCAATTTAGGAGCAAAGAAGACATTGTTGATAAAGACTAGAGGTCTAGATCAAATGGAAAACATGCTTGGAGCTGCTTTTGAGTAATAGTCATTGAGGAAGGTAATGGTTGATTGATTTCTTTAATTTGTATCTTATCATCATTATAAATGGCTACATGAATATATTTTCTTGATTTATTTAATTATTTATGATTTTTTATTTCATTTATTGATTAATGCTTTACTAATCAAATTTCCTAATCCACTATACATTTTAGCATGCCGAATGGGATATGATTGCGCACTGCACATATTTTAAAAAAATGATGGTTAAAATAGATATTATTTTAAATTTTTAATGTTTACTAGTTTTATCCTAATTCGTTTAAAATTTTATTAAATTATTATTTGTATATTAGAAGTTATGACTCTTTTAGTGACTATCACTGTTGGTTTTCTATTTTTTGAGTAAGAACAGATAGTATAAAGATAATAACATTTTTTTATTTAATGTTTTGACTTGAATTTTTGTATAGATGTTTGAATTGGACCCATAAAAAACCTCCAAAACTTTTATGACAAAATAATAAATATTATAAAAGTTATGATTAAAATACTAATTATAAGTTTTTATGTTTTATGTATTCAATTTTATTATTTTTAACCTTCTACGTTGTTGTTTTCATGTTTCCATATGTTTAATATTATTATTTTTGTTTTATTGAGCTAACAAGTATTTTTGAGCATAACATTTTTGTCTTCAGGTTCATAGATGAAACACAAACTTGAGAGATTATTTTCTAAAGTTAGTTGTCTCAAACACAAAAGAACTTCAAAGATGAACAACATTCTAACAATTTTCTTGTAGGAACTACTTGGAAAGTGATCAAATCATGATTAATTGAGTCTCTTTAAACTTATTTTGGATGCTTTAGAATAATTAGGAATTTATATTTTGTTTTTAAAGGAAAATTTAAGGTGTTTACTTGGATCATTTTATAGTTGCTCTCTCAAAGATTTGTAACATAAGGCCAAGGGGCCAAATAACACCACCAAATATTTCATTTTAGTGATCTAAAATTGAACATATTTCTATGTTTTTGTTTTATGTATGTTAATCATTATTTTCTTAGTTTAAAATTTTTTGGGCAAAAAGGAAGTTGTGCATGTATGCTATCTCCCCATCCCCTGTAGGGAACTTGTGGGATCAAAAGCACCATCTTGATTGTAAATTCCCTTAGTCCAAAGGTATAAAAGAGATGTTTTGAAGGCTCTCCTCAAGATCCATATGGCTTGGCTGATCTAGAAACAACCTTCAAGATCTTTTCCTTAGTTTTTATTTCATTACATCTTGGCTTGTGAGGGGGACTTCATTACCTCCCATAAGTTTTATAGGGAAGCTTTGCCTCAAGGTTTCATCTCCCAACATCATCTTCAACCCCTCTCCACAAGGGGGAGGGGGGTATATAGATTGGGATCCCCTCACTATAATGATGGTTTGAGTGGTTATACCATATCCATTAATATATGTTAATCCCAAGATGTATGATTATATCAGAAATAACACTATACTGAGCAATCAATAGATGTAGTGGTTATAAAAAGGGAAAGACATTTTTATAAAAATCCATATGACATGGACCAAATTGACATGTTACTTCTCTTGTGTGCACAATTTGAAAGTTGGTACACATGGGATCCATCTAGAAAGTGTAAAAATTATTAGTTTAATCAATCCCACTTTATCACACCTTGTTAGTTTAGGCTTTAGGATGATTATGTAGTTATATTTATCTCAATTGGTCTTACATTACTTGGTGTTGATTTGAGTCGAAATTGGCTTATTAAAAAAATGTCAAAACCAAACACATTGTCCACAAATTTTTTGAACAAGGAAGTGTTATGTTATCCAACTAAAAACCATCTTTTCCTTTTTCAAAAATATCATCTAAAACATTGTATCATATCATCCATTTTGGTGCAGTTATGCTACCCATTTGAGCCTTGATCATTTTCCAAATTTTATTAAAGTTCCTCATTGACAATTTAAATTTAGAATTGGACTTTTATAAAATTTAAAGGTTGAAGTGTTAAATTGGGTTCATCATTTGCACTTGACTTATTTTAACTTGGGTTCAATTTCCCATTTGAATAGAGGGCCATTTATAGACTCATTATCTCATTATCATCTTTGGTAGATTTAATTAATCTTCCATATCACTCATGATTTGAGTCCTAAAACACATTTTATACTACCATTCTTTTTACCATGTGGTGATATTATGCCACTTATTTGGTTCTAATTTTATAGTTAAGAATTCTTGCACATTTTCGAATCATGAGTTTCTTGGTTTACATTGTCTCCTTCCTAATCCAAAGGGATTTCTTCTAGTTTTATAGTATTAACTCATCGATGTTGAACTAGATTTTATGGTATTAATGTATCTCACAAGTATATGTTTTAGTGTACTAGTGAAACTCTAGGATTTTTGATTTATCGTACCCTCTTCTAATTTATACAATTTCAAACCTACCTAAGGTTGAGTAATTTCATGAACACATTATTATAATTATGTGTGGTTCCAAGCCACCCTCATTTTATAATATATTTGGTACCTTAGTAATTTTATTATAAGAAAGATCAAAATCCATACCTTGTTTAAAATAATTGAAAAACATTGATCCAAATCTAGTCAAACATATAGAGCACCCATTTCCAGACATGACTCAAAGGTTCACACGTAGTGGGGTACCTTATGGTCCTCACTATCAGGATGATAACTTTTATGATGGAAAAGACAATTCCATTGTCTTTGAGAACATTCTTACAACTATAGGATCTGAAGGGGATTATATTGAATATCAAGAGAACTAATACGAAACACTCCTTTGGTTGATAGAATCTAGTGATAGACTACCCTTGGATTTTAATATGGAGTAATTTCACACTTTAGTTAGAGAAATAGGAAAACAACAACAATATCAAGATTTTACATAATCAAACATACCTTCTTCCTCTAATAAGGGTAAGGAAATACTTATAGAGTCAAAAATAATTGATCAAGATATTGTCAACAAGATTAAGAAAATAAGTAAATGGTATGCCAAGAAGATTATCATGAACTTAACTAACTCTCTATTTGATACTTCAATCCAAAAAAAATGCCTCTAAGGAACAAGGAACTGTGATTGAACCTATGCAATAAACATTAATTGAGAACTCAACAAGTAATGAGGGTATGTCAAAAGAATAGGATAAGACATAATAGGTTATGAAAATTGCTTCACTAGACATGGAACACACATTATTTAATCACCAAGAACCTCTTGTCACATTACAAACATAGAGACCTAAACATTCAGTTTTAATTAAGGAGATCTTGCAAGACAATTTGGCTAGTTCTTTTCAACCAATGCAAAATCTAGTAAATAGACCAAGGAGCCCCTAAAATTAGTATATTTTAAGGAATAAAATGCCTACTTACACAATTCTAGGATCAAATCAAAACCAAGTTGCATAATGTAGGGTATATATCCCTCACAAATCCATGCAACAATAGGGGCACATTCCACCCCAACAACAATAACAATAGGGGCACATTCCACCCCAAAAACAAAAATAGGGTAACATTCCACACCAATAATATCAATAGGAGCATATTCCACCCCAAAATATGTTTCA
Source organism: Torreya grandis (assembly GCA_037957365.1). Lineage (NCBI taxonomy): Eukaryota > Viridiplantae > Streptophyta > Pinopsida > Cupressales > Taxaceae > Torreya > Torreya grandis. The sequence goes on along the minus strand of JARHVA010004719.1, from coordinate 615,849 downwards.
CCCATAAATGCACCAAAAATTCAAGAGTGGAACTCCATGAGTGATATTGTGTCATGTTTAGAGACTAGAAATAGGATCAAAATGTACAAATTTGATGAGATGTGTCTATATCCATTTGATTTAAGAATTCTCCAAGTCCCATTTTTGCATCATTTTGAGGCCCCCAAATTTGATAAATATAAAGGAAAGGGTGACCCACATGAACATATCTAGACATTTTTCATATTATGCTAAGAGGTTGATTATAGTAGCATTTTATTACTTCAATATTTTTTACAAAGTTTAGTGAGACAAGATTTAGATTATCTACTTAAGTTACCTAAGGGATCAATTATGGATTGGAATGTATTATCTAAAAAATTCATCAACCATTTCTTGTACAACATAGAATATGAATTAACTATTGCTGATTTGTGAAAAGTGAAACAACAACATGGACAAAGTTTCTCTACATATTTACATAGATAGAGAGCATTAATAGGTCACTTTCAACATAACTTGCTAAAAAAATAATTTTTATATATATTTGAATAGAACTTATATCCTAAGGTTATGTACAATCTATGATTAGCTTTGGCAATTGATTAGAGGAGATCATATATAAAGGAGTACATATTAGGAAGGATCTTATTGCCAAAAGCCTTGTCAATATTTTCATGTAGGGTCAAATGTTAAATAAAACCCCATATTATATTCATAAAATTGTAAAAGATAAGCCTAAAGGATTTAACAAGAAGAAGAACATGGTTGGAAATGGGGTGATTAAAACAAGGCATATACAAATGGTTCAAGTTTTGCTAGCCCCAAATGTACAATTAGCTCTCCTTAACCCACCCCCTAATTTTTAGAGACAACCTGCATAAAGAGAAAAACATGATGTTTTTAGGGTCTTTATAAAATTGGGAAAACCAATCATAATATTATTTTAAAGGATCATAGTAGCTAACCTGATTATATGGCCAGTATCAAGGCCATTTCTTCAAGATAAATCAAAACCAAATTGGTAAAAATATAATTAATGGTGTAACTTTCATTGTGTTATTGATCACAATGCTTATTGTTGTGTCTAATTATGACACATTATTAAATATCTCATTAAGAGTGGTGCAATTGAGATTAAGTTAGCCCCTAATCATGACACAAATTAGGATATGGGAATCTACAAGGACCCCTTTCCTTGACATCATCAACCACCACCAAGGAACAATCAAAACCAACGGCAAAACCAAGGATGGAGGTAGAATTAGAACTAGAATCATGGTCAAAATCATACTAAACATGAACATAATCATGATCATAATACCCATACTAACAATGTGGGTTACAACAACATATCTTATGACTATAAAAATACCATGGAACATATTTTTTCAACCCATATTGCCATTGTTACTATTAAATAGTGTGAAACATCTCATGATTCTCATAGTACATGACCCATCATTATAGGATGAACCCCCTCTCTCTCTAGTAACAACATGCCATGTTCACACAATTCTATTACAAATCCACTTGCATGGGTTACTATTTCTAGACATCACCATCCTAATTATAATGGCTCCTTTAGGACTCAAAATTGTAGTAATGCAACTAGACACCTATGAGCCACCCTTTAAGGCCCTTTCCCTTCATCTTCTGATTATATTGGCTCCCTGAAACCTTTAGGTGGTGTAGTCATAACTAAACACTCATGAGTTACTCTTTAGGGTACTTTGCCTACTTTTTTCCATATAACCCAATGAAAACATTACACCAATGGATCTGAGGCCAACTACTATCCCAACCAAATACAATCCATCTTGCTCCAATGTTGAAAAGCCTTATAGTCTATCAAACCAATTGAGAAAAACCCCTACATAGATTTCCATTTATGGATTTCTTATGAACATATGAAGTTCATAGAACTATCCTAAACAATCTTTTCTAAAAATTCACTATTCCCAATTATATAAATCTTGAATAGTTCTAGAACCTGGTATGAAATTTGTCTTCATTTTTTCAAGTAACATTCTATCAAGAAGACATGTATACACTTAGATTGAGACATAATAACCCATTGCACACTGAAGTTATCATTTAGAACCATAAGATCAAATAAGTTCTTATAGATAATGGTTTGGGGTTGAATTCACATCATATCTCTTAAGTTGGTACAAAGATTAGGTTACACTGTAAATGATAATCAACCAAAGACAATCACTATCAAGGATTATGACAATATCAAAAGGGAGTCTACTAGTATAATATACTACTTTATATTGTGTAAATTTAATTTCCTTATAACCTACTTATTGTTCATCTTTGGATCCATGATGTACAGGTTATTCCATCCACCCTGCATTAGTGCCTTTAAGTTTTACCATGAAGGGATCAAGGTTACTATTCTTGTTGATTAACAACCTTATGAATATTACAAACATATAGAGGCCCAATTATATAATTATAACTATTTCCTAGGCTCTAATTCATTGAAAATAATAATAAGGCTAAAGATTCATATCCATCTCCATTCAACTATATCAACCCTAGTGATCTTGCTTACAATTTGGCTAAACCATTTCCTATAGCTCTTACAAAGAAGGTTTTCATTAAAGACATGGGCATTTCCACATATAATATTAAATATGCCTTCCATTTTAAAAACTTTCCTAAAAATCCAAAAACATTTGGTAAGCCTAAACCTTCAAATAATCCTACTAGACCCATAATGATTTGGCAACCAAAGAATAAACAACAAAAACCACTTGTAGTTTTTGTACATGTTGTTATAGAAAAGAAAGATCAAGATACTTTTATTGAGGGAGATTGGCTATATTCTTAAGATTATTTGTAGTTGCTTTTAAAATACTAAGTATCCAATACATAATCATATCATGGATCATCTTGATTATATATGAAAAGGCCTTGGCTCATGAGTGCAAGGAATCTTGGAATCCTTATTAGCTAGAGTAGTTGATTTAAATCATGGTCTCAAATTTATACCATTTGGGGGTGACCTCATAGATTTTGATTGTTATTATTCTAAATTAACTAGAGATGAGACTTTTGGTAGTCAGACATCATCCCATCATAGCCTTTTTGATGATCTTGTTGACATGAACCTATTTGATTCAAACGACAATTTAACCTTAACCATTGGTGCTTCCCATATTGAATTCAAACATCATATTTTTACCATTATAGCTTCCCATCCTAAAAAAAACCATCATTATTCCCTATGCATTTGCCATCCTAAACTCATTTATTGGGACTAAAAAAATTTGGTCATATGCCTCGATGAGTTTCAAAATGAAGAGTCACTTAGAGAATACATGGGCCTAAGAGATCTATTTCCCATTGGTGATCACAAATAAGGATTTGATTTTTCATTATATCCTTTTGTGTACTTTGGATAGTAGGCAAACTTTCTTGGTCAAAATAAAGATCAAACATTAAGATCTTTGACTTTGAGTGAAAACCTATTTGAGGCACACATTGATTAAGGAAAAAAGTAAATAAAAAGATAAGCCTTTGAGTGAAAACCTATTCTAAGTGCTTTCAGGTAGGAAAAATTTCTCATCCCCTCAGGACACAGAAAGTCCATATAGTCCAAGTTCTATAGCTAGTACAAACATCTCTTTAGAACAACAACAAATGTTTGAGCATCTGGCTTTTCAGTTTCCAAAGTTTATTTCTACTTGGCCTTTACTTGAAATGGTAGATTCTAATTCATCACACTATCTAGAAATTTGGGGAAAAAAAAGATGTAACATAAGAAGATAATCATGATCATACCTTACATATAACTATAGAAGATGGATCCACACTCCTTGTGGAAAAAATGATAGAAGTGAACTTGGGAACCTATGAGGATCCCAAAATTATTTATCTTGGAGCTTCCCTTACTGAAGCATAATGTGAACAAATCATATCCCTCTTAAGGGATTATATTGACATATTTTCATGGACATACTCTGAAATGTTAGGCTTGGACCTAGATTTAGTTGTGCATCACCTTGTTATCCATCCTAATGCTAAACCAATCAAGTAGAAATTGAGGAAGATGCATCCATGCATTGCCCTATTGGTTAAATTATAAATAAATTTTTTTCTAGGAGTAGGTTTTATTAGGTACCTAGATTACTCTGAATGGATCTCAAACATAGTCCTAGTGAATAGAAATACTCTTGGTATATGTCTTTGTACTAATTTTAGAGATATAAATAAATCATAACCCAAAGATGACTTTCCTCCACCCAACATCGATATGATTTTTGACTAAACTATTAGGTACAAGATGTTATACGTAATGGATGGATTTTATAGATACAACCAAATTAAGATAGCCCAAGAAGATTAACACAAGATTATATCCACCACTCTATAGGGAACATTATGTTACCAAGTCATGTCATTTGGCTTGAAGAACATTGGAGCCAATATCAACATGCCATGACTATCATATTTCATGACATGATATATGATATTGTTGAGGAATATGTTGATGATATACTGGAAAAACAAGAACAAGATCTAGACATCCTGATGTTTTATGAAAAATCTTTAAAAGGCTTCATGAATATAAAGTCCACCTGAATCCTAAGAAATGTGTCTTTGGAGTCAATTAAGGAAAACTACTTGGTTTCATTGTATCATAAAGAGGGATCAAATTCAACCCTACCAAGGTCAAGGCGATTTTGGAATTGACTCCATCAAAAAATCTTAAATAACTACAAAGCTTGCAAGGGAAGATCCATTCTATATGTAGGTTCATTTCTCAATTAGTAGATAAGTGTCACCCATTTACCTGATTCATGAAGAAATGGATTATGTTTCAATGGGATGAATATTTTTAGATAACATGTGATAAAATTAAGACATACTTGGCCAATCTGCTAGTCTTAATACCACCAATACCTAGATGAACACTACTTCTTTAATATCAATGATAGAGCATGCACTAGGGGCACTTTTGGCCCAACATGATGATCAAGGTAAAGAATGTGTAGTCTATTATTTAAGCCACACTATAGTGGCTTATGCACAAAATTATATTCCTATTGAGAAGGAATGTTTAGATATGGTGTTTTCTACCCAATAATTGTAACATTATATGCTAAAAAATAAAACTATTTTCATCACCAAGGTGGACGCTCTTAAATTACTATTATCCAAAGAAGATCTTTAAGGATGCATGGCCAAATGGGTTATGATACTAAGTGAATTTAACATTGAGTATCAGAATCAGAAATTAATTAAGGGGTAGGTTATTTCTAATCAACTTGAAGAAGCCCCTATCATAAATACTCAACCATTAAAATTCAACTTTCTATATGATTATATTATGGCAATAGAACAAGAATCATAGGAACTTGAACAATGGAAACTATATTTTTATGGTTCCTTTACATCTCATAGATCTAGATCTAGAATATTTTCTATTACCCCTCAGAGGGATCTAATTTCCAAAGCATTTCATATACAATTTCATTGTACAAACAATATAGCTGAGTATGAGGCATTGATTGTAATAATTCACCTTGCCATATAGTGGGACATTTAGAGCTTAAAGGTCTATGTTAATACATAATTAATCATAAATCAAAACATTAATCTCAAACTAGAGACAACAAGGTTTTTCTTTACAAGTGAATTGTTGATAATCTCAAAGGTCATTTTAAAACTCTATAGTTTGAACAAGTTCCAAGGGTTAAGAATATATCTACCAACACAATTGAAATGATTGGTTCCATGATACAAATTGATGATGGTGATAAAGAGTATTAGTTTATGATTGAAAATATTCTTTAGCCTATACATATTATAATAAACTTAGAAAGTGTATGTGCCATTGTTGGTCCCAATCCCCCACCTAAATTACCCTGGATCTAAGATTTTTATAACTACTTCCATGATCACATTTTCGTAGCCAACATATCCAATAATCAATAAAAACTATTCCATCACCATTTATCATGCTATACCATCTTTAGAAGTAAACATTATCATAAAGGATATGATGTTATGCTTCTTTGTTATTTATCTCTGGGAGAATCCAAGCAAACATTAAGGGATGTTCATGAAGGAATATGTAGGGCCCACACCAATGGTGTATTATTAGTAAAGAAGCTCCTCATAATAAGATATTATTAGCCAAAAATGGAGATCAATGCTTGTAATTATGTGAGGAGGTGCATTCCTTATTATCAAAATAGAAATTTGATACACACACCCTATTTACCACTACAACCAATCACGACACGATGTCCATTCTCAACATGGGGCCTCAATCTCATTAATAAAATAAACCCAAAATCTTTAGATGGCCATAAGCATATCCTAATTGCTACTAAGTATTTTAATAAGTGGATTGAGGACATTCCTCTCACTTATGTCACTAGGAAAAAGATAGCCAAATTCATGCATTACCATATCATCTGTCGATATGGCATCCTCACTCACCTTATATTCTATAATGGTAGATATTTTGTAAACCAAGATGTAAAATCTCTTTGTGCAAAATTCATGATCAAGCACAATAAATAAACTCCATATAACCCGTAAGGAAATAGACAAGCTGAGGTATCAAATAAAACCATTATAGCCATTTTAAAGAAGATTTTTAATAATGTTGGTCGTAATTGGCACTTGAAAATATATTTTCCCTATGGGATTATAAAACCAGTCATTAGATGCTAATATGAGCCAATCTATACTCCCTTATCTATGGTATAGAATCTATTAGCCTGATTGATATCAAGCTACCATCATTGAGAGTATCATTAGAGCATACTAAAGAAGATGAGGACTACAAAGTCTCAAGGCTAGAAGAACTAGAACTTCTTGATGGTAAGTGTTTAGCTACCCTATAAAAATTTCAAGCCTATTACAGTAGATTAAGGAGAAGCTACAACAAGCACGTTCTCCCACAGGAGTTTGAGATTGGTGATTTGGTCATAAAAGAGAACCAAAAGAGCAAAAATGCTAAATATAAGAAAAAAGTTATGTTTTAACCTAATTAGTTAGGACCTTATGTTATCATGATAAAATATGGATAAGGGTCATATGGAATGGCTAAACCAAATGGTGAGGAACATTTAGAGCCCATCAACATTGTGCACCTTAAGAGGTTATATGCATGAATAGCCTCAAACCATTACCTATAAGATCCCTTACTTATAGGAAATTTATGTTGAATTAATTTTATCCTACCATTTTATACCACCTTGGACCACTCTCGCATGAGCCCTATTCCTATCATGACTCTATAAAATGAAGCCTTTTAGACCATTGGTACTCTTAACACATTTTATTGTAACCTATGTTGTTCTCTTTAAGAACCATATTATTTTGAATATTATCTTTGAGATCCCTATTCTTTGTTATATCTTTGGCTCTATGTAACCTAAACACCTTTGTCCCTCAACCAATTACAATCCTAATTATGTCTCATAAACATTATGAACACCTTCGATGCTACTTATACAAATTAGATTGGCCAGGACCATATTTTGTAGCTTCTTCTATAGAGAAGTGAACAAAGACATCTTATCAGCATAGGATCTTTGCCTACTTCATGGTTATTCAAATTGATTTCACACTACACACTATTTTATATTATATTTGCTACTTTTTAGTGAAAACTATTATCTTTTTAGGATCCTTTATCTTGTTAGTTTGTGAGCATGTGCCATTGCCGTTGGCTTTATCTATTATTGGAACTCTTAGTTAGTTCCCTAATCTATTATTTATATCTATGATTGATATTGCATCTAGCTTAATTTTTTATTATAACTTCTAATTTTAGATGAGCTTTTCCTTGATTAGTCGGTCCCTCTTTGTACATATTTTATCCCAAAATCACCAAAAACATTATAAAACGATTCAAAAAAGAACAAAAACATTATGTTTATATTTTGTACACTCTGATCTTCATGATCTTTCCATTTTACAACCATTTTATCCTACTGAATTTCTACTTTGAAAGTCATATTATACCATCATGTCACACTCTTGCCATTTTTCAAGCAAATTAAGTTTCACTGGCTTGTCATTTTACAAGGCATCTCATCTCACCAACTTCTCATTTTTAAGACCAATCTCATTTGTCAAGTCATCCCTTTTCTTCTAAACCATTAATCATATGTTTTGATCATCATCATTTCTTCTATCCGACTTCTTGGGAGAGCTAAATTTTGCTTAAATTTCTTGTTGGAAAATGCATCCATAGAACTTTGTAGGCAACATCGACTTATCTTTGTATATTTGGATTTAGCTCAGCCAACCCCTTCCTTTTCTTCTCTTCCTCTTTTGTTTTGTGGTTTTTCCTCTTTAATTAGAGATCAAATTTTGTGTCCTTATTCTTTGTTACATTGTAGAGGAAAGTAAAGACTCTCCCACACGTGCATGAATAATTGTGTTTAAACCACACTAATTTAGTTTTTATTTGTGTGTGTTTATTTGAGTTTTCTTGGTGTTTTGTTATTGTTTCTTGGTATTTTATTGGTGTTTTGTTTTTCTTTTGCACCTCTTCATTTATTTTTTCTCCTTTTCTCTTTTTATTACTTCTTATCTCACCTTGGTCTTATGTTTCCTTGTATGTTTTTGCTCCTCTCTTTTTTTTTTCAAGAACATCTTGATAATTCACATTGATATTGGTTGTTTATATCTTGATCTCATGTTATTAAGTTTTTCTTGAACTTTTTTTGTTTATTTTATTGTTGTTGGTGTTATGTGGTCTTTTGTTTTCCTATTTGGTTTTGTTTCTTTATTTTCTTACTTTTTGTTTTAAAATTATTTTTTCCTACTTAAGTCTTGATTGTTCATATCTTGATTTTAAGTTGGGATCATTTATGTTTTTCTTTTTATTTATCTTTGATTTTTTATTTAAATGTAAATAGTTGTAACTCTAGTTTTAGTCATTGTTTACCATTATCATTAGTTATAGGCATTCACATTTGAACTAGATCCAAGCATTTGAAATTCCTTATCATTATTAGTTATTCATACATATGATGCCTAATTAATTTTGAAATAGCAAGAAATCTATGCTCTAGACTCAAGTCTTTGATGTCAACACAACTTTGATGATTAGATCTCAGGAACACTATGCATAATCATGGCTCAATAGGTTTAACACCTAAATCAATGCTTAGACATGCATCTCTTTGCATACATCATGAGTCTTATCATCTCTTGGTTAGTTTTAATCATCCCTTATTCTATTATCTCCAAATTATAGGTAAAATACATTAAATTGAGGTCCCTTTGGACTATGTAGGTATCACTTAGATACATAATGTATTTCAGGTTAGCTCAGCCACCTTCATTCCTCTTTTCATTTATTTCATCTCTTTTTCAATTATTGTATGCTTAGTTTTTTGTGTCTTTCATAGCCATTACACCATTATATCTATTGTTTTGTCTATGAAACATTCCCCTCATTATGGTAATATTTTAGTATACAACTTGTCTCAGGATTGATCATTTCATAAGCGTGCAGCTTGCACACTAGCTTTGCGTGTGTTCAAAGTGTGTCTCTTATATTAATGGATTATATCCTTCCCATTCCCCCTATTCTTGGGGCCCATTATATTATAATTATATTTTAATAATTTATGGAATAAATACATGCAATAATTATCTCATCTATATTTAATCTATTTCATAGGTTAATCTCACTTTCTATCTTTTTTTGAGAGTTCATCCTTCTCTTTCATCTTAGTAAGTCCTCTTGAGGGGACATCATGGGTCATTTCCATTTTCTTCTTGAAAACTCTTTTATTTTAATATACATTGATTCCCTTGAATATCTTGATATTTCTTCTCAAATAGGGTAAAAATTTAAACCTCTAATTCTTAACACCATTTTGTGTTGAAATTGTCAATCTTACTTGAATTTCACTCAAATGCACAAGGTCAAAATCATTAAAATTCACGAAAAGGTTTGAACTTGCCATATACAAGTGATGATTTAGGCCAATGTATCCCTAAATTGGGTAATGCATTTTATGTGATACCTAACTTGGATCAATTCATTTTGAGTCAAAAAGACAATTTTGCCTTTTTGTGCTTTGGATCACTCTTTTCTTCTAATTTGTTAGTAGAAATCACGTAGCTTTGTTATTTTATGTGGGAAATGTCCTAAATGGTAATATCATTCCAACAAATCTAAAATTTCATTCCGATTCTTTCCAAGTCAAATTATGACCTAATAATATGACTTTCTAACCATTTTGATTAATTATGCACTGATTTCCAAAGAATTACATAAATATTGATTAATTTTGTTTAAGGATAAATAATTCAAATAAAGAGCTTAAGTGAATTTTATATGGAGGTTATTTAATATTTATTTTTGGAAAGTGATTCCTATTAACTGCATCATCATAATGACATAATCAATGGGTTAGTATCCACAAACCATAAATGCATAAAATATCTAAATTATGGGCACCCATGTCTAATTAATACCCCTTCCCCCCAAATCATTATGAGGGAATTTATGATTTGAGTCTCCAAAATTGAATGTATTCTTGGCCACACATCTTGATCTCAAGATGGATGGTCACAGTTCATTATGATTAATTGTAAAAATCTATAAATAAGAGGCCTCTCACACCATTTATTAAGCTTAAATTATGTAAACTTATAAAGATAAAATCCCTTCACATTTCCTTTGTGTTTTTATTGTTGTGTTATTTACATTTTGATAAGATTTATTCATAGGTAGATTGGATAGTTTATACCATGAGCCTAGGTTATGTATAGAGTTCTTGAGGTAATGGTGGAGAAAAAAAGCCATTGTTGACAAAGATTAGAGCTCTAGATCAAGGGGAGAACATGCTTGGAGCCTATTTTGAGTAATGGAGTCATTTGAGAAGGTAATGATTGATTTCTTTCATTTGTATCTTATTATAATTAGTAACCCTTGCATGAATAGATTGGCTTGATTTATTTAGTTATTTATGCATTTATCTTTGATTTATTGACTAATGTTTGACTAATCAAATTTCCTAATCCACTCTATAGTGACTACACCATTCTTTATTCTGAACACATGAACTAAGATATAAGCTAAATTTTGTAACACATGGTTATGCAAAATGGAAGTTATAGTGGATAGATTATAATGATGTCTTACATTCAAATTTGAAGTAAGCACAATATGTATTCTTCATGACAGTTTTGATGATAGTCACAAATTCTAAAATGAGACACAAATATCTAATATTGTATCTAAAAATGACATGAGGCCTATTAAACACTAGAGAAACACACTATATATATATATGCACAATATTTAGAATAATGATAAATACAATGAAAAAAATTTAGAGCATGAATGGTATGATGACCAAATGATGATGCTTTATGGTAATTTTACTAGATCTAATATCCAACACTCAATGATCTACCACTAAATTCACCCTTTGATTATCCACATAATTTGGATGTGTTATATGATTTATATATTATCATATTTTTCATACATATATATACAAAAAAATAGAAAACTTTAAAATATTCTAGAAAATACTAAAAATTAAAACCTATGCATCTTTATATGTACTTTGGCATACATCAATTCATTTATGTACATTTATTATATAATTGTTTTATCTAATTTTATATCATATATACTTCACCATTGTACATGAGTGACTGTATGTTACATAGAACACCAGTTCCAAACCTAGTTGTAGGTTTTATGACTGTTACACATTAAAAAACTACAACCAAACAATAGTACCCTATTGGATAGGAGTGCCTTACTCTAGTGCCATTCACCTTTTTATTGTCTTAATGAGCTTATATTGTCACTCCTCAATTCTATAACACATAGAGGATTTATATTGAATTTAAATTCATCATATATATCACTAGTGGCATCATACCCATAGGTTTTATCTTTCTTTGGATACCTTATCTTACCCATATTTCAACTATGTACATTGCATTATGTCTTTCAACATTTATCAGTCACTAACATCTTGATATACTATTGGTTATCTGAATTATTAAATCTACACATATTATAACTTAGCACTTGTTGATAATTCACATATTATCATGCATGTTTTTCATGTTAATTTCCTATATTTATGTCTTGTATGCACTATCTCTTTGCCTTGATGACATTTGTATGTGTTTTTGGCATGTGGATCTAATATTTCATTATCTATTTCTATGAAAGAGAAAACATTTGAATATATCTTTGTGTGTGTATTTTATGTGTATGAAGACATTTGAACATTTCCTTTTATGTGGATCTAAGACTTTTTTATTTGGTTATATGTATGTGATGACATTTAGACATGTATTTATGTGTTATTTTATTTGAGTGAGTGACATTTTAACATGTCTCTTATATGTTTCCCCTCAACCTTCTATTGTGTGCTTTATGTTTACTCTTTGATTAAATGTGTCATGTCCATGACACATTTCTTGATTTTATTCTTATTTTTTATGCCATGATGGACATAATGCATTCACCCAACCCTTCCAATTACATTGTGGATATCATGAATTCCTCCCTAAGTAGTTCTATTCAACATTACATACTTAGTTTGAACACTTATCTGTGTGCCTAAATTCGAACATCTATGTACACTCTGTTGCTATGAATGCTTGTTCCTACATGAATCTCACATTATAATATGTCCAATTTATGTATATGATTATCTCATTCTTCTTTATTTTATCATCATTAATCAAATCTGCATTTTTTATCATAGAAGTTTATCACATAATATTTTATTTAGAGTTAAGTTATTGCAAAGGGTCAATAACTTACCTAAAAAGAGGGGGAATTAACAGAGTTTATCTTAGAGACTAGAACTTTCTAGTACAAAGTGATTGTGGATAAATTACCTTATTTGACAAGATATCACTCCTCTCTTATCCTTCCAACTGATGTTCTCCAAACGCCAAAAAAGGCATTTCTATATTTTCAAAATCTCAGTTTACTTAGAGTAGTATGAAATGGATTTGCAGTCCTAGTTTAAATAATTACTAAGTTTTAACTCATATTAATTTATTTTGGGAGAATCATGCATGAAATTTTGTTCCAATTTAACATATATCTTTAATCAAAATATCAATTTTGATTACTTAGTCTCAAAATATATAGTACTAGATATTAGTTTGGGGGCATGTGAATGGAACATGGCTTCCTCATTACTCATTTTTTCACCAATTTCATAGATAGAATTGAAATTCATCATTATCTAAATTTTATATACTAGATCTAGATTATACTACATTTTTGTACTAGTTTTACACTAGTTTTTGTTAGTCTTACACCATAATTGAAACTTATACCATCTATAGTGGTTAGTTCAATATTTTCACTAGAAAAATATATTGGGATTCATATAAAGACTCAAAACAACTTCACTAATTTGGGTATGTGATGATTTATTCAAGCACATATTTAGTTCTTAATCACATTTGCATATTGATGATGATTAGGGCATGCACAATTTAATCCAAGCTATTTCAACACAATTGAAATCTCTAAGGGTACTACCCTCTATACTCACCAATTTTTTCACAAGGAAAACATAGTGGTTCATGTAACCAATTTTGTGTATTCATTCCTTATCACTCACTAGTTTATTTAATTTTTCTTCTTGATATTCATCTTAAGTAAGGAATGATATTACATATGTTTCATTATAGGATTACATGGAAGATAATTCATTGTTGTTTCCTACATTCAATACTACACTTCACAGGTAAGTTCAGGTATAAACTTTTCCTTTTACTCTAGTACTTACACTTTTTTGCATGAATAGGATAAAAATGAGAAAATTTAAACACATAAATTAAAATTTAATATAAAATAGTGTACTTATCCATTATTTTGACACACATAGCTCATGACATAAAATAGGGAATTTTGAACACTTTAGACTAGCTTGCACATAGAAGACTCACTCTTCAATGTCGATTAGTGACCCTAGAATGAAAATATCCCTATTTATATTATCCTCAACCATCATTTAGTCTATGATATACCATTAGTAGCACTATTTATATCCATTGGATAATAATTCCCCATTTTATAAGAGTGCCCCGCTATATTATCCAATACCCATCTCTTATCTTCCTACCAAATAATGGATCATTTTCAAAATTAAAAGTTATGAAAAGTTTGTCCTATGTCCTTAATAATCCTGATTCAAAGAAATTCTAAAGATACCACTAAATAAATACATTCAAAACCATTTTAGACACAATAGGATTCGACACTGAAAAGCATGAGAATTCTAATTTTACATTGAGAGAAAAATCCCTATTTTTTCCAATTTTGATTACATGAACCCTAGTATCCCATGTCTAAAGTTTAAATAATCACCAAGGTCAAAATTAATGGTTACAAAACTTAATTACACTAGTATTGTGCCAAAATCTAGCATAATACATCACGTAGACACATAAATTAACATTTAAGATTAAAAAGTGCACTTGTGACCACTCTTTTGACACACTTAGCTCATGACCTATGCAAGGGACCTTTGACCACTTCAACCCACCATGTGCATGCAAAAATCACTCTTTTATGCTAATCTATGAATCCATAATGCACTTATCCATATTGTTATCATCTCTAGTCATCATTAAGGCCATTCCATATCCTTAGCACCACTATTTACCCCCATTAAACAACAATGCCCCATTAGATAGGATCACCCTAATTTTTTTAATCTAATCCCCATCTCTTGTATTCCTACCAAATTATGAGTAATTTGAAAAATTCAAAGTTATGAAAAGGTTTGACTATCACACTAATAATCTCCATTCAAAGGAATTCTAAATATAGCACTATATTAACCTATTGTAAACCATTTTTAACATGAGAGGCTTCCACATTGAAAAACACTAGAATTCTAGTTGGAGATTGAGGAAAAAATCCCTATTTATCCAAATTATGATTACATACAACCATAATAACTAGGAATAAAAGTTTGAATACATAGCCAAGGACAAAAATCATGGTTAAAACACTTAATCACACTAGTATTTCACCAACATCTGTAATGTTTCCCTAGCTATTCACACACCACTATAGAATGGGATAATTACATGAATTTTATCTCTCTTTGGAGTATTGGTATGTAGGAAGAACTCAACACATGGAGTGTTGAGGTCATACCAAAATTCAACCATTGATTTCTTTTTCTTCCATTAATTTGTAATGGTCTTCACATGTCAAGGAACTATAGTTTTAAAGGAAAGAAAATCACATAATGATGTACACAACTAATCATAATCTCCCACATAAGACACAAACCTTATATATGAAGGAAAATGAAACCCAAAACTTTGAATCCTTATTTTCTATTGGGATAGGCTATTAGAATAGAGGACATGAGTGCCTTAATCTCTTATTCAACATAGGATGTTGTTGTTCAAGGATAATTTTTATTTGATATTAATTTCACATTCACTAAACACAACCACCCTTCAAGTTTTATCTCCAAAATCCTTCCAGAACACTCTTTTCAAGCTCAATTTATATTTTATCTCGCACTATCATTATTTAGAAAGTTTTCATATTTACTAAGTTTCAAATCAATGATTGTTTGATATTTTTAGTTTTATTATTCTTGAGTTTACATATTAGTTTGTCAGTTAGGGTAATATACATATTGTTAGGTTTTCCCCAATTTGATAAAACATATTAATGAATTTGTTTTTTGTTTGAATATTATAAAAACCTAAGCATAAATGTTTTCAGGTTATGTTTCCTTCTTATTTATAGTTCCATTTTTTATAGTATTTTTAGGGTCTGTTAAAGTCTATAATAGTTGAAATATTTGATTATTTTTATATAAAAGAAAAATTACTTTTTCTTACTTTCACCATGGTATTACACCAAGTTTTTCCCAAGTTGAATAATTTCATATTTTAGTTAATAAATACATAATAAAAGAAGGAAATATAGTTGATGACATTGATAAGAGATAATTATAGGGATTTATCTCTAAGAATATGGATATGAAATATGAGTTTATAAAATGTTTTAGAGAGTAACTTACAAAAAAATTTGACTAACAATCATTTGAGACTTCTAACCCTATCATCCCATTAGATACAAATTTTGTACCACCTTTAAAAATGGGGGAAACTTAGGTGGTTCAACAAATTACTATTACAATTCTTACTCCATCATTAGGAAAATCACCTTTGGTTATCAAGCATTCCTATTCTCTTTATGTATAATACGTTATGAAATATATTCAATATCTTCAAACTAAGGTGTTAAATTTGGAGCAAGGTGCATCAAAACCTAATCAGGGACTATATTCTCATAATTTGTTTCACACTCCATAGACACAACATATAGAAATATATCATCTACTTATAGGTTTTTTAGCACACAATATTACACTATATTATGGAAATGGTGACATTAGAAACATCTCATAGCATTTCAACATGTTTGGACTTTGTGTCTAATGATATACTATTGAGTAAGTTGTTTCCAAGACATCTCATGGACTATTCACTATAATGGTTTTATGATTTACCACAATAATTGGTACATGAATTAAATCTATTGGATGATATGTTTATATCACATTTTTCAATCACTATTAGTGATAAGGTTTCAAATGTTCATATTGCTCAACTCAAATAAATATCTAATAAGTCTATCACTAGATATTTCTTAAGGTACAAGACTATGTTATTCCAAAATGATAAATCCTATGGTAGACAGAGAGTTAAAAGACATATTCAAGAAATATTTTCTCTAATATTTACACTAATTAATCATGTTTAAGAATATTATCTCATTCATAGATTTATGCCACATAGCCAAGGAAGGATAAGTTAAGTTATTGGCAATGAGTAAGATTAAGTATACAAAACATTTAAATTAAAATAAAACGAGTTTAATAAATACACCATACAAGGTGAGGCCAAATGATAATAAGAATGATTAAACAAACAATAGTACATGGAATTTTAGATCTTACTTCCATGTATTGTCTTATCAGTTCCACCAAGGAGATAATTTACTAATCCATTAGAAGATCCATATAAGGTGGTAAACATGATATTATAATGCAATGAAATATTTATCCATCCCACTAAATAGGTTAATGTGAATAAACATCTTCTAAAAGGTTTTGACTAAAATGATTTTTTCAATTATCATAGGGGTTTAAACCATCCTACTAACATATATATTAGTTTGAGACACAATATTCATGTTTTGATAGATTTAAATATCATTAGTGTGGGCACACCAACATAAAGTATTAAGGCACAACCAAGTGAAAGTAAGGAATTGAAAATATTTAGTGATAAATTTCTTAAACATACAACTAATGATATAGAAGATACATTAGGCATGCACTATGCATCTAATGGACACCCTTTGTTAGATTCTTACCATTTCTATGTAGAGGAACAACATCCTTTTAATGGTATCATAGGTGCATATCATACCTCAGTGCCATGTAGGAAACTCATCACATTTTTGGAGCACGATATAGTGATGATGACACAAATTTACGTTATTAATTAATTTGAGATCACATTGATCACTAACCTATTTAGAGTGTTATTATTGATAATGGTTCAAGTGTGAATATGTGTACAATCACTACTTATATATCATCTTGGATACACAAATTAGGATTTACATCCCATCTCTATGGCTATAAAAGGAAGAAATGGTCACATTAAGAGATCCATTGGTGATATTAGATTACCATTATAAGTTGGTCCCACACATGTAGCCATCAGATTCATAGTAGTACCTAGTGTAAGGGTCTTTGATATATTATATGGATGTCATTGGATTCATAATATTTATGAAATTCTTTATATAGTTCACAAATCCATAAATATATAAATTCTAATGAGGTCATTAGAGTTTTGGGTATCCCTTATGAATACCCTCTATAAAAAATATATTTGGTTACTATAAAATGAATTTTAGTTGAGCCAATTAAAAAGGTGCATCCTACTTAGAGATTTCCACAAAATATATCTACCCTTACGTGGAGACCTATCCTTGAGAGGCATCTTTAGTAGAGATTTCTCATAGATTATAGAGATTCTTTCTCTATTCTTACACATCCTAGATTGATAATACAGAGCACTAAGGGTAACTCATATAAGGCTGCATCACATGATTCACATACTAAAAAATGGGTTCCAAAAATCCCTATAGGTCATCATGATCCACCATAAATATATTTTATTACAAAGTATTAGTATGGTAGTCACATTTATTTTATAATGGGTATTACATATGTAGATTCTCAACTGAGATCAATTCAATCAACATAACATAGCCATTTCCCTTCATGAAAGCTTACCATTCCTCTTCCTGACACATGACCTATTAATTATGAGTCCATTTTAGGACAAATCATTTAATACCTCTCTTTCACTTTGTACATACTCTTTACATATATATGCAAACAAATACAAAAATAGTAAAATATTCTAGAAAATACATAAAATCAAGAGCTACATGCATACTTATATGTAATTTGTCATACATAAGTTCATTTGTGCATATTTATTTGATACTTGTTATAGCTAGTTTTATATCATATATTCACTAGTGTATATGAGTGACTTAGATTACACAAAACACAAGTTCCAGACCTATTTTGAAGTGATATGACTGTTACACATTTAGAAACTATAATTAGATAACAATGACCTATTGGATAAGAGTTCCTTTCTCTAGTGTCCCTACCATTATTTTTTTACCGATGAGATAAATATATCACTACCTAATTCTAGACCACACATTATTTTCAAAACATTTACATTCATCAACTAGTTCACTAGGGGTAACCTATACAAATGTTTTATTCTTATTTGGTTACCTTATCTTACTCATAACTTAGTTCCTTACATAGAATTGCATATTTTTATATTTATCACTCACTAACATGTTGATATACTATTGGTTATATAAATTAATAATTCTACTCATGTTATAAATTAGGTCTTGTTGATCAATCACATACTATCATGAATGATTTTCATTTTTCTTCCCTAGCTTTATATCTTGTATGCACGTTGTATTTACCATTGATGACATTTGAATGTGTCTTTGGTGTGGCTTTAATCCTTAATTCTCTATTTTTATGAATGTGATGAAATTTTAACATGTATTTGTTTGTGCATTATATGCATGTGAGGACAATTTTAACATGTTTTTGTGTGTATATTCTATGCATGTAAGGACATTTGAACGTGTCCTTGTATGTGGTTATAAGCTTTGATTATTTGATATTGTGTATGTAATTACATTTAAACATGTCCTTGTGTGTGATTATATTTTAGTGAGTGATATTTGAACATCTACCTTGTATGTGTAAACCCAAACTTCTATTATGTGCATTGTGTCCTTTGTGTGTACTCTTTGGTTGTGTGTGTCATGACCATGACACCTTTCATCCCTATTACTCAATTTTTTATACCATGATGGACATTATGCATCCACCTAGCCCTTCCAATGTCATGATAGATATCATGCATTCCTACCTAAGTAGTTATATTCATCATCACATACTTTGTTTGATCACTTTTCTATATGCCTAAATGTTAACATATATCTAGAAACTCTTGATATGAATGCTTGTTCCTACATGCATCTCACATTATTACTATGCTTAATTTAACTACATGAGAATGGCATGCTTATCCATGTTATCACTATTTATTAGATTTACATATTTATCTCATAACAATCTATCTCATAACTTTTTATTTTTAATTTAGTTATTGCATAGGCTCAACAACTCACCTCAAAAGAGTGGGTACTCATAAAGTTTTGTCTTATATAGTAGACATCTTAGATCAACACACATATATAATTTGGTATTTATTACATAGTTAACATAATTTTCATCTCATAAAATGCATATAAAGTGATTTTGGACATGATTTATTTATTGGACAAGAGATTAATACTCTCCTATCTTTCACACCACTATTGTCCAAATCTCTAAAAGTTAGGCATTTCCATAATTTATTAGAATCTCAGTTTACCTAGAGTAGTATGAAATAGTTATATAGTATTAGTCTCACTCTTTTTTACTTATTTCAGGTTCATAATTCATGGAATGTTATTCCATGTTAACATATAAGTTTTCTCATAACCACAATTGTTATTTCTCTATCTCAAAATATATATTCACCAGTTATAAGTTTGTGGGCATGTGTATGGCACATGGATTCATTAGTTTACATGATTTTTACAGATTGAATGGAAAATCCATGTCATTATCTACACTGTATACACTAGATTCATATTTTACATGTTTTTACACTAAGTTTTCACCTATTTTACACCAATTTTGTTCTAGTTTTTCACTAAAATTGAACCTTATTCTAACTATAATAGTAGGTTTGTTATTTTCACTAGAATAATCTATTGGGATTCATACATAGATTAAAAATTAATTCACTAATTTTGGTATGTGATGATATAGTCAAGCACACATTGAGTTATTAAGAATACTCACCTATAGATGAGGATTGGGGCATGCATAGTCTAATCCAAGTTATTTCAACGTAAATGAAATATCCAAGGGTCTTACCCTCTAAAGTCACTAGATTTTGCTCCAAGAATGAAATGGTTCACATACCTAATAAAATGTATTTATTCCTTCTATTTTTATTTTTTATATTATTCTTAATTAAATATTGATATTAGATATGTTTCATTGTAGGTTTTCATGGAGCACAATTCAATGTTGTGGCCTACATTTAGGACTACATTTCACAATTGAATATAGGTACATAATTTTCCTTTTAAACTAGTAATTTCACTTTTTAAAATTAATATAATATAATGATGGAAAATTTAGACACATATATTAACATTTTAGCTAAAATAGTGCACTTGTGACCATTACTTTGACACACATAGATCATGACCTACCCTAGGGCCTTTTGACCACTTTAGACCTCCTTTCACATGGAAGACTCACTGTTATAAACTGATGGATGACCCCAAAATGCACACATTTATATTATTTTCATCTTCAACCATTATTTAGTCCATGTCAAAAATGTAACACCACTTTTTATCCCCATTGGAAAATAATGTCCCATTAGACTGGAACAACCCGTTTTATTATCCAATCCCCTTCTCTTGTGTTCCCATAAAATAATAACTAATTTATGAAATTCAAAGGTATAAAAAGGTCATCTTATGTCCATAATAATTACCATTCAGATGAATTTACAATATAACACTTTATAAACACATTTCAAACCATTTTTCACACAAGAGGCTTCAAGAGTAAAAAGAACAAGAATTATAATTGTACATTGAGATAAAAATCCATATTTCTCCAAATTATGATTACATACAACCCTAGTCTCCCAAAGGTAAAGTTTAAATATATATCCAAGGTCCTAAGTCATGGTTAAGGAACATAATAATGTAAGTATTTCACCAACATCTAGCATATTGCACCATGTAGACACAAGTTAACATTTAAGATAAATGCACTTGTGACCACTCTTTTTACACACTTATCTCATGACCTATATTAGGGACTTTTGACCACTTTAGAGTGACTTTCATGTGAAATACTCACTCCTATAAGTTAATTGATGACCCTAGAATTTACTTATCCATATTACTATCAAACTCACCCATCATTTAGGCCATGTTATACCCCTAGAACCATTGTTTATCACCATTAGACAACATCACCCCATTGGATAGGAGTGCCCCACTCTATTTTCAAATCCCCCTCTATTTTATTCCCATGAAATAATGAA
Source organism: Torreya grandis (assembly GCA_037957365.1). Taxonomy (NCBI): domain Eukaryota; kingdom Viridiplantae; phylum Streptophyta; class Pinopsida; order Cupressales; family Taxaceae; genus Torreya; species Torreya grandis. The sequence goes on along the minus strand of JARHVA010004719.1, from coordinate 594,090 downwards.
TATTTCAAAAAATTCAAATTTATGAAAAGGTTAGCATATGTCCCTAATAAATCCTATAAACACTTAATTTTTAATCTCTTTTATCTTTAAACTATAATCATGGGTGATATATCATAATCACATAAAAATTTGATCATACATGATCATTTAACCCAATTTACCTACATAACTAATTTTTTAAACCAAAATGACAATGATACATCCCTGATTGGGGTAATGGATCATATTGAAACATCTAATTCATTCTATTTCTAATCAACCCTTTGTAAGTGTCTTTACAAGGCAATTAAGTGAATACTTGATTGACATAGAAACACTAAAAAAATTACCTATTATAATTTATAATTAGTCTTTGATTAATTATCCTAATCTTCCTTTAATAGGAAATTCTATGAAATTTTAGAATTATCATATTTTTCATAAATCAAAATTGAATTATTGCCTCACATAGGTGATTTCATAGGGGTAAGTCAATGAAATAGAGTGGAGTGTGGGAGAGGTGGCTTATGACATGGATAATAATTTCACTCTCTTATAATGTGCCTTCCATACTCCAAAAGGATTTAGATGACATATCTTATGCAATCTAAAGATGTAACCATGGATTTTATGATTGATCCTCAACCCTCCATCTTAATATAAGATGAATGACCCATAATATTTTAGGAATCATATATATATATATATATATATATATATATATATATATATAATCCTCACACCTCTCATTTCATCAAGCTTCCTAATGTAAACTTAATCTGCTAGATTATTCTAAGAAGCTTCATAAACTATCTCTCATGAAAAGCCAAAGGCAATACCAAGTGTAGACAAGGAGAGGTGATCCACACACAAGGAAATAAAGCATCATTGAATAATCCTACATATACAAGCCAAGATCAACCTATTTAGATCGATTCTTAAATAAATAGTCAAGGGAGGTAAAAGAGTTTTTTTTATCTTTCAAATTTACATATATTGTTTATCAATCACATAGCTCAACCTAGGAATCAGTATTGATAGTTTATGTATTTAAGTTATTTTAGATTTGTCTACTAACAATTTAATAACCTCTCTTAGATTGGAAGAGATAAAAACCAAACTATTTATGCAATGGAAATATTAGGTTTACTCATGCAATTGTAGATCATGTTCTAGATTACCAGTTCTTTATTAAACATATTTTGAGGCCAACTCATGAATGTTCCCAATATAAATTGGTGTGTCCTATTATTTATCCCATATCACCTTGGTATTCTAATATATATTCCTAAATCCATGACAACATTCAACCTCCCAATATTTATTTTAAAAAACAAATAGACCTCATTCCTAATACTTCTCACTATACCATACTCGTAACCATACTTTATCATAGAGGATATGATATAACTATAATTCACTATTAAAATTCTTTATAATCATAATTAATAGTTAATTAAGTACATATATGGATTTTTGGGTCTGATACCAATAATGTGGTCCTTGCTAAGAAACTCTTTTATGTCAGGTATTACCAACCCACTATGGATGTTGATGCATCTGATTATGTTAAAAAGTGTGTGGCTTGTTCAAAACATTCCAATATTATTCATGATACATGGGAATTACATATACTTAATATGACATGGCCATTTTACTCATGGGGAAACTATCTCATAAGTAAAATCAATCCTACTTATTCCAATAACCATAAACATATCCTAATTACAACTAAATACTTTACTAAGTAGGTTGAGGCCATTCCCTTCACTTATATAATAGGTAAGAAGATAAAAAAAATCATCTAAAATCACCTCATCCACCACTTTATAATCCCTTTAATCTCATTTATGATAATTATGGATCCTTTCAAAATAAGGACATGAAATTACACTATGTGAAATAAAAAATCACCCAATATTTTTCCACTGCCTATTTTCCATAAAACAATAGTGAGGACAAAACATGTAACAAAACCTTCATTCAAATCCTTAAGAAAATTGTTAATACTTTTGGTTATGATTGGCATCTAAAATTATTTCCTACTATATTGTCCTATCATACCAATTGCCAAAAATCTAAGAGGATCCACACCATACTCCCTTATTTATGGAAATAAAGTCATTCTCCCTATCGAGATTGAATTGCCTTCCTTATAAATTTCATTCAAGGATATTATTGATAAAGAGGAGTATAGAGTCTCTCAAATGTAAGAATTATACCTACTTGATGAAAAATGGGTCACTATTCTGACAATCTTTAGGCATATCAGAATAGGCTTCATTATAGATACAATAAGTATATCAAACATAGAGACTTTAAACTTGGTGACCTAGTCTTGAAAGAGAACCAAAAATATACCAATGTTGTTCATGGAAAATAAAGGAAAGTTTGAGCCTAGTTGGTTGGGATCATTCACCATCACAATAAATTATTGATATAGAACATACAAATTGGCTATGTTAGGAGAAGATCTGGACAAACCCATGAACATTATGCATATCAAGATTTTTTACACTTGATTCGCTTGAAAATTATCTATGAGTACCCCATATTGGGTTCATATACATATACCACTACCTTAATTAAATTTATAATTGATTCAATCCATTCTTGATCTTATTCCCCTATTCAATTACCAATTTTGACCTTGAGTCTATCTCACAAATAGAGCATATAGTTTTAGATGCCAGAATATAGAGAAACATTCTAGAAAATAACTTAGTTTTGGTCACCATTAACACATATTTGAAGAAATAATTTCATCACACATGTCTATGGTTTCCTTTCATGGAAATCCTTGACAATTCATATTTTATCTCTTGTTATAAATCCCGTGCCATTTATTTCATACCTATGTCATTTACCATTTAAATATGTGCCTATCCACTACCCTATTATTGATTCATAGTATGTTACATAAAGGAGCAACTACATTGATTTGAGGTTTATTTGGACTATGTAGGCAATGCTTAGTTTCTAATGTCATATCAATCACATCTTTTCCAATGCTCTCACCATTTTATGAGTAACCTAAGCCATGCTCTCATCATTTTGTGAGTAACCAAAGCCACACTCTCATCATTTTACAAACAACCTAAGCCACGATAATGACATTTTATAATAAACATAAGTCAAACCAATTATTCATGTAAATACTTTATTATAAAAAATATAAAAATCCTAAATTTTTGAAAATACCCAAAACAACCTAAAAATTAGAAAATTTCAAGAATAGGGTTTAAAATCTCCATGAGACATATTAACCCATAATTTCTTTTATTGATTTGTCATCCTATTCACCACTTCCCTATGGATATGCTCTAGATGGTGTGGTTTACCATATTTATTGAGTGTTAACCCTTTATCCAACCATAATCATTTAAATTTATCCTTGTTGTTCCTTCAATTTCACTCCCATCCATGGGAGAACTACATTGTCCTGAGGTCCATGCAGACTATGTATGCAATGCTTGGATGCATGGGACATTTAGGGTTAGCTCACCTAGTCTCATTAACATTTCTCGATAAACATCAATATAATTTACCAATATCATTTACCAATTTCATTAACATTCCATTTTTATCAATTTCTCTTAAAATGCTCTTGCAATTTTGCAAATATACCTTTCCTATTTCCTTTGTAATCAAATTTATCACTTGTCATCATTTTTATTTTATCCCATATATCTAGGAGAACTAAATTTGTATTTAAGTCCATGTGAATATGTAGGTATCATCCACTTACATGGGACATTTCAAGTCATCTCGACCACCACTTCCTTTTTCTTCTATTCCCCCTTCTGCTTATCCTATTAGTTGTCCTTTAGAGCTTAGGGGAAAATTTACAAGAGTAACACCTTACACTCTCACACACACATATTTTTGACCAATTCATTGTTCACTTTTTATTTATGTGTTTGTTGAAACATTATTTATATTTGATTGTTGTTGGTTCATTTCTCTTACCTATGTAACTAGATGTTTTTTGTTGATTTTTTTTTAGTTTGTGTTTGCTTGTTTCTTTGCATTGTTTATTTCATTATTTCTTTTGTTTTTTCCTCAACTTAATCCACTGTGCCAATGTGGTCATCCTCATGGTTCTTCATATCAAACAGACATACTTGAGTCCATCCATTATCATATGTCAACATTGTCATCAAGGTTTCTATCATTGGTGCATTATTTTCAATTATCTACTACATCAAGGGATAGTTCTTATGCACATCATGACTAATACATCATGGTTTTATATCATGGGGTATATTGTTTGATGCTATATAAAAAATCAAGATGTAGAAGTCTACTTTATGATGTTACAACATTAGATCCTTGTATACTATCCTATAACAAATTAATCAATTGTCTAGTCTTCATTTAATAAAAAATTGCCTTACTAGGGAAAACCATTTAGATCGATCACTGATTAAAATGACCCTACTTGAGAAACTCATTAGATCATAGATCAAAATTTCCCTATTAGGGTAACTCATTAGATCAAATATTAAATTTGACCTACTAGGGAACATTATTATGACCAACCAAGACCTCCCTCTTTTGGGCTAAATACATCATATATTCCTTGTTATAATTATAAACCCACAAATTTCTTGCTTCCTCCTCTTCATTTTGATGAACAATTCATTTTCACTCTTTCCTAACTGTCACCTCGAGGGGGTATCTATGTCTAATCAATCACCCTTTAGGGAACCAATCTGAGTCCACTGAATCATAATCTCAATAACAAATAAGAGTGAAGACATCATTCTTAAAGCATTACGTAAAATTCTTCTTAACAACTTTTTCATTATTTGAAAAGTTGTTACTATGCCAAGTGTCTCAAAGCACCTTCTCAAATAGGTGGAAAATGTATACACTTAATTGTAACCACTTCTATGTCTAAACTATAATTAAGGAAGATTTTTTTTAATCACATAAAAATTATAAATATCATTTAACCTAATTTACAACCATAATTATAGTTTTATCCTAAAATCACAATGATATATCCCTAATTGGGGAAATGAATTTTATTGAATCATCTAATTCATTCTATTTCTTATCAATCCTTTGCAAGTTTCTTCATAGGTAAATTAAGTTAATACTTGATTGACATAGAAACATTTCAAACTTTACCTATTATTGTAATTTCTAATTAATCTTTTATTAATTACATTAATCTTATCTAATAGGAAATTTCATTACTTTTTAGAATTATCTTATTTTTTCATAAAGTAAAATTAAATTATTACCTCACATAGGTGATGTAATAGGGATAAGTCAATGAAATGGAATGGAGTGTAGGAAATGTGGCTTATGACATAGCCACTTACACATAGTCTAACATATTATATGCCTCTTATAGACTATTTCCTTCTTAGACACTCCAAGATGGTTAATAATTGTACTTTCTCTTCCAATGTGCCTTCCATACTCCAAATGGCCATAAATGGCATATAGTACACAATCCAAAGGATTAATCATGGATTTGAGGATTGATACTCAACCCTCCATCTTTATATGAATAAAATGGTCTACAAACATTCAACAACTCTATAAATAGAACCCTCACACATATCATTTCATCAAGATTCCTAATGTAAAATTACTCTACTTGATTATTCTAAGAACCTTCATCATCTCTCTCTATCATGCCAAGACAAAGATAAGACCAAGTATATATAAATAAAGTTGATCCTCATGCAAGTAAATCAAGCATCAATGAAGAATCTTACATCTACAAGCTGAGCTTCACCTATTTAGACTGATTTTAAAAAAATCTTTAAGGGATGTAAAAGTGTTATTTTTATCTTTCTAATTTGCATATTATTTTTTCCAATCACATAACTCAACCTAAGGATTGGGATTGATAAGTTAGGTATTTAATTTTTTTGGATTTGTCTACTAAAAATTAACTAATCTCTCTTAAATTATTAATATACAATCCCCATTCAAATGAGTTTAAAATATTTCACTATATAAACACATTCCAAAACATTTTTCACAAAAGAGGATTCCACACTAAAAATCATTATAACTATAGTTACACATTGAGAGTAAAATCCATATTTCTCCTAATTATGATTGCATACAACCCTAGTAGCATAAATTTAAATTTTGAATACATATGCAAGGTCATAGGTCATGTTTACGGCACTTAATCATACTAGTATTGCACCAACATATAACATATTACACTAGTTATTCATACACCACCATATCATGGGATAACTACATGAAGTTTTATCCCTCTTTATATTATTGGTATGTAGGTAACACTCAACACATGGGGTGTTGATATCACATCAAAATTCAATAGTTGAATCTTTTTATTCCAGTTATTTGTATTGGTATTCACATGTCAAGGAACTAGGGGTTTTAAGGAAAAATTATCACAAATTAGCTCTCTCTAGATGATTAAAATATATGAAAAGATAAAAAAAATTATATAAAAATATGAATCAAACCCATAAACCCTAAACCCTAACTATTTATTGGACAAGGCCAATAGAACATAAGACATGAGAACCCTACTCCCTTCTCCAACATAGGGCACTATTGTCTTATGCTCATTTTAGCTACATATTTTGTTTCAAAATCACCACACCTAACTACAATATTATTTTCATCTCTATAATCCCATTACATCACTATTTTATAGCTAAGTTTATATTTTCTCTTGCACTTTCCTTTTTAACAATTTTACAATGTTAACAAGTTTCAAATTAGTGAATGCTTGATAGTTGTAGTATTATTGTTCCTAATTTTACATAGTAGTTTGTCACATAGGGTAATCTACATATTGTAAGGTTTTCCCAAATTAGATAAAACACACTAGTATTTACACACCATAAAAGTAGGGGATATGTATGTGAAATTTGATCCCTCTTTAGAATTTTGGTATGTAAGAAGTTCCCAACACATGGGGTGTTGAGGTCAGGCCAAAATTCACTAATGACCTTTTTTATTTCATTTATTTATATATATATTAACATGTCATGGAAATAGGGTATTGAAGGAAAAATAGTCACATGATGGTTTTTATAACTAGTTAGAAGATCCTGCATAGGACACATACCTGACAAATTAAGGTACATAGAACCCAAAAAAATTAGATCTTTATTTTCTACTGGAAAAAGGATAGTATTATAAAGTACAATAGTGCATTTCTATCCTATCAAAAATAGGGGACTATTCTCCATGGATTTATTCAAATTTAGATCTAATTTAATAATTAGCAAACTAGTCATCCTATCAATTTCAGCTCTTGAGTCATCCCATAACACTGTCTTCCAACAAAAAATATATTTTCTATTACACTTTGCATTTTTTAGTAAGTTTATAGATTTAGAAAGTTTAAAATAAGTCAATCATTAATATTTTCAATCTTATTCTTCTTGATTTTATAGAGTAGTTTGTCACTTAGGGTAATCTACATATTACTAAGTTTTCCCAAATTTGATAAAACAAAAACAAGGCCTTGGCTTTAGTAATGAGTCTAACTCTCTTAGACATAATCCTAATAAGAAACACCCCATGTTTGTATACACTTAAAAAGAGTGTTATATGGTTTATAATAAAGTCAAACATGTTTCACAATTATCTTTAGTACATCATGAGCTCATTTATGATTTTATTGAACCTACAATCTTAACTATTAAATTAATTTTCACATGATGAGTCTCTTTTGGAATATCTTGGTGTTTTTGAATATTTTCCTTATTTTCATCATAATAATAATTTTCATTAAAAAACCAATACAAATGAATATTTTGGTGAAAGTGAGGAACAACTTAGTCAAATATAGATAATAATGATAATATTATTCCAACTATACCATATGTGGAGGATCGATCCATATTAATTAACAAAGAAATAATGTAACTTAACTATGGAACAAATAAGGACCCTCATCTAATTCTATTAAATACAGTGCTTAATTATAAATAAGGTTAATATATGTGAAATCCCTTACATGACAATCCAAAATTTTATGCATGAGCATACAAGGATATTTCAGGTATTGATCCATCAATCACAATGCATAATACTATTTTATATCTAGATGCAAAATTAGTTAAGAAAAAAATAAGTAAAATGATTCCTAATGTGGATTTATTAGTCAAATATAAAATTCAAAGATTATTAGATTAAATTCATTCATGTTTTAAATTATCTTAAATGGGTGTCTAATATCATAATAGTAACAAAGCCTAATGGAGAGATTCATTGTTATCTAAACTACCATGATTTGAACAAGTTTTGTGTTAAGGATGATTTTCCATTTTTTTCCATTACCCAACATAGATATGATTGATTGTTCTATGGTAAGATATGAAATGCTATCATTTATGGATCTATGTTCACGATAAAATAAAATTAAAATTAATCACACAAATAAAAAAGCATCATTTATTACACACTGGGGAACCTTTTGTTATAAGGTCATCCCTTTCAAATTAAATAATGCAGGTACAACATACCAACAAGATATGAAACATATATTTCATGATCACATCCTAAAAATAGTCAGTCATTATTTTGATGACTTATTAATAAATTCAAAACATCAACAAAATCATGTTATTGATTTATGATAAATATTTGAATGATTTCAATAATATAATGTACATAAAAACCCAAATAATTGTATTTTGTGAGTCACAACAAGAGAATTATTTGGTTTTACCATTTATCAAAGTGCTATAAAATTTTATCCTAAAACATTCAAATCTATCATTGACATGCCTCCACCAATTCATATAAAGCAACTTCAATGTTTAGAAAGGTGAATTCAAGTTATATGACATTTTGTAGCTTATTTGGTAGATAAAATGATATATTTTAAAAATGTACTTAAAAGTAATATCAAATTTGAATCGGATCAATTTTTTTACCAATTTTTTAATGAAATTAAGGAATATATTATTAATCCATCATTTATCATGCCACCATTCTAGACAGGCCTATTATATTATATAATTCAGCTACCAAACATGTTTTAAGTGCCTCACCTACACAACATGATGAAAATAAATGTGATATTTCCATTTATTATATTATTTGTACACACCTTTATTATTAAAAAAATTATACTACCATTGAAAAACTATATTTGACACTTGTTGTTGCATAAAAATTATGCCATTATCGACATCATAATAAGATGCATGTTCTTACTAGGGTTTATCCACTTAGATATATTATGTCAAAACTCAATTTCTCAAGACATGTTGAAAAATGGGTAATTATTCTTAATGAATTCAATTCAACTTTTGTTTAAAAAAAATCTATTATTGATCCCTTACAAGACTTAGTACAAATCAATGTTGAATTTTGAGATGAGTTCACATATTATATAACATTGATAATAATACTTAGAAAATACACTTTGATGGATCTAAATTTGATATGGGGGATGGGGTATGGATTTTACTTATTACTCCTCAATGTATTCCTATGCATTTTTATTTTTCTTTAGGATTTGGATGTACCAATAATATTATTGAATATGAAGCTCTCATTTTTAGTTTGTTAACAATGAACAAATTAAATATCTAATATTGAAGTATATATGGTGATTCAAATATTGTAATTAATCAAGTATTAGATATATATAAAACCAATGAATATAAGGTTATCCATTATAAATATATGGTTCAACCTTTCATTGTATCATTTTATAATCTTTCACTTGATAATATTCCTTAAAAATATAATCATCATGTGAATGTTATGGCTAGTGCTGATTTTTTAAATCCAATTGTTATCAATGATGACCATGTTGATGGAAGCACAATCACTAAGAGGGGGGTGAATTAGTATTAATTGTTTTTACAATATTTACCTTATCATTCATCAACTATCAAGAGAATATAGTAAGCTAGCAACACATTAAGATCCATGAGCATGAGAGAAGCACATAATACACAAAACACTTTTTTCAATGGGAAGCCATAAAGGGGAAGAAAAAATAGTAATGATGAAAATAGACTATTTTCCTATAAGTCAAACATCAATATTTAGTGAATCACCAAATTCACATGGAGAACCAATCCCAAGTATCCAAGCACTCACTTTCAAGGAGGCACCTAACCCCTTAGATGACTTAAAACCAACTTAGACACATCAAAGCTTTGATAAACTTCTAAAAAAAAAAAATTATAATAAAAAATATTATGATCTCCATCTTCATCTCTTCACACACAACTATCCTTCTCAAATAGGTATCTATCTTTCTTCACTCAATTAACCCTCTTCTTGATTTGGTTAGGTCATATGACCTTGATAATCATTTATAGTACCCATGTTAGATATTAATTATTATTTATTTTTACTATAATAATGGTATAAAATATATCCTTCATTCCTTAAAATTTGTACCTCATTTTATTTAACACACACACACACACACACACTCACTCACTCTAGACACTTAGTCCGTTATAGGTCTTGATATTATACCAGTCTCTTGCTCATACACCTATTGGTCAAACATACACACTTGTCAAATTATTTTTTAAATAAAATTGTCCTTATGACATTAAAAAATAATTAACCAAACATTAAAATATGTTGGTCATATCATATAGGACCAAAACCCCTTTTAGGCCTTAAGGAGACCTAATTCAATTAGGCCTTCATTCACACACGTTACCCTTTAAACACCTTGGAACACATTAAAAATTCTCACATGGTAGAGAAATATTATATTTCACTTTAATATACCACTAAAAATATAATTTTTGACTCATGACACCTTTTATCTCTAACCACCACTTGAATAATTCCATTAGCATTATTCACAATTAAGCCTGTGCATACCCAAAAAGTCTATCTTGAAATACTAAACCATAAACACAATATTGTCAAAAAACCATGGAAAAATTAATATAAATACAAGACTCATGACCTCATGTTAATAAAAAATTGAATTATACTCACAAATCAAGGCCAAAGTACTCAAACCCTTCTCTGCAAGTAGCTACTCAGAATTGCGAATAAGATTCAAAACATAATCATGGAAACAATGACCTAAAACAACTATATAATCAATTTAAAATAATTAAAATTAATTTATATTATATTAAAACATTATAAAAATAAATTTAAAAAAATATAATAATATATTATAGCAATATTAGTCTTACAGACCAATCTCATGACTTCATTGTACATAGACCTCACTAAGTTAGAAAAGCCAATTTGAGAACATATTTTTGATATATAAAATAATATAAAAATATTATATCAAATATTTAAATGTATCATATGTATTTAAAAACATCCCCATTCATTTTTATCCATCCCTAATCCATGACAACACATCCCTAATCAACTTCTCGCTTTTGCCTAGTTTTCTCACTATTTGCACCACTAGGCCTTTTAGCGATAGGTCAATTTGGATGAATATTTTATCATAATTTAATAATATATACTGATAATAAAATACCATGGAAATAATATTAACTTATAAATATTCAAACTTCATCTAATTATTAACTTTGACTTGGTCAACTTTGTCTATTATAACAATTTTTTGAGAAATAAGGCCTTTTTATAAGGTCCACTCACTCCCCTGACAAACCAATCACACCTAGAGGTTCCTAGGAGATTTCAATACAACCTAAAATAATATACATAGACACTATAAACCATTATAGATTTTTTTTGATCAATATCTTTCTCATTAGGTCAAATTTAAGGTTTTAGAGAGATTTAAACCACCTTACAATCTTAATAGTCATTCATAAAAATTAGCACCTTATTCTAGAAACCAATTCTTGTAAATTTGAGATAGGATCTTTACCAATATACCATGAATGTATCATTTTATAATGTATAGTTTATAAGTTCTAATGAACACATGAAAGTCCTTCTCGGGTTGAGAACCCTTCATTTTGTGCACTTCAGAGACAATAAAACACATTTTCTCAACTTTTCTTGAAAAAATTAACCTCAAACATTATGAAAACATATAGTAAAAAATGTCACACAACTTAAAATTATCAAATTTTAATTATTACCTTAGAAACTTATCTTGATACCACATTAACCCATCATCTCTATCTTGCTCTCTAGGTTTTTGACCTATAAGTCACATTAGACCCTAGAAATGACCTTCTAGCCACTTTCCATGTACTTACCATCTCAATCACATGCTCAATAAACTTATCACATGATATAAAACTAAATTTAATCCTTCAAAGTTTTCAATAAAACCTCATGACCCCTCATTAGGTGAAGTAGAGTCTAGAACTAGTCTAGTTGCATGCTAGGTCTGTAGGTCTTACCTATGTAGACTTAGTATGAGAAACTCATGAGTGATCCAATGATTCATATTAATGATTAAATAACCTCATAAAATCTATTATTCCTCTTTATATTCATATCAGTAGGCAAACATTCTCCTTCATACATAATACACATAAGCCTTCTAAAGTCTCTTACTAGGTTCAAATACTTGACAACCTTGACAACTGGTTTTGAAACATTATTTGATGATTCTATACTTTGCTTACATGCCTTATAAGTTTTCAAACAATGCCATACCTCAAAGGGATGTAATCAAATAAAAACACTATTTAATGACCTCATACCTTAGGAACAACCATGAAATTAAAAAAAAACACTATTCAATGACCTCATACCTCATGAACAACCTTTGACATCAATGACAACATCAATGCCAAGCCTCAACAATAGAAATAATGATCAAATATCTCTCCCTTTGTCATTGATGGCAAACCATACTAAAAACTACTCATCCTTATTTTTCCATTATAGTATTTCTCCCCCTTTAACATAAATGACAAACTAATGTCTTCAATTCCTTAGATCACACTGATTGTCATAAAAATAATCAACACATGGAACTATGAGTTTATGAGACATAAAAAAAATTTGCTCTCCTTATCTCCATGCATAAATTCTTAGAATAAATCACCTATTATTAGAGATAATGAACATGATTAGATTCCCTTAAATACTTGGATTACTCAATGATTATTAGGGGTAGGAATTACACCCAATTCCTATCTTAGATGTTCAAAACTTGCCTTTTGAAATGGTTTGGTTAAGATGTCTGCAATTTGATCCTATTTAGAAACATATTCAAGTTTGACACTTTGTTCACTTAACTGATCTCTTAGAAGGTGATACCTGATGGGAATTTGTTTAGTCCTTGAGTATATGATACAGTTTTTTGAGGTGATTATAGAACTTGTATTATCACAATAGATAGGGATAAGACCATTATACTCCACCTTGTATTATTTTAGGTTATATCTCATCCATAAGACCTAAGTACAACATGAAGCTATTACAATGTACTTAGCCTCATAAGTGGATAAAGATACTAATGGTTTCTTCTTGCTTATCCATGTGATTAGGCACCCACCTAGGAAGAAGGCTCCTCCATTGGTACTCTTCCTATCATCTATAGTTCTTACCCAATCTGCATCTATGTAGGTTATTAAATTAAACTACTTGCTTCTTGGAGACCAAAATCTATACTCCATAGTATCCTTGAGATACCTAACTATTTTTTTGATTGCTTGCAGATTAATTTCCTTTGGATCTACTTGAAAAATTCTCATAGGACTTACTTATTTCATGATTTCATGTCTAGAGGAATTAGTATACAACAAACATCCAATCATTGACCTATATGACATTTAATTAAACTTTGAAGACTCATCTTCCTTACTTAACTTACATCCAATGATCATGGGTCTACTAACTAGCCTGTAATCTTCCATATCAAACTTCTTTAACATTTATCTTATGTACTTGGGTTGTGAGATGAATATAACATTTTTAGTTTGAGTGATTTATAACCTAAGAAAGAATGATAGTTCTCCTAGCATGGACATCTCAAACTCTTTCTTCTTCACCTATGCAAAGGCCTATGTCATGTTCTCATTTTTTCACCAAATATTATGTCATACACAGACAACTACTATTAGTTGATGGTAATTTTATGTCTTGATGTATAAATTACTATATTCAACTCCTCTTTTGATTCCTTGATCCAATATATACTTTTCCAACCTAGCATACCAAGCTCTAAGAGCTTACTTTAGACCATAGAAATCCTTCTTCAATATTCAAACATAGTCTTTGTCATTTTATAGTAAGAACCCCTAAAGTTTCTCAATGTACACTTCTACATTCCAATTCAAAAAGGCATATTTGAAATCCATCTAGTATACCTTAAATCCTTTGAATCTTGCATGAGCTAAAAATAATCTGATGGCCTTCAATATCTATACTAGTGCACAGGTCTCTTAAAAGTTTACCCCTTCAACTTGTGCATATCACTTGCATACCAATATGTCCTTTTTCCTAGTGACTTCTCCATCTTCATTCAACTTATTTTTTAACACCCATTCTATGTTAATGACATTCTTATCTTTAGGCCTAAGAACTAGTTTCCAAGTCTCATTCTTCCCTATTTGGTCTAGCTCCTATTTCATACCACCTATCCAAAATTTGTCTTTTTCTAATTTTATAAGACTCTTAGGTCCAATCTTAGATAATAGAGCATTCTCTTGACTTAGATTACTTAACAGTCTTCTCCTAGTTTGTATACCTACATTCTTATTGCCAATGATTTGAGATTTAGGGTGATGTCTTTGAACCTATCTTGAGGGTCCTTTTGAGTCCTATCTCTCTTAAACTTATTCTTCCTCATCAACCTCTATAGTCTCCTATTCATTCTCAAATTCCACATTCTATAAATTTTTCTTTGACTATGAGTGATATTTCTTTGTCTCATCAATCCTCACATTGGTGCTTTACACTATATTTTTTAGTCTCTTATTATAACATCTATAGGCTAAGATAATTAATGAGTATCCTAATAATATGTTGTTATAATATCTGGAATCAAAATTACCCCCAAGTCTTAATCATCCCTTTTTATGAAACATTTGCTCCAAAATACTCTAAAGTGTTCTACATTAGTAAGTTTGTCCTTTCATAGTTCATAATGATTCTTATTTCTATTAGTCCTTATTTCTCCTCTATTCAAAATGTAGAAAACAATGCTTAGTGCCTCTATCTAATATCCATTAGATAATATAGACTCATTGAACATAGTTTAATCCATCTCTTGAACTCTCCTAATCTTCCTTTCCACTACCCCATTTTGTTGAGGTGCCTTAGCTACTGAGAATTGTCTCCTTATTCCATTAAACTCATATATGTCATCAAAATCATTGGACCAAATCCCTCTTCCTCTATAATATCTTAGACACTTGATCTTCTCATTCTTCTAATTATCAACAAGAGCCTTGAATTCCTTGAACTTCTCAAGAGCTTCTAATTTCTCTTTTAAGAATGTAACCCAAGTCATTCTTGTGTAATCAAACATGAGTAACATGAAGTAGCTATCTCCTTGAATGATTTGAATTATTTTATTCCCATAGATATCATTGTATATTAACTCAAGGGTCTTGTAGTAAAGTAATCCTTATACTTGAACCTTTTTCTAATCTGCTTACCATGTTGACATGCCTTGCAAAGTATGTTTGTAGGTTAGATGATCTTAGGCATCTTCTTCATAAAATTATTAGTTCTAATCCTATCTAGGTTATGAAATTTTATGTGACCTAGCCTTCTATACCATAGCTAAATTTCATCTATATTTATAATAAAACATCTCTCCTTCTTGATCTCATTCAATACATATAGATTATTCTCAATCCTTTTGGCATTGGAAATTAGCCTTCATGATTTGGATCTCATTATCTCACACCCTTTATCATGAAAGTTTAGTGTGTGTCCTTGATTTCACATTTGAATAATATTAACTAGGTTATGTTTCAAACCTTCCACATAAAACACATTTTTTTCTTGGTTTTTCCATTGTCCAAACTTAAGACACCCTTGCTAACTATATTGGTAGTTGTGTTGTCTCCTAACCTCATTGTTCCTTCATCATTCTTATTTAATAAGATGAACTCATTCATATCTCCTATCATGTGGCTTGATCAACCACTATATATATACCATTTCATGCCTTCATATTAAATGTGAAATTCAATCTAAGCTAGTATAAAATCCTCTTTGGTATTATATTCCTTCTTGGTAAATAATTCATCTTGCGTCTTGATCTCAATCTAATATGTCTTATCTTGATTTAAATTCCATAATAATTTTTAATCCTTCTTATGCATTATAGGAGATTCATGTCTTTTTGAATATTGTGGACCTTCCAACTCTATTAGATCATAATCTTACAATGTGTCATATATTGTGACAGATATAGCAAACAATTTTTATGTACTTACCATGGTTTTGTGATGACTTATCCTTTATAGCATTGGGTTTCCTCATTAGTATTTTTATGTTAATAATATTAACTTGTTCTAACTTACCATGCACTCTCTCCAATTTGCCCAATTTGTCTATGATCTGTTCATGCTCAACCTTCATGGAATCTAACTCTATATTTATCTGGTCATACTTAACTTCTTTTGAATTACACCTTGTGTTGAACTATTCTAATTGACTCTTAAGATCCTTCATAGTATTATTTTAGTGTTTCAAATCATCAAGGTTATTTATGAACTTAACTTTAATGTCTATTTCAGATTTTCCTTCTTCACTATCATAGTAGACTTCTTCATCATACATGTTGTATTATTCTTGTTGATCATAAGACATTCGTATGCTTCTTAGGATCACCTTCAATATTTTAGACTTTACTCAAAGGAATAGACTCTGATACCAAGTTTTGGAATCACAATGACTAAAAGGTGTGGGGTGAATTAGTCTTCAAAACATTTACAATCTTTACCTTATCATTCATGAATTATAAACATAATTTATTAAGCTATAAACACATTAAGATCCATAAGCATGAGAGAAGAACATAACACACAAAACACTTATTTGAGTTGGAAACAATCAAGGGGAAGAAAAACCACTAATGATAAAAATGGAATACTATCCCATAAGTCTAACATAAAAATTTATTGAAGCACCAACTTCACTTGGAGTGCCAACCCTAAGTAGCTAAGCACCAACTTGACTAGGCTTTAGCAAGTACCCACTTGTAAAGAGGAACAAACCCCCTAGATCACTCAGAACTAACTTAGAAAACTCAAAAAAGTTATCACATTCATAAACATTTATTTATAATATAATATATTATTATCTCCATATTCAACTCTTCACATATACCTATCCTTCTCAAACTGGTTTCTAGCCTTCTTCTCTCAATTATCCCTCTTCTTGACTTGGTTAGGCTATATGACCTTGAAAATCATCTACAATACCATTGTTAGATATTTATGATGGTTTATTTATACCCTCCTTATGGTATAAAATACATATTTTATCTCTTCAAATTTCTATCTCATTTCCTTCAACACATACACAATCTCTCACTCTAGACACTTAGGCCTATTAGGCCTTGTTCATATACTAGGCTCTTTCTCATACAACTCTTATTCAGAGATACACACTTAAAAACTTAGTTTTTTAATAAATGGGCCTTAAAACATAAAAAAATCATGAACCAAACATTACAATAGGTTGGTCATATAATATAGGACTAAAACCCCTTTAGGCCTTCATTAGCACACATTACCCTTTCAACATCTTGGAACACTCTTAGATTTATCACATAGAATAAAAATATCATATTTAACTTGAATAGACCCATAAAAATATCATCTTTGGTTCATGATAACTTTTATCTTCAACCACCACTTGAAGCACACCATTAGTGATATTCATAATTAGGCCTATACATACCTAGAAAGTCTATCTTAAACAACTAAACCAAAAACACAATATTGTCAAAAAAACATGGAAACAAATCATATAAATATAACCCTCATGACCTTAGGGTAATCACCAATTATATTATACCTCAAAAATCAATTCAAAATAACTGAGACCCTTTTCTGTAAGTAGCACACTCAGAACTACCAATAAGTTTTAAAACACTGTCATGGAAAAAATGATATAAAACACCAATATAATAACTTTAATATACTTAAAATTAGTTTAGATGATCCCAAAACATCTTAAAAAAACTTAAAATAAATATATAATATTATTTAATAGTAATATTAGTCTTTGTTTTAATGATTTTGGAAACACTTGAGTATTATTCCTAATTTAGTTAGGGGTCTACAATAATAATTAAGATACTAATTTGTATATTTGACTATAATTTGAATCTTTCTAAAAATAGTAATAAAGGAGATAAAATAATAATTAGAAATAAACTAACTGAGATAATTGTTGTAGGGTTTAAAATTCACTGTACATGATTGGAACACTGTCCAAATCAAGATATGGCATTCATCTATTGATTGGATAGGAGTGTTAAAATAGGACACCCTAGGGTCCAAAAATATAATCCTCTTTTTCCACTATTATCTAGGAGATCTAACATTTTTAGGTTTTGTTTTATGTGTCTGTGTGAGACTATCTATGAAATTTTGATTGCTTGATGTCCATGAAATTTCATGTAGAGTTGATTTTGTCTTCAAACCCTAGACTCCATTGTGCTTTGATAAACTTTGGAAAAGAGGGGGGTTTTAGTGTGTGTAAGATGCACTAAACATGTATCTACACCCCTTATGTGGGAATTTTACCTACATATCGATACTGTAAAGAGGGATCAAGCCATATGTAGTTCTCCCACTTGTTGTGTTTTATGCACTTATGTGTATGAAGATGTAAATGCTAAGAAAGGGTGTGATTTAGGTGTTTAGGGACTAGTTTAAAGATTTGAATAAGCTTCTAGTAGTATTGGCTGTCTATATGTAGAGAATAGGTAAGATTGCCTTAGTGGTTTTTCTTTTATTCTTACTTTATCTGTAATAATTATCAACCCCTTCTAAATGACCTTTGAATGGGATTTTATAGGGATATGTTGGTCCTGGGTCACATGTATTCACATTAGGTTAACAAGGAGGATAGGAACAAAAAGGAACTAATTATTGGAGGTAAAAATGCACTTGGATAGGAGTATCATTAATGCACACTCTATGGTACAATGCTATAGTCTAAGTTAGGTGATATTATCTTGAGGGTACGAGACCTAGAGGGATGGATTTATCATGGAAAAAATAACTTAGGTCACCTGGAATTAGGTCTAGAAGGCTATGAATGATTGGGAATTAATGAAAAGATTCCTAATAGGGTCATGAGATAATGAAATAAGGACCTATGGGTTGGGTGTCACAAGACACATTCAAGTTACCAATTTTCACATTTTATATGACTACATTTGCCCCCCTTTTATACTAGTGATGCAACAAATCAAAATATTATGATAAAGGACAAATATAAAGCATACTTAAACTTACCTATAAGGGTGAATCCCATAAAGGTATGTGATATTGGGTATGCATAGTGATAGTACATTATGAAGTATAAATCTGAAATAAAAAACAAAGAATAGATTAGTTCTTACTAGATACACTATATCTAAAATAGGAACATACAAAGCTAGGTAAGAGAGAAAGGAAGAGAAAGGAATGAATACACCTCACTAGGTAAATGAACCAATAAGAAACCTATTGTGATGTTGAGTGATGCTAGATCATGTTGAGCAATGCTAGGTATGCATTATACCAAGAGTAATCTCATGAACAGAGTTGAGTGTTTAATTCCTTGAGAGTGGCTCAAGACTGTAAAGGCTATCCTTTTGGCTCCATCATCACTCACTAAGTGAAGCTAGGTGATATTGCATGTGCTAATTGATGTTTTGATATGTGTCTAATCCATCTAAGTAGGTCTATCAAGAATACAAAGGCTAGTTAGTCCTTTGGCTCCATCATTACCTTATGAAGTGAAGCTAAGAACCAATACCAGTATCAAATGTGTGTCATATGAGATGGTTCCTAAATCCTATGAATGATATATAATATGATAATGTGGCATAGATATCTGAATGTATGCTAGAAACTAGGCCACTTTGAAAGGTGGAGATTATGCTTGTATGAAAGCCACTTTGAAACTAGGCACTAGGCTTATATGAAAGCCATTCCAAAATATAGAAATTAGGCTTGTATGAAATCCACTCCAAAATTATGCTAACCACCTATTTATGTAATAAGGCACATAAATACTAAGAATGCTTAGGTAATGTACTAAACTCAAAAATAAAAGAAGACAAATGTGCCATGCACATTGCCCCCAATCACTAGTGTTTGAAATATGTATTCTAATCTAGAAGTTATACCAATTTCCCTTTCTAAAATTTGAAGTGAGAGACATCATGATACACATAATTCCCCTTATATATAGATTTTCTAAGAAAAATTGTACTGAATATATTGTATCTAAACTAGTTTGAATGTGCAAACCTGTAGCTGAACCTACCTTTCTACATGTGTCTAGAAAATCTATTTTTTTTTCTATTTGGATAGGAGTGATAGAAATGGACACCCTAATGTCCAACACTATAATACAATATTGGTGATGTTGTCCTAGGATAAATCTAATATCTATTTTTAAACTATCATTATTTTCCTAGTTTGGTCTACCTAGTTTAAAGTCTGGTTATTATTCTAGGTGTTCTGAATGCTAATTTTTCAACTAGTAAGAGCTATGATATTTATGACAAAACCTATATTTAATTACCCCTCTTCTAAGGGTATAATTGATGATCGTAAAATAACTACCCTCAAAATAAAGATCCATACAAGTGTGTTATACTATAAATATACATGATATAGTAATCATAATTAATAACATATCTTAATATATAGCATGGTTTGTAATGAGAGATTGTTAGATCAATAAGGGTATGCCTATATAGGTATAACAATGTAATAACATATCTAATGTATTGAATTGGAATTGGAAGTCTGGTTATTTGTTAGTTGTTATGGAGGGATGGTGCATGATGTCCATCATATCATCCAAGAAAGCAACATAATGCATGATGTAGATCATGACATTGCAAACAATTGAAAAGAAAACAAGCTCTAAGAACATAAGGAAAAAATAAATAAAAATATAAGAGTGGCCAAGGGGCCAAGAAAATAAAGGACATTAGCACATGTCACTCAAATTGGAAATCAAACATACAAGGCATGTTCAAATGCCACATTCACATATGATTGAAAAAATTAAGGTTGTCATGAAAGCCAAAATACCATAGAAGAGTAAAAGCAAAGGACATTGGAAAATGTCCTAAGGCACACACAAGAATATAAGAAAAGGGCATTGACAAATGTCTTAAATCACATACAAGAGATAAAATAGGAACTAATAAATGTAATCATATCTAGTTATGCAAAGTAAGAAAGGAAAGCATATAAATACTATAAATATAATCGCATCTAACTAATCAAAGAAAGAATTAAATGTATGCAAGACATGGAGTAAAAGACTAAGAATATGCTAAGAAATACACAAGTGCTATATACTGGTGAGATTTAGATATAGTAATCTATGCAAGCTAGTAAATATTGTACATATAAATGATAATAGAGTGTGTGGTGTAAGAATGACATAACCTAGATGGTCTAATCATGTAGAAAATTCCCCCAATGGGTATGTATGTCTTGAATATAGAAATAGGATGCCCCCTCAATGGGTGGAGTGAAGCAATCAAAGATCTAGATGTCACTACACACACTCAAAGAAGATCAAGTGAAGCATGGTAATGTAGACAAATCAACAAACAATAGCATAAAACAACAAATTTAAGTCTAACATGGTATTAGAAATGTAAATCATGGATGATGCATACAATATAAATATTTTTGTGTTTCTAAATTATTTAAATGTTTTTGTATTTTGAATGTTTTTATATTTTTGATATATTTGAATGTTTTTATATTTCAAAATGAACTATGTAAAATCAATCATAAGGTGACTATGTATAAGAAATTGAAAAAATATGTACAATTAATATAGATAAGGAATAATCCTAATCAATGAGTCTCATACAAGACTCCTTATTATGGTTTTTTGTATCAAGGAGAGGGATTATGCATGATCATGAAGCACAATAAAAGGGTTGAGACTGTGGCTTTAAAAGTTGTATATACTATAAATACACTGAAGTAAAAATTAACTGTGGGGTCCCCCTATATTTCTAAGAAGTGGATGTAACTATAAGGTTCTTAGGGACCCATATGGTAGTAGGAAAAGCTTTGTAAACATGTGCTCTATGTGTATAAGGTTCAGACCTTAATGATACTACCCTAGGTGTAAACCTTGTGAATGGAAGCTCTCTAGAATCTTGAAATTATGGTTTCTCTAAAAGAGACCTCTATGGAGGTGTATGAACTCTTTATGCTAGAAATGGAGGCATCAACTATGTTTGAATCTAAACTAGAAGAAAAAACTAAAACTAGTGGAGAAACCAAAACTCATGGCTGAACTAGAATTGGTGAATGCAAAGTAGAAGATAGATCTAAAGTGGGGAGTGGTAACTCATATGAAATACCACCAACTATAACAACTTGATTAGTGTGAATGAATTTCATACATTTATGAACTGTAGAAGTTACTACTCAAAGTTTTTTATTCCATGATCAACCAAGTAACACATCAAAAAATCTTGCACTAAGAACAATAGTGAATGGTGTGGCCATGTGTGTTGAACCAATCTATAGAAGTAAAATATCACATAATGAACTTTGTATCTGCTCATTGAATCCATTGATAACTATGTACATCATGGTAATATCCTACTCTGAATATCTCAAATGCTATAGTAATGTCATAGTGCACATGTTCACATTGGATCCATTATCTATAAGAACATTATGTATAAGATGATTATGGATGTAAGCTCTAATAAAGAGTGAACGATAATTTGAATCATCCTCAAATATCTCCTACTCTGAGAAGGATATGGAAGGTCTAGTTGGAACTCTAAAATTATATACACCAATCATGTTTCTTAAAAGATGTAACTGAATTGAAGGTTCCCTATATGTATTTGGTGGGGGATTTCCATGATATGCATGGTGAACCCTTGATGTGTTTGATGTCTCTTTTTTAGAATGTTGTGGAAAAGGATTGGATAATATTTTAAAAGTTTTATCCTATGCTTGCTTTGCTTGAGGAGGCTCAACTAAGGTGTCAAGATCAATAATGTCTCCATATATCAATTATTGTATCTTGTGTCTCAAACTGATGCATTTATTTATTATATGGCTTTTTATCTTATGAAATTCACAAATTGCATGCTGATCACATACCCAGAGAAGGGGCTTTATTGAATTAATTTATTGAATAAGAGAGAGATATTTGATATTACATTTTAAAAGCTATTGTAAAACTCTAGATAGAGGAACTGGTATATTGGTAAAGGTTCCCTAAAGAGGTGCTAATAAAACTACATTCTGATTGGGCTCTAAAGCTATATTTATTGTAGGTTGATTTTGAATTTTGTTATCATTGACCTTGAGTTTGTATGGGAATTTATTGTTACTCTTGTTTGTTTTTTATGATATATTTGTGTACTTGAGTTTACCCATTTAAATTAACTTAACTTTGCTTTACTTTAGTGTATAACATAACTCAGTGAAGGAAGAGAGCCTTTTGAACATAAATGACTCATGAAAATATGGTAGAAGACTCTATTTGAATATATCTTGTAACTCTTGATTAGCCATGGGGATAGTCATCTTAGCCAAGATAGGCTTATATTAAAGAACATAATCTATGAGATGCTCATTTGACCTTTGTTTCTATTATGAAACTTTGTCATATGAAATCTTATCACCAATTTTGATTCTAAAATGAGCTAAGAACATGTTAGCTAAAGGATTGAATGCATTGACTAACTAATTTGGTAGACTATAGAACCATTGTAAACCATAATCCTTTAGACTCTATGGAAATATCTTGGTTAGTAGCAAGTCATTTGGCACATAGTCTAAGCATGCTACATTAAAAACTCTCAAATGTGTCTCTAGATCACCCTTGCCATCATATAGAGTAAGTTTCAATTGAAAAAAACCTTGTGGTAAGGGTGTAAAATCAATGTGACATGTCAATGGTATCTTTAGTAGAGTAAGAGAATCCAAAGCCTAAATAGGTATAGGTCACCTTACTCAAGATGTAGCACTTTTGATTTAAGAGATATTATCTCTTGCACAAGGGATACCACATCAGGAGATATAGATGTGCTAATTATAGTTAGTGGCATATAGGAAGTTTGGACTACTATAGGGGGTTGTTGAGACATAGTTACCCCCATAGTGTCATCTAAAACTAGTTACTTTGTGGTTTATGAAGATTGACAATTGTTCACTTTTTGTTTTTCCTCTTTTAGTATTTTAAGCATGGCATCTTACATGTCAGGGTGTTTAGTGAAAGGTTCTTGAAGTTTCCTTTTATCAGTTTCATCAAAAATGGTGTATTAGGCCATTTAAAGGTAGGAAAACAAATTGAAAATTGATTATTATTTTTGTAATAATTTATGTTAAAAAAGGTGCTATGGAAGGAAATTACTAAATATAGGAAATGCAAAGTCCTAAAAATAACAAATTGGAAAGTGCATAAAAATGATACAAATCTCACAAACATGTAAGGTGATACCTCAAGAAGAAAATAGGATCTAGTACATGCAAATAGGGTTTTGAATGAGATTATTTTTAAAATTACTAAGGAATTTTAAAATTTGATGCAATTTTTCGATTTAAATATGTAAGTAAAAAAATAGAAAAATATAGGAAACATACTGGGAAAATACCAGGACCGAATATGGGAAACTAAGGTTTGAAATAAATTTATTTTAAAATTACTATGAAAATTTAAAATTTAATGCTAATTTATAATTTTATTATGTAGGTAAAAAATAAAAAAAATATAAGAAAAATATTAGGAAAATCCTAGGACCTAGTATGGTCAACTAGGGTTTGAAAGAAAATTATTTTATGGTCTAAAATTCTTATCTAGATTTTGTAGGTAAAAAATCATAAAAATATATGAAAAATTAGTAATAAATTTACCCTAAGGTTTCTAGGGTTTTCATGTGCAAACAAAGTAAGTTGAGTTCACCAAATGATTTAATAATTTTGGAAATATTAGAGTATCATTCCTAATTTAGTTAAGGGTCTAGAATAATAAAATTAATAAACAATTATTTAATAATTATTCTATTGATTTGTATCATTTGACTATAATTTGAATCTTTCTAAAAATAGTAATAAGGGAGAGAAAATAAGACTTATCTAGAAACTAACTAAGATGACTATTGTATGGTCTAAAATTCACTATGCAATAATGGGACACTATCACAAATCAAGATTTGGCTATCACTTATTGATTGGATAAGAATGTCAAAATAGGACACCTTAGGGTCTGATGCTATAGTCCTCTTTTACCAATATTATTCAAAAGATCTAAGCTTTCTAGGTTTCGTTCATTGTGCCCATGTGAGTCTACTTGTGAAATTTTGACTATTAGATGTTCATAGAACTCCATATAGATCTAATTTTATCTTCAAACACTAGACTCTATTATTCTTTGACAAACTTTGGGAAAGAGGGGGGATTACTATGAGTAAGATGAACTAAATGTGTATCCACACCCATTATGTGGGCATACTACCTATATACCAATACTTCGAAGAGAAATCAAACCATATGTAGTTCTCCCACTTAATGTGCTTTGTGTAATTATGTGTATGAAGATGTAAATGCTAAATCTAGGTGTGCTCAAGGTGGTTAGGGATTGGTGTAAATATTTGAATAAGATTTTAGTAGTATTGGATAACTATGTGTAGAGAAAGGGAAGATTTTCTTAGCATTTTTTCTTGTATTCTTTCTTTCTTTGTAATAATTTCCAAACCCTTCTAAATGACCTTTGAATGGGATTTTATAGGGATCTATTGGTCATGGGTTAAATGTATTCACATTAAGCCGAAATGAAAATGATAGTAACCAAATGAAGCTGACCGTTAGAGGTAAAAGTACACTTAGATAAGAGAATTAAAAGTGGACACCCTAGGGTCTGGTGCCATATTCCAAGTTGGGCACTCTTTTCCTAAGGGTATGGGACCTAGGGGAATGGATTTTTCATGGAAAAATGAGACTAGGTTAGCTAGAATTAGGTCTAAAATGATACATATGACTAGGAATTAGTGAAAATATACCTAGGAGGGTTATGAGAGGAAGCAAGAGGGACCTATGGGTTAGGTGTCATAAGCCACACTCAAGTTACCAATTTTCACATTTTATATGGCTACAGTCTTACCAACCAATCTCATGACTTCATTTTATAAAGACCTCACTGAGTTAGACAAGTAAATTTGAGATTAAATTTCTACTATATACAACCATCTCCAAATATTATATCTAATATAGACATAAATTAAAGGTATTTAAAATAATAATAATGAATTTAGATCCATCCATAATCCATGATAGCACATCCCTAATCAACTTCTCACTTCTAGTTGATTTTCTCATTATCTATACCACGAGTTCTTTTAACAATAAGTCAAATTGGATGACAAGTTTAACACACTTAGAGGCTGAAATCTGATCATAAACCACCATGGACATAAAATACAAGTCTCAACCTTTAGCCTCCACAAAATTATCAACTTTAACTTGGTGAACTCTGCCTACTACAGTAAAATTTTGAGGAATAAGGCCTTTTTTATAGGGTCCACTCACTCTCCTGACAAACAAATCACACCTAGATGTGTCTGGGAGAGTTTAATACATCCTTAAGTTAATTACATAGCCATTTAAAACCACTCTCAACTATTTTATCAATATCTTTCTCATTGGGTCAAATTTAGGGTTTTAGAGAGGTTTAAACCACCTTATAGTCTTAACGATCATTCATAAACATCATCCCCTTATTATATAAACTAATGGTTATAAATTTGATATAATACAATTAAAAATCTATAATTAATGTATTACATTATAATTTATAGGTTACACATGCCAATGAACACATGAAAGTCCTTCTCAGGTTGAAACCCTTCATTTTATGCACTCGATAGACCTTGAAGCACTTTTTCTTACCTTTTATTGCATACTTTAACCTTTGACCTGGTAAAAACACCTAGTGCAGCCTATCACACCATTTAAAATTATCACATGTTCATATTTATCTTGGAAACTAATCCTGATACCCCATTAGGCCACCATCTCTCTCTTGCTCTCTAGGATTTTGACCTATAAGTCACACTAGACTTTAAAAATGACATTCTATCCACTATCCATGTACTCTCCACCTCACTCAAATGCTCAAGAAACTTGTCACATGATCTAACACTACTTTTCATCCTTCATAGTTATCAACAACATATCATGACCCCTCATTAGGTCAGGAAGAGTTTGAAACTAGTCTAGTTGCATGCTAGGTTTGTAGGTCTTAAACTTATAGGCTTAATTTGAGACACTCATGAGTGCTCTAGTGCTTCATATGAATGCTTAAACAAGCATATAAAATGTCTTAGTCCTCTTTGTATTCATCTCACTAGGCCACCATGCTCCTTAATGCATAATATGCACAAGCCTTCTCAAGTCTCTTGCTAGGTTCAAACACTTGACAACCTTTCAAACTAATCTTGAAACATTATTTGATGGTTTTATACCTTGCTTAGATTCCTTATAAGTTTTTAAAACAATGTCATACCTCTTAGGGATACCATCAAATTAAAAAAAATTCAATGACCTCATACTTCATGAATAACCATGCAATCAAACAAAAACACTACTCAATTACCTCACGCCTCATGAACAACCTTTGACATCAATGACAAAATCAATGCCAAGCCTCAACAATACAAATAATACTCAACATATGTAATGTTTTTCATGTAACAACTTTGAAATCTATACATAAATATAATAATCATTAATGCATTTTAGGTACTTCTAATCACTAGAAGTGTGGATAATCTATAATGGCATGTTGATATATATAATTATCTCTATAAATATACTTTTATGGAAAATTCTACTTGAGAGGATTAAAAATGTCTACAATGCCAAAAAATGCATTATGTCCTAATTACTGGATCTATTTTAAAACACTCTTTTGATGGACTACTATTATGATGTTTTATCATATTGAGGCCCAAACAACTTTTTTTGAGTTACATCTCTAGTGGTCAAGCCATGTCTTATAAAACCCTATACCAATGATATTATTTTCAAATAATTGAAAATAACTATCATGTGCATGATAAATCATGTTGTCAATGTCAAAATCATAGAATTCTTAATCATTCACCTTCCAAGTCATTACAAGCCATTATTTCTCCATCACTTTTTTCTCTTTGGGGATTTGATTTTTTTGGGAAAATTAACCTTAAATCTATTATAGGGCACAAATTTGTCATTACAATTACTAAATATTTTAAGAAAAGGGTAAAAGAGATAACCTTAAATTTAATACTAGTGAGGACATTTATAATTTTATTCTTATGTATGTCATTGCATTTTTTGGGTTTCCTTCAACAATTATCACAGGTAATGGTTCTTATTTTAAAAATAAAATAGTGAAAACGTTTTGTGTTAAGTTCAAAATAAGGTATAACTTTTCTAATCATTATTATGCACAAGATAATTGGAGAGACAAGGAAACTAATAACACTATTGTCAAAATCTTGATAAATACTCTCATAAAACATGGAACTGATTGGCATAATCATATTGTTTACACTGTATGGGCATATCCCTCAAGCATTCATACACCAATAAGGGCCACACATTATCCTCTTGTTTATGTAAAAAAAATAGTACTCACTCTTGAAATATAAATACCTTATTTACTTGTGTGATTGAAGGATATTATCAAAGATAATGAATATCAATAAAATGTCTACATGACTAGGAAATTCTTGACAACAAGCACAAACAAGCTCTTGAAAAATTAAAAGTTTATGAGGCATGAATAAAAAGAGTATATGGAAAGAAAGTTCACTATTGAGAGTTTCAAATAGGTGATATGGTCCATAATAAAAATCAAAATAATACCAATTTTGGTATAGAAAACAAAAGGAAATTCAAGAAAAATTGGTTTGGGCCTTTTGTAGTTACTGAAAAGATTGGACATGAAATTTATCACTTAGCTATACCCATTAAGATTCATCTGAATATTATGAATCTACATTATCATTTCATATAAATAGTTACTTTAATATTATTTATGTATGCTTCTCTTTCCAAACATGCAAAATACAAAAACATTGATATATAAGCAAAATACAAAAAAATTAAGAATATTTTATAAAAATAAAAAACCAGGAATTATAGTTATCTATAAATGTTACTAAATATGATTTTTTTTTATGTCATATATTTTTCTATTTCAGTCAATAATTTTTTTTTAAGGAATTTTGCATATCACAAGGTATTCTAAGTGTGTAATAGGAGAAAATATATAGTGAAAATCAATCTTCATGTACAATAAAATATAATTTGATTGATATTTTTTTAAAAAAATAGTCATACTAGACAAAGTCACATTAGATGGAAAAGGGCACACTATGAAACTATCATAAACTTCACATCTATTTAAGTGCATCATTTCTCTTTATTTCAAATAAAAACTAGTCACATTGACCGATTGCTTATTTTTGCATACAATATAATATCCCCACTCAGATATTATAATTAGTTCACATCTAAATCATACATTCACATAGTTCTATGTTGATTATGCCTTTCACATAATAGCTTAGATTCTTTAGGGGAATTAATTTTTTATGCATGAACACCTTAACAAATGTATATACTTATAATCTAGTTTTCCATGTTGAGATATAAACATTAATACAACTGCTTTAATTTTTCATTCTATCTTTCACATATGTCATGCTAAAGTTGTTACTTGATAAATCAAATCATAGATACATATGCACTACTTTTTATTTCTTCATTTTCTATATGGTGTTTTATTATATTCATCTCAATATCATAACATGTTTTTAGAATTTGATTGATCATTTTATGCTTCCCTTGGCCTTGTGTATGTTCAACATACACCTTGCTTGTATGACATAAACATGCCTTGTATGTATGTCCCTTTATTTTTTTATATTAATTATGTGACATTTTTATGTACCTTGTATTCAACCCTTGGGATCAATGTATGACATTTATCATTCCTTTTACATTATTTTAGGCATCTTACATGCCCCTTGTATGTTGAATTTAGGCATATTTTGGATGAAAATTATGTGAATTTACTTACATGTTTGCTATTAAGATACTATGGTGTCATGGTGCCTATCATGAAATACTATACATATAATTATCTATATATGGTGCCATGATATACATCATTCACAATACTATCTACATGATTCATATTTATTCAAACATTGTAACACATATATTACAACTACATATTCAAAACACTTGAAAGTTCCTTATCATGCTTCATTTTCAATACCACAATGTAATATCAACCTTATATGATGCAATAAAGTTTAAAAAATTTACAACATGATTCAATGATACATCTATATGATTTCAATACAAATTTAATCTATGAAAAAATGTTTTTCAATGCTTTAGCTATCTTTTAGAAATGCTCTCACTTTTTCTTTTGAGATAAGTGATTTTATAGGAAATATCCCTCATATTAAAATGGAGGCATCACAATGGGCCTTTTCAAAGTAATACATTTTAGGTTTTAGGAAACTTACAATATATTAAAATCATATTT
This sequence comes from Torreya grandis, assembly GCA_037957365.1. Lineage (NCBI taxonomy): Eukaryota > Viridiplantae > Streptophyta > Pinopsida > Cupressales > Taxaceae > Torreya > Torreya grandis. Next base: position 563,472 of record JARHVA010004719.1, on the reverse strand, counting down.
CCTAGTTTATGGGGGAATTTGATTGGGCTATCTTCTTCATTCTTGTAGTTAATTTAGCATAAACATACATGTATGAAGAAATTGTAAGGATTCAAAAATGTCTTTTAAAGTTAAAATTTGGCACTCTACATAGTATAGGGGGCATGCAATGCATTCATGACCAAATTAATGCTTTGTAAAATCAGTTTTTCTCTTTAATCAAAGTATAAAATATTAAGAAAATATACAAATATAACATTATAAATATAGATCCATATATTTTAATGTGATTCATATTTTTAAGATATACCAAATATGAGATTACTGATGCTCTACACTAGGTTTCAATTTTAGTGTCCCATATGCTTGGTTCCTAGATCTTCTCCCTCAATTTTTCAAGACTACCAACACTTCAAGTTAGTGATGTTCCTCACCTGGTTGCACTTTTAATGAACATATTTTTATTCCCATCTCTTTTTCACATTTTTAGAGTACTCTATAAGGGTTAGAATATACATCATTCTAACCCAAGCATCTATACTAATTTTTGGATTGAGACCTAGTCACCTCAATCCAAAATTTCTTCACATGCCTCAATAAGGGGCATGAACATCTCTATGGTAAAGACAAAGTGTGTTTTACACACTTATGTATCACATTTAATTTACTCTAGTTAATTTATGAATTTAGTATAATAAATTAGGGGGGATGGTAGGAAATGTACACATTGAAATTTTATTAATATATGCTTGACAAAGTTTGTTATTGACATTTTTACCTTGGCCAACTTACCATTCCACTAACCATTTATCTATGTGAGAGGATTCCAAGTCTTGAAAATACTAATAATAACTTATAAACTTCATAATATGTTCACAAACACCTGTAATTAATAGTCACTTCATTATCATTCTAGTTTCATAAGTCCGTGTCTATTTTGGACAAGTGCACATTAGGAAGGAAGGGACACACTATTCACATGTCCAATAGTATAGACTTGTCCCCATACTATAAAGACTAAGAAAAATTTAAATACTCCACTTGAAACTTCTAGTTACACAAGATTTTACACACTTGTAAAAGTAATTCAAAATCACTTATCTATTCAACAAGCAGCCTTAATACAATTCTTTTGTAATAACATAGTATTTGGCCAAGTCACTTATTTTATTGAAATTGAGGACATATTTTTTTCAAACATACTAAGAACAAATTAATATTTGTATTTATCTTATAATTTTCCCTAAAGGGAGAATTACATTAGCCTCAAGTCCACATGAAGTATGTAGGAAACACTCAATACATAGGGGTATTAAGGATATATTAGTCATATCCCACATCCCTATATTTTCCCTATTTGGCATTTTATTGGTTTGTTTAATGTTTTAGGATAGGGTTTGATATTTTATAGGTTAGTAATTCATAATATTATAGATCACACATAAATAGTTGACCTATAAGGAGAGGTAAATAGCCTCAAATTTTTAGTTTCAGTGCATAATCAACATAGATAAATGCACAATAGTGGATAATGGTTCACTATACACCTGTTCACCTACAACACACTTGTACTAGAATATATTGAAGTAAAATTTTAAATTAACACCTTTATTGATCTTTTTCAAAAAAATTACACAATCAAAGTTAGTGAATAATAAATACACTTTTCATAAATCAAATTTCAAGGACATCTCTATAACTCTTACCCTATTTAGTATTTTTAGTAATTTAAAATCTTTTTAAATTATATATATATATATATATATATATATATATATATATATATATATGTATGTATGTATGTATGTATGTATATGTATATATTATATATCATTATATTTTATAGTAGGATATTTATTTATCTCTCTTAGATCATATTTCAAGTTTACAACACTTTAGGATTAATTAAATCACATAGATTAATTCTAAGGGTAAACACTATTGTTGATAAAAAAAATAGGATTTCTATTTAAATAAATGGAATGATGTGCCTTTGAATGATAATGTTTTCAATAGAGCTCCATTTTATAATACTTTTAAAGTATATCATGATCAACAAACTTGCTTTTATGAAAATGGTATTGTTAAAAATATTGTAAAATTTATGAAAAATGTTAGGGAAATACATAATTCAATATAGTTATATTTAATAACGTATTTAAATAATTTACATGCCAAACCATAGGCCAAGAGGCCCTATAAAAGGTTATCATTCAAGAGCAACACTATAATGTAGATAATAGATATATGAGTGCCTAAAATGGGTGAGTACAAGGTAATTAAGGGTTAATAGGGTGGATTAAGTGGCAATGGTATTAAAAAAAAATCATATCTAAAATTTGATTAACGATTTTGGGGTCTTCTAGAATGAATTTCATAATATTATAAGAAGTGATTTTTAAGAATTTAAAATGTAATTTATAATCATAATTTTTATTTCTCAATTAAATTAAATTTATTATATAAATATTATCAATTTAAATGTATCATTTATTATATTTTAATATTTTCATAAAGACTAATCACATGTTCACCAAGGATTTTTTAAGTCAAATGAATGAGTGTTTTCATTTTATTTTGAATATCTGGAAGATGTCATGAATAATGTTGATTTTTTTCTTTTATATATATATATATATATATATATATATATAGTTAGGAGATTATTAAAAATTAAAGATTGATTACCTAAGAAGGAAAGCATGATCAAATATTTTTTATTTTATTTTGTAATACTTTAGATGATGATATGTAGAATTGTTTAATGCTTAGATATTTTAAAACTATATAATGAGTTAAAATTTATTATAGTTTATATATGTGTGTACTATTAACACTATGCTACACTTAGGAAATGAATCCATAATAATTAGTCTTTGATTTAAATGAAATGAACACTATGTAAAATAACCTAATACACATTTAGTTAAATACGACCACAAATGATTCTTAGGTAACTACATTTAAAATAGTAAATTTAGAACCATGAGCATGCTTAAGAAATGTATCAAATGGAACAAGTAATAATTATAAAGAATAAATAGAAATGAAATGATAGAGGACAATATAATCCAACACACTTATGTAGAATATTTGGATTATGAATTTGGAACAATTATCTAGAAGTGGACGTGCAAGTTTGTTTAAAATATATATCCATGACTATCAAAGGATGGAATTTTTTATTTAATAAGAAATATTTAATATGCCTTGGGTGGATTTGGAATATCTCCAAATTGTCACAAAAGAGTTAATATTTTATTTTTTTTAGATATGTGTAATATGTCATGAATAATGTTACAATATTTTTTTCATATATATATATATATATATATATATATATATATATATATATATATATAAAAGTGATTATTAAAAATGGAAGATTGATTACCTACCAAGGAAAACATGATCAAATATTTTTTTATTTTATTTTTTAATATTTTAGATGATGATATGTCGAATTACATGGTACTCGATAATTTTAAAATTATATAATGAGTCAAAAGTTATTATAATTTATATATGTGTGCATTATTATTATTATTTATTTGATAGGGTAATAAAACTAGGTTTTATAGGTATCCTGAAACCACCAAAGTACAATACAAAATGTTTTAATAGGCCAAGTAAAGGCTATACAACTAAAACATCAAAAAACCACTAAACTAAACCAAAAGAAAGGAAAGCAGAAAACCAAACACAAAGATCAAGAGGGATGTCCCTCTAATGGGTCTTAAAAATCTTTAGGACTCTTCACTAGGATGTCCTACTTAACCTTTGAAATCATAGCCTGAGTGTGGTTCTCAAGTCGATCAATAGCTTCTCTAGGAAAGATCATACAAGGTTGTTTTTATCCTTTAAACTATAAGGGAGTTTGATTTAGGGGGGATCACCTTGGGGGAACCTAAAAGGGGGGATCTCAATATCTTGGGTGACTAAAAGATATTGGTTAAGGTAGTTTAGGTAGACTGAATGAAAGACTACATCATAAACTTGACCTTTTTATGCAAATTATTTCAATCTTATATCAACTTGATGAGGGTCATACCTACTTCTTAGAGCTTAGAATTTATCATCTCTAACTACACTTTGTTCCTTTTCATCTCATCTGATAGAATGGATTTACCATTTTGGATAGTCTTCTCAGAGGTACCCACATTGAGGGTGATTAACTTAGATTTAAGAATACAAAATTTAAGGGGGAGGTTATCAGGATGGGATTTGGAAAGGCTAGATTAGGGGGTGTACTCAAAGGGTTGGTGGGATCCTGAGGTGGGATCTTCCATTGGGGAGTCCTCCCTAGAGGAGGATCCCCTGGGGGGACTTCCTTACCATCTAGGTCTTGGTTATGTTTGACTAAGAGAAGTATCAACACTTAGTGAAGGATAGGGTCTGTTTCAATCAATTGGTGCAAAAAAAAAATGATTTCAAGAGACTTAAGTAGGAAGAAAGGAAGACTTATCTTATGACCAATAAGTGATTCAATAATAGGAAGTTTTGGGAAATGATAAGAGTGTATTTACTTTTAAGGGTCATATAGAACATAATTTAGAGATATATATTAGTATAGTGATGAGGGAGATCCACCCATGGGAATCCTTTCTTATCAGTCCTCACAAAGTCATTCATATAAAAGAAATGTTTCAATAGATCCTATTTCTTTGTTTGGTATTTGCAAGCCTTAGTCCCCTCATAGGACATACTGGTTGCTTCCCCAATGAATTCATTTGAAATAATTATTATTATTCCATGAATGGGTACCTTGAATTTATTCTAGGATGATAAAAAATTTTGGGCCACTTATGCATTATGATTTATGATTCTATCCATGAACTTAGTGAGGCCTTCATGTTTGAGTCTCTTCTAGAATTTTTCCTAGATGCGTAATTCCATGCAAGAAAATAGTTCTAGCCTTTCCCTATCACCTCCCATCAAAGTGATGTCCATAGATCCAAGGTGATCAGGTGAAAAGTTATGGATGGAACAAATTTGAAAAATACAAATGGAGGTTAGAAAGCCCACCAATAACATGTTATATCAATTATACCCCCTACTATAACATAATTATGTATTAACATAATTAAACTCCCCTATTTGAATTATTTTTATGCATGTGTGATGATATGATGTTTTCATCATGCATTGGTAATTTCAACCCATAAGTATTTGAGAAAATTATTAGGAACATTGCTTGCTCCATGATAGTTTGTTAAAATTTGGATTTTGACTCCAATGTTGGTAAGAAGGTTCAGTAACCTATTACCTTCCCAATAGGTATGGAAGTTTTTAAATTGATACATGACCCTCAATAGTTTTTTGACATCATCTATCATGTCTTTTATAGCGTGAGAGAGGATTATTTTCCCTTCCAGAGCATTGCAGATATTTAATGAATTACCCTCCATGATAATCCTATTCTATTTGGTTTTAGAAGCCAACTATAAATCCTAGAGGGCTGCCTTGGCCTCTACAAGGTGATTAATTTGGGATCCCATGGGACCCACATAAGTAGCCAACATCTACCCTTTATATTTCCTTATAACTCCACCTTTACTTGTAGGGCTTAGGTTGGCTTTAGAGGTGTCGTCAAAGTTTAGTTTCACATAGATTTTTATTAGAGCCTTCCATTTTGTATTCTTGTGAAATATGGAATTTTAAGGGGATCTTAAAATCTGAGTAATATCCCACTTATTGAGGATTTATAAATCTGAAGGAGAGGTAGGTTCTTTATCTTAGGGGGGAGTTTTCAAGCTTTCTAAAATGGTCTGGAAAAGGCAGAGGAAGAAACCTTTTAATTGGTATCTTTTGTTTAGGAAGAGGCCATCATTATGAGATTTCTAAATACACCATAACCAATGGGGAAGCATGAGGTACCATAAGAAGTAAATGGAAGAGAGATTATAGGGAGATTTCTATTGTAGTATGAGATCAAGGACTTTTTTTGGTTTGACCTAAGTCAGGTTGAATCTACTAAGGAACTAGTTAAATAATGTCAAGATGAAAGGACACTCAAGGAAGAAGTGTTGAACTAAATATTCTACAATATGAAAAATTGGGCATCTATTAAGGATAATTAGTCCTCTTTAAGCTAGGTTGTCCATCATCAAAATTTTATCCTGTGCTAATAGCCAAAAAAAGAAATCAACTTTAAGAATCAAATGCTTCACCCATAAGTTTTTCTAGAAGTTCCATTCACATTCCAAATTAAGATTGGTGACATGTCCTAAGGCCACCAAGTATGAAACATTATCTTCATCCTAACAAATGAAATGGTATTCCTTCTAAATGGAAGGGATATGAACCTAACTTAATGATGATTTAAGGATCTAAATAACTTAAGATTATTATAGTAAGAGTTCTTCATTGGGGAAATTTTTCCATCACTTTACAAATTCCTTCATTTCCCAATAATATTTAATCTTGGGTAACATATTTTATTGAGGTCTCTATACAACCCAACCCAAATACTTTGAGTGGAAAGTAGGAGAAAAGAGATCTAGGCATATTCCTAGAAGTGAATTTTATCACCATTACCAATTTTACATAAAATATGTTTCTTTAGGAGATCTTTACAGTTGGTTATAGATTTATAAAATGTTGATCCATTTGCAGGGCCTTATTCCCATAAGAAGTCATCTTCTTCCACTCCTTCCAATTATGTATCTTTGATAGTTCTTTCCTACTCACTATTTTACATCATTAGTCACTAACCCATTTTAGGGAATAGGACTCTGTTCATGACTTGATACTTCTCAAGACAAGAACTTTTTTTACTTTTGAGACATAAAATATTTCCCACGTAATGAGGTTTTATCTAAATATTTCCTAAATTCCCATAAATAAGAATTATTTTGTCTTTGTTCAATTTTAGTGGCTATTTTATAAGGCATTATTTAAATAGACATATGGTAAATAGGAATCCTTTGAATTAAGGCCTTGAGAATTTGGTATTTCCCTACCTGAGTAAGAAGGTGTCCATTCTATCCTACCAATTTTGTTTAGATATGATTAATGAAAGTGTTCCAAATCTCATAATTCATTTCTCCTTCAAAGAGTGTGATGCCTAAATGGCTTATCAGTAGGTTACCCACTTGATAGTGAAATATTTTGGTGATTCCTTTTTTATAGAGGGGTGGGGTGTTAATGAAAAAAGAGATCTCTTTTTAATATTAATACACTTATTGTAAACATTTTCATTTTTATTTAAGATGGATTTTAATTTCTTTGATTCCTCAATAGAGGCATATCCTAAGTTGATGGAGTCATCAATGAACTATTTATGGGTGATAGGATCTATTTTAAGAGCCACTGAGATATCTTTAATCAGTCCTTATGTATGGACACTCCTTAAATTTTTACCCAACGTTTATGATATAATGATAAAGAGGTAAGCGGAGAGGGGCTCACCCTATCTTATTCCTCTTAAAATAGTAAATAAACCTTTTTGAACACCATTGAATATAAAAAAAGGTTGGGAGTGGTGATATAATTATAAATAATGTTCTTGGTATTTAGGTTCAAACCTAGCTTTTCTAGAATCTACGTAAGGAAACATTAGGAGACCCAATCATAATATTTTGACATGTCTAACTTGAGAAACATGCCCTACCTTGAAGATCTATAAATAGAATGAATGAAATGATGAATCATAGCTATTCCATCTATGATTTATGTTCCATCCACAAAGGCCCCTTATTGATCCCAAATGAATTTATCAAGAAGGGACTCCATGCATTTTACCAAGATAGAGGAGAATATTTTGTACGTGGTGTTACAAAGACTAGTAGGCCAAAAATATTTAATATTAATGGCACCCTAATTTTTTTGAATCAAAACCAGGAAAGTTTTATTGATTTCTTTGAGGATAGATTTAGAGTGCAAAAATTATCTAGCAGCTTCTTTGACCTCATGGTGGACAAGATCCCAAAAAATTTGGAAGAAAAATGGGGGAACCCATCAGGTCCCAGTGCTTTGGATCCCTCCATTAAAAAGATTGCACATTCTATTTCCTCATTTGAAATAACCATGATAATGGAAACATTATCAACATCTATGAAGACCTTATCAAACTTATTGAGAGTGGAAGTAACCAGATGATCATTTGGTACTCCTTCTTTCAAGAGTATATTCCTAAACATGATAATTATATGGTAGGAGATATCATCTTCATCTTTGTTGATAGTCCCATTTTCCATTTACAATTAGGATATTCTTTTGATGTTCATATGCCTTGATGTATAATGATGGAAGAATTTTGTATTCATGTTTCCCTTATTTAGCCATATGCATCTAGACTTTTATTTCCAAAAGGCCTCCTCTTTTACTTCTATGTTATGAAATTGACACAGGAGTTCTTTTTCCTTGGAAGCCATGAGATCATTGTAATTACCAGAGGCACACATCTCTTTAATTATATAAATTTCCACTTTAAGATCCTTTTTATACAAGAATATATCCCCAAAGATTTAATTATTCTAGATTTTCATATTAGTTTTGAGAAAGCTTTGTTTTTTAGTGAGGATAAACATGGTAGATCCCAAGATGGGTTCTTTCCACCAATATTTCAATAATTCCATGAGATTGGGATGAATAAGCCACATGCATTCAAATCTCAATGGGATACATTTGTGTTTTTATATCTTGTCACCTTCAAACACCAAGGGATAATGATTATACCCTATTTTGGGTAAGAAATAAACCCTAATAGAAAAATGGATGTCCTAGTTTAATGAGATCAAAATCCTATCCAGGTAGACTTGGATCAAATTTTCCCCTAATATTCTATTAGACCACATAAAAGGAATAACATTAAGGTATACATCCGCTAAACCTACATTAGTGATGAATTCATTAAATTCCAACATGTTTTTTGTAAATTATGTAAGGCCCCCTTTTTTGTCCTTAGGAGTAAGGGGGTATTGAAGTCAGTAGCAATAATCTAGTTCTAATTTACATAGGTCCTTTAAAAAACTAGTAAGGTTTTCCAAAGAAGATTCCTTATGGGTTTTTAATGTGGAGTGTAGATGTTGGTTAAAATCCATCTGTCATTTATATCTAGGTTTGTGAACAAAACTAAAATCTAACTATTAGACTTCCATGGTTTTAAAGGACTGCCAGGCCACCCGAGGCACCTATAGACTTAGAGGAAAGATCTTGGGCATTACTCTAGATTCTTACAACACTGGTTCTTAGGACAAAGTTAAACATTCTTGTTTCATTAATGAGGATAATAGAAGGGTTAACCCTTTTGATGAGATTATGAAGGGTCCTTTATTTCTTAGGGTTATTTAAACCCTTTATATTCTATGATAGTATTTTCATTTCTTATCTTGATAGATCTTAAGAGTTTATTGGGAACCTTTAACAATATATTTTATAGTTCATAAGTTCCTTGTGACCATCCATGGGGATTTTTGCATGGGTTTAGGAGCAACAAAAATGTTGGATTTCCTCCTACCTCTTTTATTTTTGGAACAAGAGATAAACCCATAATCTAAGGGAATGTCTTGGGGGAGAGAATTTTAGAGAATTTCTACCAGTATTTATAGGGATCTAGAGAATTAAAAAAGGGGAGAGGTGGGTGATTTGGGGGGGAGATCTGAATAGACAAGCAAAGAGGGGAATTTTTCACATAATGGCTTGGGTAAAATCTAATAGAAGGGAAGGAAGGCAAGGGCCCAAAGATAGGGGAAGGGGAAGGGAGACGGGGAAGGTGTTGTAGAGGAGAAAGGGGGGGAGGGAACACATGAGATGGAATATGGAAGGGAATATAGATATAGGCCTATATTATGGAGGGAGAAAGGGGCCCTAGTCTCAAGGGAGGGGATAAACAAACTAAGGGGGAGAGGCACACTTATGAGGGGTTGAAAGAGTCTATATAATATACAAGGGAGGAAGATAGGATAAGGGGGAGAGAGGGGGAAGAGGGAGGATTAAGGGTAAGTATGGGGAAATGGAGGTGGGAATGGGAAGGGGAGGCATAATTAGGGGATGGGAAGGGGTACCCCTAGGAGGCTTGACTCACATAGGGACTCCAAACTAGCAAGATAAAAAGGATGAGTGAAATGATTAAAACAAGGAGTACTTCTAATTTTACTAGAAGTATAAGGGCATAGAGAGGCTTGAGGGGAACAAATTATGAGAGGGTATTCTAGACATAAATCCATTTTTGTCACTTTTCTCCTTATTCCTTTCTATGAGGTAGTGGTAGAGATCTAGCCTTTTTTTAGAAAATCATAAAGCATTTGACTTAGAATATTACACTGTTAAAAAATTATTGCATTATTTTCATACATGGTGTCTTGGATACAAACATCATAATTAGAATTTATATTTATCTTGTGTAGTAGGGGATTATTGGTAGGGAAAAAATGTGAACAAAGGTAATAACCATTCTTTGATAGTCACTAGGTTAGTTTTAATAGGTTAACACAAGGCCCTAACAATCCATGTGATGACTTCTAGATACTAGTAATCCAATGGTATTTTAGGGAGGAGCACCCAAATTAGAACATAATATATGTCTATGTTGTTGATGCTCAACCCAACCTTCCATCTTCAGACAGAGATGCTCACCTTGCCCATAAACTAGGGGCCTTTTGAGAGAGCCTTGATGTAGTCTTCTTGTAGAGAAAAATTTACTAAGAAGAAACCCCTAGCTAAAGAAACCACCTCCATATGAACCTTTGTGTTTCCATATTTCTTTTTACCATTTATAGAATGCATCAATATTCAGGCAATAGTCATTTAACCTAGAAAGAATCAATTTGGTGAGCTCCACATTAGCTTATTCTATAACAAGATCTAGAATAGGGATGAAAGTTTCATTGTCATCTTCTTTTGGGAAGATCTATAAAATCAAGGAGTCCTATCCCACTAGGATTTTTCATTTGACCAAGTTTGCCCAAGAGATTTTAGGATCATGAGGATCAAAGTTTTCTAGGACAAGACCTTCATTATCTAGTTATTTTAGGGCATGACCCAATATTTTTAGAATATTATCTAGTAGGAAATTTTCTGGTGCATCCCATGAGTGGTGTCATGTAGGGCCACATTAACTTTAGGTGGATTATTTTCAATTCCTTCTTTTGTCTAGGCACTCCAAACATGACCGTTATGGTTTTCCTACATAAGTAGAAATTTAAATTGTTGAAGATCATGTACTACATCCATGTTGCTTAATTAAAAAGTAATAACTTAATATTAATTTATTATTACATGTGTATTATTGACATTCATATATAATTAGAAAATAAATCCATATTAATAATTCTTTGTTTTAACTCTAATGAACACTAGGGGAAATAACCTAAAGCACATTTATTTAAATAGGGACACAAAGGATTCTTAAGTAAATTCATTCTAAATAGTAAATTTATAAATCTAATTGGGATAAAAATTGTATCAAATAGAAATAGTAATAATTTTAACAAATAAATTTAAATGAAATGACAAAGGATAGTATAATATGACACACAGGCAAAATATTTGGATAATGAAGCTGGAATAATGGTCTATAAGTGGATGTGCAAGTTTGTGTAAAATATAGATCCATGACTATCAAATCATGGAATTGGTGATTCAATAGGAAATAATAAATATTCCTTGGGTGCATTTAAAAGATCACTAAATTATAACTTTTTCAACCTCCAAATCTATTATGATATGCCTAATATATACATGCAAATTTTTTGGATTCTATATTTTAATATTTAAGTACATTATCATGTGTCATGCAATTTTGTGTGATCACAATTTAAAATATGTGGGAATAATTTTTTTTAATATTTTATTTGTGCTTTGACCTAACCCTTAGAAATTATAGTTCAATAAGTGTACAAGTCTATCCAAATTAGGGTACTCTAGAAAGATTAGAATAAAATTCAATGAATTTATCTTGTAGATTTTAGTTTAATGTTTAGTGAGATATTTATTTACTCTCCCTAATCAAGTGAAATTATAATTATATTAACATTTACTTAAACCCTCTTTTGGTACTAGTCAATGATATCACACTAGCTTGTAAAAGGTTAAATTATCATGGTGTTAACTCTATCTCTAGGTTATAAATAATTTTTTTAATGGATTCCCTAACTTAAAATAATGGGGAAACATGTATCAACACATGTATGATTGATGCAAGTAGACCTCTTATAGGTCTACCTTATTCATAACTAGGATTATAGCCTTGTCAATTTGATCTTTATCTCAAATATGACTCTTTATATTTACCAAGGGGGTTCTTATGTTCCTTTTTATCTGGTCTATCTTAACCAACAAGTTTGTATCTCTCCTTGAGTTTAAGTTTTTCCAAAATATTACAACTAGAGTTCCTTTAGGCCTCATACATAAGTGTCATTTTCACTTACATGAAAATTAGGGTTAAATATAGACATACAATGTTTTATTAAGGTTATTACCTGATTTTTTTAAATCAATCTCAACAAATAGCTTCAAACTCTTTTTTAAGTTTAACTTGAACAAGAAAACAAGAAATAAACATTTCTAGACCATAATTACAAGTCAGTAATATGATCAATAGGATATGAATTAAGGCATCGAGGTTTATAGTTATTTAAAATACATTTAAAACTTAATTTAAATATTTATTTAACTCCTTAAAAGGTATAAAATTCTCTAACTCATTCTATTTGAAGTTATGCTTTCATCTTTCTCTTTCAAATAGGGTTTTTAAGATTTCAATAGGTCTACAGACAGGGTAACAAAGATAAATAATTTTATAGGCAATCAAAAATTTTAAAACCACATCTAAAATATCAAATTCATCATGACACAAATCATAAATAATTTAAAATAATTTTTATTGGTTATTATTAAAGTTGTAGGACTTTTAGTACTCAAAAGCCAAGTTTTAGGCCTAGTTATAGGTCTACTAACATACAATCCAGAGTATATTTAATTGTAGGGACCTATAATTCAAAAAAAAAATTTACACACATAATACACATACTATATTATATTTATATAAAACAAATTATTACTTTACATTGATTTGACTAAAAGTTATTGAGATTTTAGTTCTCAAAACCCTAGTTCAAGGTTTATCACTCTGTGCAGGACCCAAAAGCACAAATTTGATAAAATCTCAACTTATAATGAACATAAAAAGTTAATTTTGTATTTATTAATATTTAAATAAGTTTTTATTACCCTAAAAAATGTCCTTCAGACTGAACAAATCAAAAACTATGTGGAAATGTTCCTCTTTCTCAAACTATTACCTTACAGAACATGTTTATCAACTTTTGCAACTTAGAATCAGTATAAAAGAATAATTAAAAATTAAAGAACATTAAATAAAATGAAATAAAACATTTATGAAATATATTATATGCATTAAAATCATTAGTAATGTCTCCTTTATTCATATATTTTTAGAAAGACAACTTACAACCCTGCAAACCTTCATCAACCTTCACACAGACCTAAAAACCTTTTTTTAACAAAAACACCATCCATTCTGTTCTGATCATATTATTTTTATTTCAATCATTAATCCATGGTAAAAATATTATAACTTATAAAAATATATCTCAACTTGGTTTGGTCTTTTTCCAATCCCAAAATATCTTAACCACCTATGATTTATCCTATACATGCTTAATTTTCCTTCCACTTATTTTAGATACATATTATTTAAGGTTTACATAATTGATTATGAAATAAAAAATTTATGACACCTTATATCATAAATTAGGTATTAAATCATCATTTATTAACCATACATGACCTCACCACTCACTAGACATTGAGAAAACTACTCAAAACATCCAAAACTAGTTTGAAAATTTAAATTTGTTGGTTTTGGTGAGAAATTTAAAAACTTGTATAAAAGAAAAAAATTTAAACACATAATGATATAAACACCTCTAAAATTACCTATCATATCTTATAAACTCAAACATAAAAAAAATTAAAATAACATGAATCATAAAAAAACTTTGTATTATCCAACTATGATTCTACAATCCTATCTAAGACCTAAAAATCCAAAAATATTAAAATTTGCATAAGTCTTGTTGATGATCCTGAATCAAACTACCCAAGTGGGAAAAATTTGAGATCTAGATCAAATGTAGGAGTTTAAAAATTTTATTCTTCTTCCTTGTCTTAAAAATGTTTCCTCTCTTTCCATTTGGTCTTTATCCTTTGTTTCTCTTCTCTTTCTTTTTCTTCCTTCCCTACTAATCCTCTCTTCTTGGTTTTTGTCCTCTTATTTTACTTTGTCCTCTTGGTATATTACCTTATACATTCATGTAATTTATATTTATTTTTATCTCCTTTTTGAATTTATCTTTTATTTCTTCTATCTCTAATTAATCTATAATAATCTTCACTTAAACTTTTGTTTTCAATCATCACTCCTACTTTTGCTTTACAGTCTCTTCCTACCAATTCTATCATGGCTTCTTCACATACTCCTTTAGAAATTTTCTTCCTATATATTTCAATAATATTTTTTTATTGACAAATATAAAATGCATCTATTATTTTTAAAGCATGATGGGATTTATTGGTGTCATCACTTACCTTCTCCTTGACCTTGAATTTTCTTTCTCCTTCAACTCTAATGGATTTTCAATAACCTATTTTTATTTTAGGGTTGATATGCCTTTATCTTGATCTCCTTGGAAATTATCATGATGAAATTTCACTTTCTTGTGGATTCATTTTTCCTCTTCAATCCTTATCTCCTTAACTAAATTATGGTCATAATGACATATGAAAATATTCCCTTGTTTTTGCTTACTTGGCTCATATTCTTGTGGCCTCTTTCCTTGACTTGCCTTTCTTAGATCTGTATTCCTTGTCATATCCAATTATAATTGGATGTCATTTTAACTTGGACTTATTTTTGAACTAATTTTGTCCTCCTCCAAACATAATTTCTTATTCAATTTATCCTCTTTATGAATAATGTTATTGTCCTTCTCTTTATCTTTCTCTATCATGAGGTTTTGAGTTTTTTTTCTCCTTCTCTATATGTTCATGGATTGTCTCTTATAATTTCATTGGTTTTCCTACACAATGAAAATGCTTAGTACATACCAACTCATATTCATGGGACCTAATCATCTCTTCAAGGATATCATGATCCTTCCCATCTCCTCTTTCTTTTAGGATCTCAAGTCCTTACTTATATTCTCTCTTTCTTGAGTGATCCTCAAGTTTATTCCTTGACTCTCTTGGTACTCTTTCCATATATTTAGGCTTATCCATATGCATTCTCAGTTTGTACTAATGTAATGACCTATTTTCATCTATGTTTTGTTCAACTTTGACTTCTTATTCCTTTGGCCTTGATGTTGGCCTAAAATATTTTTCACTCCTTAAATCTTATTGAAGTAACTTCTCTCTGAAAGGTTATTCATCATCATTATTCTTATATTTAATTTTTCTCTTGGCTACCCATACTTATCCTTTCATCTTCTTATATGGCATTATGCTTGACTTATCCATGACTTGAGGTCTAGAACTACCCATAACTTCCTTTTTTTCTCTTTGTACAAAATTTTTACCATCTCCTTTATTTCCTATCACATTCTTAACATGTTTTTGATAACCTTAGAGTCCTTCATTACTACACCCTTAACCTTTGGCATGTCTAGGGATATATCTAGCAAGATTATGGTATGCATAACCCTTTTAAATATTATTCTACATTTATCTATACATTCATATACTTAGTATCTCAGCTTATGCATGACACATGTCCTTGTTAGACTATATATATGAATTAGGGTTAGTTATTCATCATAATATTTGAGTATTCATTCCTATTGTAAGCATTTATGAGGTTGACCCCTCAAAGTAGCTTATCTATTATTCATAATTACTATTATATTTCCATATCATTATGATATATTACTATAGTTCTACTTATTTGGTGAATTAATATCATTCCAAGTGGTATCAAAGTGTCGATTTGGGCCATAATCAGGTCAAAAACCATATACCTTAAAATTTGGATATATTTTATAAATGGTAATGAATTTATCTACATTATTTTTATAGAAATTATGAAATAATTCAAGTTTTTAATTAAAATTTTATCTCATTTGGATTTATTTTTAATAAATTATCACCATTTTAGGGGTTTTCATAAATTTACACTATAGCTCACAATTTGTAGAATTTTTAAAATTTATTTACATTTTTGGAAACCTTGGAAAAATTTAGTTTCAATCTATTCTTTTATATTTTTAATTTGAGGCTAAAATATTTAAAATAATTTGTGTTCAAATTTGGGTCATCAGGGCAAAATAAGGTTCACCATTAAGCCTTTGTATGGCTAGTACTAACAACCATGAATGGGGGAAAGGGAAAGGCACCCCTAAAAATCCTTTAGGTGATGACATTGAGTTTAAATTATCTAATATGATTTCTCAAATTTGTCAAATATATATGGTCTATTGTATAAGGATGTGTAAGTCCAAACTCAAATATCAACAATGCGAGGGGAGATTAATGGCGTGAATAATTAGTTGTATAAGATCATGACACAATTTTTACCATTTCATTTCATTTACCACTCAACAACCCTCTAATTTTTCCTTCTGGTACTCATATTAATACTAACACCATCAATATGGGGGTAAAACCAATGTTTTCAAAAGTAGATTTGCATAAGTTTGATGGTAATGATTCACTCACTTGGATCATTCAAATTTAAAATCTATTTAATCTACACCAAAATCCTAGATCTCAAAAGGTAGTTGTGGCATCTCTATATATAGAACCTAAGCCATTAATTTGGTATCAATGATTTTGTGCTCAAAATAAAAAGACCGATGCTTCTATTACATGGTCAGTAGTCTTTGATGAACTGATGTCTCACTATTGAGATAATGTTTTTGAAAACCAATTTAACCAATTAGCCAAACTACAACAAATAGGAACAATGAAACATTATATTTATCAATTTCATAATCTATCCTTATGTGTGGAGGATATCATTGACGCAAATTGATTTTGTTATTTTTAGGTGGACTAAAATATAGAATTCAATTGGAGGTTCATATTTTTAACCCCAAAACTATATCTAAAGCTATAGCAATGGAACACTTGGTATAAGAAAAAGAGATGATGAAACATAATCCTTTTACTCCTAATCAGGTACACACCTTTTAAACTCCATCATAGCCTTAAACAATGATATTGACATTGTAACAAATTGAGGAGAAACATACCAAAGGTTTGTGTTATGGTTATGATAGAAAATGAAGAAAAGGTCATCTATGTTCTAAAAAGAAGTTATTTTACATTAAAGGGGTTGACAAAGATGAATAAGGTGAGGAGGCATTTGGTGAGGTTTTGTAATGATTGGATGAAGCTATATATTTTCAACCTATTATCTTCTACCATGCCCTTATAGGTATTTCTACTCCCTATACTCTTAAGGTGGTGGGTTTCATTAAAATACAAAAATTTCATAGTGTTGATTGACTCAAGTAGTACACACAATTTCATCAACAATAAGTTGGTTGTTCATTTGAATTGTTTCATCTACCCAACCCTAGAAAGTCAAGTCATGATTAAAGATGATGGAACAATTAGTTTTTCTAGAAAATGCCATAGTATTAAGTTAGAAATGAGGGACTATTTTCTAGATTCTACTATGTTTTATATTCCTATGGGTGGGACTGACATTATTTTTGTAGTATAATGGCTCACCACATTGGGTACTATTGAGAAGAATTTCCATGAACTATTCATGCATTTTTATTTTGAAGGAAATCTAATGGAACTAAAAGGATTAAGATTTAAATATCCATAAATGGTTAGTTCACATTAGATGACTAAGATG
Source organism: Torreya grandis (assembly GCA_037957365.1). Lineage (NCBI taxonomy): Eukaryota > Viridiplantae > Streptophyta > Pinopsida > Cupressales > Taxaceae > Torreya > Torreya grandis. The sequence goes on along the minus strand of JARHVA010004719.1, from coordinate 545,663 downwards.
GTAAAAATGTTACTAAAGGATTTATGGCATGCTTATTTTCTATTGATGTTCAAAAAACTGAGTCTACCCATCTGGAGTTACAACAAATATTGGATAATCATTCAATTATTTTTGAACCCATGCCATAATGTCTTCCTCCTAGCTCTACTCATGATCATTCCATCAAACTTATTCTTGAAAGTATGCTGACCAACATCAAACCATACAGACATCTTTATGCCCAGAAGTGTGAAATTGAAAAAATGGTACAAGAGTTGTTGGGGACAAGAACCATTCACCATAGCAAAATTGAATATTCTTCTCCAGTAGTCATGGTGTGAAATATGGATGAAAATTGAAAGATGTGCCTAGATTATAAAGAGATCAACATGTTCAATATCAAAGATAAGTTTCTTATTTTATTAATTGATGATTTTTTAGATAAATTACATGGTGTTATTTATTTTACCAAATTATGTATTCACTTTGGGTATCATCAAATCTATATCCATGAGTAGGATATTCCTAAAACATATTTCCATTACTCATGAAGGCCATTATGAATTTTTGGTCATGCCTTTTGGTCTCACCAATGCACTATCCATCTTTTAGATTTTGATGAATATAGTTTTTAGGCCATTTTTGAGAAAGTTTATACTTGTGTTTTTTGATGACATCCTTATTTATAGAAAAAATTAGGAAGACCACTTGCATCATGTGAAACAGGTACTCTCAATTTTTGAAAAACATATGTCATATACTAAACCATCAAAATATGCTTTTCGAGTTTAGGAAGTGGAATATTTAGGTCATATTATATCACATAAGGTAATAAAAAATGATCCTAAAAAAATCTAAGCCAGCATGGAGTGGTAGATTCATAAGACACTAAAGTAACTAAGGGGATTTTTGGGGCTAATTCATTACTATCGTAGGTTTTTCAAACACTATGGTAGTATTGAAACACCACTCAATTTTTTTTATTAAATAAAGACTCCTTCCAGTGGATTGATCTAACTACCAAGGAATTTGAACAACTAAAAATGGTTATGTGCACCACCTTGGTACTGGCTAATCTAAATTATTCTAAAACTTTTGTGGTTAAATGTGATGCATCTAGATATGGTATGGGCTTAGTATTCATGTAATAGGGTAGGTCAGTTGCCTTTAAAGTCACTAATTGAAAGGTAAAAATAATCCCAAACCCATATATGAGAAAGAGATGATGGCTATTATACATACATTCAAACAATAGGGACCTTATCTATTGGGCCATAAATTTTAGGTAATTACTGATCATGATAGCCTTAAATAATTTTTAGAACAATGGTTATCCTTCTATAAACAACAAAAATAGGTGACAAATATGTTAGGTTTTGATTTTGAAATAGTCTAAAAGAAAGGAAAAACAAATGTGGTGGTTGATGCATTATCTAGGTGAGATGAACCAATTGAGGCATTGTTATGTGCCATGACCACTTGGTAGGTATAATGGCTCAAGAAAGTAAGGGTAAAATGAGATAATGAGACTATTACCCATGCATTGATTTAGAATGTATACCAGGGTTTAGATGGGATCAAAAAATTTACATGGAAGGGGAATGCATTATGGTACAAAGATTTTATCCATGTTAGAATTCTCTTCTCAAACAAAAAATCCTTTTAGAACTTCATGTGTTTCCACTTGGCAAAAACTTGGGAGTTTTTAAAACATATCATTGAGTCAAGAAGGATTTTTTTATAAAGGAATCAAGGGGGATGTAAAAAAATATTTGGCTAAATGTATTATCTTTCAAAAAAATAAATTTAAAACCATGGGTCTTTCACAACCTTTATCCACCTTAATCAATGATGGGAAGAGGTATCTATGTATTTCATTACTAGGTTACCATGATTTGAAGGTAGAAATTTTATCATGGTTATTGAGGATAGCTCAAAAAGTATGATCATTTTTTTTCTTTATCTCAACCATTGGTGGTCAGTATAATAGCTTCTACCTTCCTCAATATAGTTCAAAAATTACATGGTACTCCCAAGATTATTATTAATGATTGAGATCCCATATTCACTAGTAGTTTTTAGATGGAATTATTTTTATGTTTGGGAAACCAATTGGCTCATAGATCATGCCATAATTCTCAATACAATGGAAAAATTGATGTATTCAACAAGTGTTTATAAGGGTACCTTTTTTGCTTTGTGTTAGATAAATAGGATAAATGGGTTTAGTGGTTACCTTTGGCTAAATGGTGGTATAATACTTTAATGCATAGTTCATCCAAAATGTCTCCTTTTATGGCATTATATGGATACCATCCTTCATTCCTCACTTCACCCTTGAAGAGCCACCCAAAGGTGTGTGTAGTGGAGGTACACCTTCAACATCAATAGGAAGTCCTTGCTAGTTTACATGAAAATATAGCTTTGGCCCAAAATCACATGAAGCAATAGGAAAATCAACATAGGAGTGAGAGGAATTTTGAAATTGGTGATTGAGAGTTTGTTCTATTGTACCCATATAAGATGTCTTTAAAAAAATATAAAAAGTAAAATAAGCTATCTCCCATGTATTATGGCCCTTATTAGATCTTACAAACAATTGGTAGTGTGGCCTACAAGCTAGAATTTCCTCCATCCACTCACATTCATCTAATATTTCATGTATCTTAAATTAATAAGGTCATTTAATAGAGATTTACCACTCAAATTGAGTTACTAGAATTAGATGAGGAAGTGAAGGTTATTCTTGATCCTGAAGAAGTCTTTCAAATACACACTAAGTAGTTATGGTCCAAATTGATTATTAAGTATCTAATCAAATGTAAGAATATGCCTTTTTAATATATTAATTGGGAGGATGAATAATTCATGCAAAAACATTTGAGATTGCTTCAACATTTAGAACAACATTGTTTTGAAGGGGAGGGGCATGCTACACCCTTAACCATTGGCATGTATAGGGATATATGTAGCTAAATTGTGGCTTACATAACTATTTTGCATATTATTTTACATTTCTCTATGCATTCATATACTTATTATGTCATCCTATGGGTGTCACATGGCCTTGCTATACTATATATAAGAGGTAAGATTAGTTATTCATCATCATATTCAAGTATTAATTCTTATTGAAAACATTCAGGAGGTTTCCCCCTCAAAGTGGCTTATCTATTATTCATAATTCCTACTTTATTTCCATATCATTGTTATATATTGCTATATTTATGCTTATTTGGTGAATTAATATCATTCCATTCATCATACTCTTTATTTTTCTTGATCACTTCATGATCATGATTTAAACTAAAATTATCCTTCTCCTTCACACTATATGCCTACTCTTTGCTTTTATTTTTGTCATGATTTTTTGATGATTCCATTTATTCTCTTGTATCTTCGATACTTCACTTGGCCTTGCCTCTTTCATTATTAAGTTGTTCCCTTTAGCTGATAAAATAGTACCTTCTTATCTTGAGTTATTATTGAGGTTCACCTTTGATTTAATTCTTTACCTTGGTCCTTCTTGACCTATATTGCCTTATGAAATGAAAATAACTATCTTATCAAAAGAATTCTCATCCTCTTGACTAAGGATCACTCTTTGATTTTGTTCTTTATGCTTCACATCAATAACCTAATTTAAAAGGTTCTTTGGAAAATTGTTTTCTTTGTTTACTTTAAGTTTTGAGAAATCAAATTGAAAAATATCCATGATAACTTGTATACCTACAATCACACACATAAATACATTGTTATATTTATAACATTTAAAAGAGTTTGGCTTCTCAATGACCTACTGCATTGGTATTGTTATTCTCATTATTTATGTTCTTGAAAACACCTCTTTTTTGTACACTTATGTCCCCTTCAACAAAGATTTCCTCCAAAGATCTTCACCATATTCAAATTATTATGGTGAATTCTAGAACACTCTAGCCTCATCATCAATTCCAAGCTCTTTTCAAGAATCATATGATATATTTTATTCAACTATAATAACTATTTTCAACTAGAGTAGTGCCCCCTAATAAGGTTATTTTAGGCCTTCCCACTCAGGTGATATCATGGGAACACTCTAAGGCCATGGATTTCCTATATTTGGGGTGAACCTCTAGAGAGGATCAATATCCCCTAATGGATCACATAAACTAATGCACATGAAAGGAAAAATGATAAGGAATACGTGAACACAAAAATATAAAGAAAAAGGGTGGTGATACACCTAGAACAATAATGACACCATCTATCTTATTGGGTTTACATAATGGAAACATTAGGAACTACAACATATGTGAATCAAACACGAACCTCCTAGCATAAATGTTTTGAATAGAGGTGTGATAATATATAATAAAATTAGAAGGAAAAGCCTTCATCACACAACTAAAATTACATAAACACAAAAGACACACAAACTATGACTTGTAAAAGAGAATTCACTTTCATAGAGGTGAGGTGAAAGTAGACACAATCAAAAGGGAAAAACACTTCACCATGATGAGAGGATCAAAAAATCATGGAATACACATAGTGTAAGACATAGAGAGGGTAAAATTAGTTCTTTATTGATTCAAAGGCATAGGATCAAAGTAGAGATGTTAAGGATGGATCAATTTATGCAACATTTTTATGCTAGAAAGAGTCCCCTTAACAATAAAACATATACCTAATTATATAGGAAAAATATCCAAATATTGGGGTTTTCATTAGATTTTCCCACTAACGAGGGAGTTACATATTCTAATGATGATCAAGGAGGGGAATCAAAGAAGAGGGAAAATCTCCTCAAGATCAACAATCCTCCTACTTTAACTGTTTGTCAGGCCCTTTCGAAGCCTACAACTTTTATTTTTATTTTATGCTCCAATCAATCCCAATTATGCACACCATGTATTTTCTAATAATTCCATTCAAATTCCATTGAATCCCACAAATTTTCTACTATTTATAATTAATATTCACCATGATTTTGTAGATTGTTCCACTCAACAATTCATTTTGTGAATCAATTCAATTACATAGTTGATTCATCAATTTTAATGGTTGAATGCATGAAATAGGCCATCAAATTTGCCTCAAATAGTGATAATACAAAGGATATCAAACTCCTCAGTGTCATGTCCTAGTTATTTATCTTCTTATTGCTCACATATGGTATTTTATTTGTTCACTATGAAACTATGACATTTGGGGCATGAGGCACTTCTTGGTTGGGTTGGGCTCTCCCAAGCTCTGATAATTTGATCTACTACATGGACCACCTCTGGGGTGATAATTAGTAGGATCATTCCATGAGGCATCATCCCACTATCCCACTTACCCAAGGTATTTTACATTTGTATAAATTGATCTAAGGATGTGGGTTGCTAGGATTGTAATAGGTGGAAGCATCTCACCTAACTAATTTCTTAGGGATTTTATGGTGTGGATTCACTAGGGAAGTTTTGAATAAAATACCATCTTTGAAAGGATTCCTACACATGTTTAGGGTTGCTAATAGAGTGACACATGGATCTAGGTAATCTTTAAAGATAAAAAATGGCTAAGTGTTGAGAAACCCTTTATAAATGAAATGAAGTTGTTGGTTGATCCACATCCCTTCTCAGGGATACGTCTCCCTAGTCTTTTATTGGTATCAAAGCGTGGCCACTCTAATACCAATAGAAGATTGGCCATCACGCCAAAATCTCTAGAGTGATTTGGGTCCTCTTCCAGATCCCTATATGGCCAGCCATGAAGTACCTGAGGTGATTCTTGGTTAGACACGTGGTGTGTGATGATCACCTCAGTGGGGAGACATATCCCTGAGAAGGGATGTGGATCATTGGTAGACCATCATTTAGTAATGAAGTGATATTTCACCATGTGGCATAATCCTACTCACCCTATCTCTGAAAAATATTACTAGTTGGTATAGAAACATCTAAGAGATCAGGTCACCAGGATTGTGACATGTAGAAGTATCCCACTTACCCATTATCTAACAAACTTTTATAGTTGTATGGATGGTTCCAAGGCCCTGGGTCATCAATATTTGACCATGCAACACCAACCATAAATTGAAATAAATGGATGTCTTTTGAATAAATGGAAAGGTAATACATGGCTCTAGGAAAAATTTGAACAATCAACTAGGTATTGAAGCCTTTTTCTCTTTGCAATTTTAGCTTGGACTTTCTACTTGGACAAATTAACTTTGGTTCTATATTTAGATCAAAATCTATAACAAATTTTTAACAATTCTCCCAAAGATGAAATGGATTAGCCAATCCTTTGAAGTCATAGGAATTATTTTTTATCACTTATGTTCAGAACTTGACTTCAAAACTTGTGTTTGAAAATTGGTATTTGATACTCTAGTTTAAAAATTATGTTCATAACTAAAGCTACAACAAAAATTCAAAAAAACTTTCCCTGAAGACCAACACTTAGCCAATCTCCTCAAATCCTTCATAAATTTTGTTTAGAATTTGTGTTATGAAACAATCTTCACTACATTTTACCTAAACATTTTATTTGAAGACCAAGATCATTTATTCACAAACTTTGTCAGAATAATTGTTCTAGAGATCTAAACCTTTAGAAATTTTGTCTGATTAAAATATCTAACAAAATCAACACACTTTTTACAAAGAGAAAAAACATAGAAGTTCTTTGACATTTTTAATCAAAACTAAAGTTCAAACTCCTCTTTTTAAAAGAATGAAATAGATTCTCTAAAGACATAAACTATGAAGGCCATCCTAAAAAATATGATAAGTCATTTTTTGGTCCTCAACATATGTTTTTGGAATGAAATTTTGAACTCTCCTTTAAAACATTTTATCCAAAGACTAAAAGATTAAAAATCGTAAGAGACTTAACCATTTTTATATGAGATCCAACTGGAATTTGAAGAACCTTACCTTCTAAAATCAAATATTTGAATTTAAATATGTTCTTTCATGGTGACCAAAAATGGTCAAAATTATTGGTGACCTATACAAGATTCTCTCATGCTAGGAATGAATCCAATATCCTTCAATCAATCCATTGGGCATGGAGTCATAGGAGTATTTGACCCTTGCATTCTAAAAACACCACCTTGTTATAACTTCTACTTAGCCTAATGTTGAACAAATAAAATGAACTGATATCTACCTTTAAAAAAAGAGAAAGAACATAAAAAAATAAAAATACCAAAGTATCAAGGAAAGAAGAATTGAAATAATGTGCAACAACACTTAGAAGGAAGAAAAGGGTAGCTAAACTAGTATGTAAAAACTAGAAATCATGGCCTGAAACCTTCCAGAGTAAAAGGAAAACATTCAAAATAGTATTCATGTGGTGGACTAAGATTGTGAATAAGTTGTTGCTAGATTTTTATCTAGATTGGCTTAGCTTCCTTTCTATTTTCTAGCCTCTTTGTCCTATCTTCAAGTGAACCAATAAAAACAAAAATTTATCCTATGAACATAAACTCTTCTTATGGATCAAAGCTTACCTCATGTTTTTCTTCATAAATAAATAAAATCTCTAATGTGACCATGATTTGATTCATACATACAATTATAACTTCAGCCTCAAAAATTTCATTTAGACTCTGCTCCTAGTTCACTATGACATTTTAATGGATGCCATCTTGTTTGTTCACTAATATAAGCAGCTCATGCTCTTGAAAGAGTTCTAAATAATGATCTCTATCTCTATCATGCTCTTATTTAAGTGTACTTAGATCAACCTCATCCTAACCATGTTATTCTATCTTGATAGCCACTTCATTAGTATCCTTTCTTGAAAACACAAGTCTTCTATCTAAGATTGAACAAAAAAGTTCTAACTCTTCTGAAAAGGAAACTTCTTCATTGGGGAATGTTGGTTTGAAATCAAGGTTCAAGAAGAATTATTATATCTCATCCCAAAATATGTCTTCCTCATGTATACTAAAATAACTTGATCTTTCATCCTTCATATAATTACTTGAATAGAAATCATAATAACCCTTTGCCCAATCATCAAATGAGATATCAAGAACCTCCTAGAAAATAACAAGTGTCAGGACTAGACAAGTCATCCTTTGTGGCTTGTGACTTCATATATGGCATATTGGAGTCATCTTCATTAAATTAATAATCTTTTAAGGCTAATATATTATGTATATTCTTTCTCCCAAAATCACCATCTTCCCAACTCAAGAGAAAGGGCTCAAACTATGTCTATTTCTACTCTTTTCCTACTTGTGGGGCCAATTCAAATCCCTACCTATGAAGTTATGATGCATGTTGAACCATGAGAACTTTAGGAGTGTCTACAAAAATATGATTTTGCATGTTAGATGGCCTAAGATATGGAATATGAGATTAGACTTGTGTAGTGCCTTGGATGGGTTTCATAGAATAATAAGCCTTATCAAAGGATTGATAAGGGATATTCCATTTTACTTGTTTTTTAAAGGCAAATATCTCATTACCAAGGCTTTGGATGAATTATTTTACCTCCTATAACTCACTTGGAGTGACTGTAGGTGGAATTAATTGGTTGGATATTGGAGGAACAAAGGATGAAATGGGATGATTAGATGGGGGATCAAGAAATAAAGGTATAGCGGAAATTTTTTCCCTTATAGTGAGCTCATATGCATCTAGAAGAGTGTTTCTACCCATTGATTAAACCATGACATCAAGATCACTACCAAGAACCCTTAAGAAATATAGGAAAGTATCATGGGTTAAGGGTTTAACCAATGGTAGGATCTTATCCCAGGTTCTCTATAATATAATATTGAATTTAGTTATAAGCTCATGGGACTCTAATTTTATGGTAGTGAGCTGATCTATAGGGTTAATATAGTCATTATTGTCTTCAAATTGTCTATACAACCAGCCCTATATCATTCCAACCATAGATATAATTTGGCATTGAACTCCTAAACCATTTTAGAGCCTTACCCTCTAATGAATATGTAAGGAGCATAACTTCTACATTTTACTCAACAACATGGTGGACTACACATATGTTATCTATACCATGGATGTACTCGACATTGGTAGTAGCATCATCACTAGTGAAGTATGATAGGCTATTTAAGGGTTGCAATTGTGATACCATCATACTAATAAATAGTTAGGGGGATGCCTCTATTGAAAGGAACAAACATATGAGTACTTTGGATAACCATTGATAACCAATAAGAATTAGACCTCTTTTTTGAATAACCATGCAAAATTAACCTGAAACTAGGAAGATTAGAGTTGCTAGTTATTAGGTTTATTTAAAAGAAGTAAAAAATCATGAATATCACCTTAATATTGGTCTTTGATAGTATTTAATCACTTAGACTCATTAAACCAATAGATGTAATACTTGGATTCACCATGATATTGGATAAATTACCCTAAATGGAAAGATTCACTAAAGAACACATCAAATTTATTCAATGGATGATATAAGGATCATCAAACCATCCCATCAGGAATGCCAATAAATATTTTCACCTAGATTATGACCCCTTGAGAAGGTTGTTTTAGACATTCTCATTCAAGTGATAACATGGGATCATTCCATAGCTATGGGACACCTATATTTGGAGTGAACCTTTAGAGAGGGTTGGCTTACCCTAATGGATCACTTAAGCTATTACACATGCAATAAAAAGGGAGAAGGAATACATAAACACAAAAATAGAAATAAATGGTGTGGTGATACACTAGAACAATAATGAAACCCTCTATTTTCTTAGTTTGAATAATGGAAACCTTTGTAACCATAATGTACATGACTTAAACATGAACATATTTGCATCATTGTTTCATACAAATGTGTAAGAATCTATAATAATGTTAGAGGGAGAAGACTTCATCACATAACTAACATTAAATAAACATAAAAAGACATATAGACTATGACGTGTGAAAGAGAATTCACTTTCATGGAGGTGAAGTGAAATTGGACACAATCAAATGCTAAAAACACTTCACCATGATGAGAGCATCAATAAATCATGGAATACACACAAAAATCAAGCCATAAAGAGGGTAAAAATATTAGTTCATTGATTCAAAGGCATAAGAGCTAGGTAAAAAGGTTAAGGGTGAATCAATTTCTTTAACATTTTTGTGTTGGAAAGAGTCCCCTTAACAACAAAACATCTACCTACTTATATAGGAAAAATGTCCAAATCTTGTGATTTAAATTGGCTTTGGCCACTAACGATGTGGTTACAGATTCAAATGATAATCAAGGAAGGGGATCAAATAGGTGGGAAAATATCCTCAATATTGGCAAGCCACTTCATCATAACTGCCTTTTAGGACCTTTCAAAGCTTATAACTTCTCTTTTGGCTTTTATCTTCTACTCAACCCCAATTATACATGTCATGTATTATCTAACAATTTCATTTAGATTCCATTGAATCCCACCAATTTTATTCTAGTTGGATTTGAGTTGTACCATGATTCTATAAATCAAACCACTTATTGATTGATTCTATGAATAAATTTGATTAGATAATCAATTCATCTATTTTGATGGTTTAATAGATGAAATGGGATGTTAAATTTACCTTAAATAGTGCCAACATAGATGTCAAAAAACTCCTCAGTGGTGGGTCCTAGCCACATGTCTTATTCTCACTCACTCATGGTATTTTCTTTGCTCATTGCACATGCTTGACATATAGAACACATGGTGTTTCTTCGTTAGTCCAAGATCTCCTATGATATTAAAATTTGGTTTGTTACATGGACCATCCCAAGGTCATGGAGTAGCAGGATCATGCCATAAGGTATTATCCTTTTATCCCACTTACCTAGGGGATTTTACATTTATACTAATTAATCCTTGGCTGAGTCACCAAGATTGTAACATGTGGAATCATCCCACCTAACCACTTTCAAGATGTTTTGTTGATGTGGATTCTACAAGGAACTTTTGAATAAAATACCATGTCTTTAAAGGACTTCTTACACAAGATTGGGGATGCTAAGAGAGTGACACATGGATCTAGGAAATGTTTAAAGAGAAATAAAAATGACTAAGTGTTGAGAAGACCATTTTTAATGAAATGAAGTTATTAGTAGACCATCCTTTGGAAATGAAGTGATATTTCACCATGTGGAAACATAATACTCACCCACTCTCTAATGAACATTATTGGGATAGTAGAGAAATATCTAGGAGAGTGGATTACTAAGATCATGACACATGGAATCATCTCATTTAATAATTATCTAAAAAACTTCTACAACTCCATGGATGGTTTTAGGGCCTTGGGTCATCAATATTGTGACATGTGGTAATGGGAAATTTTTTGTATAAATGGGTAAGTCTTTTAAATAAGTGGAAAGTCAACATGGGGCTCTGGGTGAACTTTGAACAATTGACTAATTGCCAAATAATTTTTCTCTTCATGATTTTATCTTGACCTTTCTACTTGGAAAAAATGTCTTCAGCCTCTTTGTTTAGAACCAAATATCTGATTATTTTTTAACAGTAATTCCAAAAATTGAAGGACTTATCCAATATTTTGAAATCTTTGAAATTCTTATTCGACATGTGTTTGTAAATTGAGTTCAAAATTTGTGGTTGATAGTTGGTCTTCAACACTATAGTTTAGCACTTGTGTTCAAAAATAAAGCTATGCAACATTTTTCAAAACACTTTCCCTAAACACTTTCTCCAAATACTTTCACCAAAGACCAACACTTAACCAATCCCTATGAATACTTTAAAACTTTCATTCAACATTTATGTTTGCCAATAAGATTCACTACAATTTCCTCAAACATTTTATCCAAAGACCAAGAGCCTTTCTTCACAAATTTTTTCAAAACATATTTTTTGAAGATCTAAACCTTTATAAATTTTGTCTACATAAAAGATTCAACCAACTCAACACAATTTTTCCTAAGAGTAAAAATACGGACAAATTCTTTTGAAGTAATTTGGTCTTCATCATTTTATTTAGAATTGAGGTTTAGACTCCTCTTTACAAAATAACTAAACACTTTCTCTAAAGAATTAAATCACAAAGGCCAACCTAAAAAATATGATAAGTCACTTTTTGGTCTTTGGTATATGTGTTTGGAATGAGACTTCTGAATTTACTTTGCAACATTTTATCCAAATATCGAAAGCTTAAAAATGATAAGAGATAACCATTTTTATGAGCACTAACTAGAATTTGAAGAATATTCCTTGATAAAACAAAATATCTAAATTTAAAGATGTTCTTTCATGGTTACCAAAAATGGTCGACAATAACCTCTTTGATTTCATCATTGGGTTGTTGTTCTTATCATCCTTATCATATTTTTCATGCCTCTACTCTCTTGTTGTCTCTTTCTTCTTTATACAATTTGCTTGATTGTCCACTTGACCACCTTATTTATGCATATCCCTATTATAATGGATCTAATTATAATAAACATTACTCTAAATGAGATAATTCCTACTTCATCTCATTTATCTCCTTTTACATGTCTATTTTTTTCACCTCATTCTTTTCTTGTATCATAATCTTCTTTGTTTTCAATCCTTCCATTTTTTATTCTTTGCTTTACCTTTTTCCATGCCTCAATCTGACTTTATACTTAATATTTAAGATTTAAAATGACTTATTGATATAATATTCACAAATAATATGAAAAAAATCAAAACATATACACTAACACATGCATGTCTAGTCCTTCTTTCTCTCTTCTTCAAGAATCTGGATTTGCTTGATATTTTCACGTTTTCAAACCTACATGGGCTATTGGACTAGTTTCATGCTACTAACCTTGAATTTATTATCATAAACCTACTCTATCTAAAGTTTTAATAACTTCTTTCTTCTTGTCCTTTCTCAAATAACTTGAGATTTTAAGAGTTCCTTCTCACCTACTCACACTCAACTCACTGTAGGGTTCTCTACCTATGTTTAATTAAGACTATGAGTTTCTTTGGTGTTTTTAATACATCCACACCTCTATGGAAAAAATTATTTAAAATATTATTTAATTTAAAATTATGTAACTTTTTCTTGTATATCTTATCCCTATTTTTTCTCACTTTATCTCTCGCCAAGAAGATTTGCTAAACTCTAATACCAATCTGATTCAAGTAGACTCCTTATAGGTCTACCTTATTCATAATTAGGATTATATAATTCTCAAATTGATATTTTTATCAATTGAAAATCTTTATATTTACCAATGGGTTTATTATATTCCTTTTTATCTAGTCTATCTTAACTAATAGGTTTGCATCTCTCTTTAAGTTCATTTTTTTCTAAAAGACTACAAACATGGTTCCTTTAGGCCTCATACACATGTCTATCATTTTTCACCTAAATGAATATTGGGATTAAATCTTATAAATAAAATATGTTTATTAATATTATTACCCTCTTTTTTTTATCCATCTTAAAAAAATAGATTCACACTCTTCTCTATGTTTAAATTGAACAAGAAAAAGAGAAACAAGAAATAAGAAACAAGGGTTTCTAGAACTTACTTATAGGTCTATAGACATATTAGTGGGATATGAATTGAGGTATAGAGGTCAATATTTATTGAAAATACATTGAAATATTCAATAACATATTTATTTAGCTCCTTAAAAAATTCTAAACTCTATAACTCATTATTTTTGAAGTTATGCATTCTTCTTGGATTCTCAAACATGATTTCTAAGTTTTTAAAAAGGGATATAGACAAGGAAACATATATAACTATTTTCATAGGTGATTAAAACCTTTAAAACCACCACTAACATCTCACATGCATAATGGCACAAATATTTTTCATGTTTTAGGTGTTTTTATTTGTTAGTATTAAAGTTGTCAGACTTTTAGTACTCCAAAGCCCTATTTTAGGCCTAATTATAGGTCCACTAACACATAATCCAAAATATATTTATTTATATATACATTTAACTAAAAAAACAAATTTAAACACACCATAAATATACCCTTTTATATATATACAAATTGTTAATACTTTCCACTAATTTTTCTAAAAGTTATTTATATTTTTGTTTTCTAAACCCTTGTTTAAAGATTATCAGTTTATGCAGGACCCGAGAGCACAAATTTGGTAAAATAACAACATATAATGACCTTATTAAGTGATATTTGGATTTATTAATACATAATTTTTTTTATCTTACCTTTAAAAATGTCCTTTAGACTCAACAACCCAAATATTATGTGGAAATGTTCCTCCTCAAACTGTTACCTTATAGACCTTGTTTATAGACTTTTGGGACTCAAAATTGGTATAAAAGTATAATTAAACACTAAATATAATTAGATTAAATAAAATAAAAAAATTTTAACATATTTTATATTTATAAAAATTGTAAATACTATATCATTTATTCATATATTTTTAGAAAGATAGATTACAACCCTACAAACCATCATCGACCTTCACGTAGACCTAAAAACCTTGTCTAACAAAAACATCATCCATTATCTACTTATCCTATTATGTTTATTGAAATCCTTACATCATGTTTCAAATTTTATAACTTATAAAAATATATCTGAACTTGGTTTGGTCTTTTTCCAAGACCATTTATCTCTTAACCGCCTATGACTTATCCAATGCATGCTTAATTTGCGTTCCACCTACATTAGATACATATTATTTGGGGTTTACACAATTGATTATAAATTAAAAAATTTATGACACACATTATAACATACCTTAGGCCTTAAATTACCCTTTCATATCCATATATGACCTCATCACTCACTATAGACTTTAAAAACTACTTAAAACATCCAAAACTAGTTTGAAAATTGAAATTTCTTGGTTTTGGTGGGAAAAGTTAAAAACTTGTATAAAAGACCAAATTTTAAACACATATAAAATGACCTATTAATACCTTATACACTTATATATAACTAATTAAGTACAACATGAAGCATAAACAAGCTTCTTATTATCCAACTATGATTCTACAAGACTATGTAAGACCTAGGAACATCAATGATGCTTTACACTTTTTATATTTAGTAGAATGACTCAGAATTATATATATATATATATATATATATATATATATATATATATATATATATATGACATGAAATTTTCATTGACCTTTTCTGGAATAAGACATACATAAACATTGAGGACATATTTGGTGATTTTTTTAATCCACATGTGGTGAAATAAATCACTCACATATAATCACCAAACCTATCCTCGGAGAGATAACTGTCCATAATGATGGTAAGAATAATATAAATTAGATTAATTAGGATCAAATTTGAAAACAATTTAATGATGAATAAATATATATGGCTAAGAAGTTAGAGATATTTTGTTGTGGTGTAAGAAGTGTCCAAAGATATAAAATATACACAAGTGGAAAAATGTGATAAAACATAGAAAATGCACAATGGAAATGGTCTTATATTAAATATGGATGTATTTATAATGTATCTAATTTTATATGAAATTTTAATAAGAATTATTTCATGCATCACATTAAACTAATAATAAATTTATGTAGTTCCTTGAATGACCTAAAAAGGATGGATGAATCAAACAATGCTTAAAAAGGACTCCATTCACATGATATGTTCTTTCTTAGAAAATATTGAATACCTTACATGAATGGCTAGTTACAACAATTATTCATTATCATATAATTCCATTAAAAATACATAAATTGAAATAATAACCAAAATAAAAAATATGAGAATATGAATGCATACACATGTTTGTGCATGATACATGCTACCTATTCTAGCCAACATACCCCTTTCTTCACACAAGTGGGGAGCCCTCTATTAAAAATACTTAATTCTAAGTTTTCAAACTCAAATTTTGTATCCTAATGAACATAATATTTCTTTGTAAATATTTGATCTCTATTTAGCCTTGGTTTTGCCAAGTATCTAACTATTTATAGTAATAATTTTGGTATTTATCAAGAACCTCTATAAATTCTAAGTTTTAAGCATAGTCGAATCCTTTTCACCTCATAAGAAGAACAAGATGATAATATTCTTAGAATATTTTTTGTACACTAACCTTTTTTTTCAAATTAAGACTTATATTGATGTTTCTAGAGTTTTAGTCTCCCAAACTCCTATGTGGCACCTTGTATAACTTCAAGAGGAGGAAGGTAAGCATCTAAATTTATTACATGGTTTATTTTTTACATAGTTTTTTTCATGTATTTCTATATGAATAACAATAAAATGGATGAACACCACATGGATTCCATCAAATTTGTTAGTCTCTTAGACCTATCATAAATGTTATAGATTTAGAGAGACCATCCAAATAGAGGAACACCACATGGATCTCATCAAAGTTGTCAGTCTACTAGACCTACCATAGATGTTAGATCCTAGGAGAGCCTAACTAAATGGAAGAACAAAACATGGATGCCATTAGATTTTTTAGTCTCTCAATCCTACTAGAGATGTTAGATCCCATTAAAGCCTAACCAAATAGAGTAATGCCACATAGATCCTATTAGACTTACCAGTCTCCTAGACTTGATAGAGATGTTAGAGCCTAGGAGAGTCTTAACAAATGGAGTAACACCACATGGATATTGATAGATATGTTAGTATATAATACATATCAAATATTTCAGAGCCTAAGAGAGCCCAAAAAATGGAGGAAGGTCATGTGGATCCCATCATAGCTATTAGTCTTCTAGACCCACCAAAGATGTTAGAGCCCAAGAATGCCCAAACTACTATTTCCATAAAAATTAGTAGAAGATGATTGAGACATTCAAAGTATTAAAATTAATGTACAAATATATATAAAAGGGTAATAAAATTATTCCACACATCACCTTACCCATATAGTTGGCAACTCATACTCCTAAAGGTCTAAAGACAAGATGTTAGGTTATGCCTAGGTGGTAGCCATTATAGAGCTCAACTAATTAATGAAAGCTATGTGGAATAAGGTAGATGATATAAAATATAACATAGGTATGAAATTAAAATGTGCCTACCATACTCTTCATATTAATAAAATGGGAAACTAAGCCCTAATTGGATAATTTAAAATGCCACATCATATCACCAAATCTAGTAGGTGATGTATATTTGAAATCTCTGAGTTCAAGTCTAGATTGGGAAATAAATGGAAATATTAACCCACCAATTAAAATTTAAATTCATAATAGGTTAATCACCAAGCACCATCAATGCACTATATTGTTTTAGATACCTATAAGTGTCAAAAGGCAAACTCATTTACCATTATTGATCCCATATTACTAGGTTTGGTTCCTCATTTTGAGTTCATTCATGTACCCTCTATGCATATATTACTTATATTTCACTATCACAAACATACAACCCTTTATACAATGGCCACTTAATCCTTAAACCCCAAAGATGAGATTGAGAATAGTTATACCACTTTCCTAAATGTCCTAACCCATTTCAAACACTATAATTAGATGTTCAAATCAATTGAGATGGTTCCCAAGAATATATCTAGTGATGAAGAGGATAAGCATGAGTTCTAAGATTCCATAAAGACATATGATAAGTTTGGATTAAAAAATATATCCAATCTCAAAATCTTCTCATGTGTTGATCTCTTTAGAAATCTATTCCTCACAACCAAGTGGGTGTATGATGGTGTTCATGATCTGGTGTGTTGTATGTGCTCTAAAATAGGATATTATATATTTTAGGGAGTGAATTAAAATACTATTACAACCTCTAAAATTAAATTACCCCTTATGATTTTGACATGGTGATCACATGAACTAACACATACCAAATATATGATGTCTTAAAGAATTGGGTAGAGAACCTAGATGTCAAATAGACTAATAAGATGGATGTAGACTTTAAATAGCATCTACACCTTTATGGAAGGTACATGTAATGGGATTACCATGTTAGACATATTTTTTGGGTTAACTACCTTTGAGTAGGCTAATATATTATGGGTACCTCTACTACACATAATCATCAAGGACAAGTATGGCATAGACCTTGGGATCATGGTTGATTTCTACTTAATTAAAGTAGTGTTAGATGATAAAGGTGAAGGGAGTTGTTATATGATGAGATACTTAATGGATGTTTTTTATGCCACCATCAGTTTTTAATACCTCTTCCTTTAGACATGGGTTCTCAAAGGCATAGTGGTCCATGTGGTTTTTAATAAATTCTATAGCCACTATTACCAAAACCACATATAGGGGATATATGATTCATTATACCTAGTAGTATATATGGCCATAAATGAGGTATCCATGACTTTTATCTCTAATTAAATTATGTAATTTATCATCCCCATTGTCAAATACTAGTATTATAGGTATGACATTATAATTTAAGTTTCTAGTCTACTTAGAGCTCCACTCCACTTACCTTTTAGGTCCTAAATTGGTTGGTAGAGAAATAAATTTCTTACCAACTAGTTGAAAGAATCTTTAATCACTATATAAATTTATATAAAAAAATATTTCCCAACCTTACCCATCACCATTAACCATAAAGTATACTGGAGTCTACCTCTATTATAGAAAATGGCTATAGCCAGATATTCTTATGCCCTAGTTAGGGAAAAGCATAGAGTTTGGGACCCATATGTTGTCATCAGGGCCCATGTGGAAAGATATAAATTTTGTATCAACATCAAATATGGCCACTAATCTAGTGATGAATATGAGTTCCATCTTAACCCTATTAATAAAAAAGAGATGCTCATGATAATTGATGCTATGAATAAAAATAAAGGAAAGTAGGTTCAACTTGGGCCATCAACCAAAGTTGACCCTTCTTACCTTGAATTAAATAAATTTTGAGATGTTAAGGTGAATCCTCCTTATATTTCAAGGAGGATATTATAAGGGGTCCCATCCCCTTCTCCTCTTTAACCCTCTTCTCTAGCTCCACCACCTCCCATGGATCATGAAACTCAAGTTTAGGTGAATCAACCCTAGGTAGCTCAAATTAAAGGTACATATTTTATAAGGTTTCACATTAAAAACATCCCAAATATGATTCCAAAACATGACCATCAATATACATCCATGAATATCCCTTCACATTCTCCCATAATCCCTCAAAAACCTATTCAAGTGGCTCGTCCCTTATTTCCCATTTTATACCCTCGATAATTTACCTAGGTGCCTCTAACTTTGGATACATAGAAAATTCTCACCTCTTAGTTTAAATTTTCTTAATCCATTCCATTAGGAAGGATCTCTATGATTCCCATGTCAGTTCTTCCATTGATTTAGATACATGTCGGTGCCCTATCTCTAATGAGGTATGTTGTGTCCAAAATATTAAGTGTACCCATATGCATAGTTCAATTAAACCTAGACTCGTCAGTAACACTTGTGGTCTCCCAATAGATTTTTTTGTCAAACCTCATGGCCTCTACCACTATAGATCTTTCCACTACAATAGTTCATACTCATCTAGTTATGAGGCCCATAAATAAACAAAAATCAACTCATATTTTTTGTTATGTACCCCTTATTCCTCCCTAAATCACTCATAGGTCACCCTTTTCCATATCCCTAGGTGTTTAGGGACTTACATTCAACCAATTGATTTTATCCTTCATGTTTAATTCCCCTCTCCTTGTTATTATTTCCCTATAGGTCAACTTATCCCAGAGTTAGTGGTAAGATCAGATGTTCCCCTTGGTTTCCCTTTTTATTTTACCTCATTTCACCCCTATGCCTCCTCCTCCTCTATTATCTCATCATTTACTCCCTTTTACTCATCCATTCACCCCTACCTATCACCTCCATATCTACCACCCCCCTAGTAGACCCTTCTACCTTAGGAGTAGCTTAAATGCCATAGACACCTAAGATGATTATGTAGGGTGATCTATAAGTGTAGTGGGATTTTGATCATACCTTAGAGAACATGAGGATGCTCACATAAATGTTCATATAATAAGGAAAACTATTGTTATAGAACATTATAGTAGAACTCTTCTCCCTCACTAGAGTGAGAACATGCACATGAGAAGAGAGAGTGGTTGAATACCTATTCTCCATGCTTGGGGCCAATCATGACCTCTTTGAGAATTTGATGGAGGATATGCAAGAGAAGGTCTAAGAAATTGAATCACAAGTGAGGATATCCTTTCCTATTGAAATGATCACGTGGGTCAAGGATGCCCTCATAAAACTTTTCTTATATTTAGGTAAGGTGGTTGAAACACTGACCAATAATAAGACACATCTCTTAAGGGTGTATGTATATCTAAAAATAATTTCTTTTGTAAATAAAAAGTGTATAAATTTTACCATGGTCATACAAAATGGCATGTTATAAAATATAAAACTCTTACCCATCTCATACCTAAGCCTTCAATTGAAATGTGGTTCACCTTGGTGTAAATGGTCATGGATCCTCTAGAATAAAGTAGGGAAAACATGTTGGCCTAATTAATAGAGGTCAAAAAATTATTATGTTTCACCTGGATGTCACCCTAATAGACAAAGGCAATTTTAGAGTTCACTTGGGTGACTTTGATTAGGGCATGAGAAGAAATGTAGTGAAGGCAAAAAAATTTGGAGCTAAGCTAGTGGTATAACATTTAACTCAATCCACTACAATCATCAACTAGGTATCAAAAGTAAAAATGTCTTTGGAGGCTCCACTCTAGGTGTATCAAAGGCTCATAGCTAAATAAAAAGTGATATTTTGGTAACCACCAATAAATTTGTCCAAGCTAGACTGAGAGTTTGACCTAGTGGTAGTCATAATGGTGGCTAAGGAAGCACAAACCCAAGAAATTGGAAGGTGAATCCTCTACAACTCATCCACATATCACTTCAGTGCCTCCCAAGGTATCATTTATGAGAGTGGAGGATATTTTTATTCCTTTTTGAATATGTTCAATTGTAACAACCTTGAGTGGCCATGATATCCAAGGATGGGAATCTTATTCTACTTGGAGGTGAGCCCCATTCTATATATAAAAGATAAATTGTAAAAATTTGTTACGGTCAGAAATTTTGGTCCCAAAATGATGTTAGAATTAGACTAGGATTTCACTTGATATTTACTCATCCTTTTGGGTTGTGAATGTCTTCCATGGTTGGCATTTTATAAATAAACTTAGGTTTAATGAATGCAAATTTCTTGATTTCTATTTAACTATTTTGTTTTTTTTGTTAATGTTGTCAATCATTTACATTTTTTGAATAGTGTTGATGTTAAATAATTACATAAGTGTGTTTTTACTAAAAGGAATGTATTAATTATAATGTACTCATTTTTATAACTCATTTATGAATCTTTCTTGTTTTATTCATAAAACATGTAATCTATGTATTTAAGTAACAAATTATATCTGAGAAATATGTATGCTATCTTCTAAAAACCCTTTTAAGTGTTAATATTTAGTAAATGAGTTATAAATCAAGCATTCCTTCTTGTTTTACTTAGAATTATTTCCCTATGTAAAGATGAGTTGGATCCCTTATTGATGGTGGGTGTCGTTATTCCCTTTATTTAATCAACTTTCTGTTGATGACTTATTTAACCAGGGCTGTGTCTAAAGCTATATGCAATAAGAAGAATCATAGCAATTTAGTAATTGATTGTAGGTATTTGTATTTTCTTTTTCTTTTTCTGTTTTGGGTGACTTTTAATGTCTTGAGGACTTCTTGGTTAAAACCTTATTGGAATCAAACTATGTGAATTTGCCAGAAGTAGACACACATTGCAAAAATGAAATAGATTACTGGAAATAAACACACTTTTGTAGAATAAAATAGATTGATAGAAATAAACACACTTTTGTAGAATGAAATAGATTGCTAGAAATAAACACACATTTGCAGAATGAAATAGATTCCTGGAAATAAACACACTTTTGTAGAATGAAATAGATTGCTAGAAAATGATTGCAAAGAAATGAGAATTTTATCTAAAACACCTTTAGGAACAAATTTACAACAAATTATAACTTTAAGGAGTTGGAAGCATTTATATATTTAACAAACTTACCTATTTCCTTTTGTGAATAAAATATAAATACTGACCAAAAATGAAGATCTTGGTTCTTTGGAGGTGTGGGCCCTTGTTCCACCTAGAAACATGATTGAACAATTTAATTTAATTTCAAAATAGAAATCACTACTTCATTGATAAAAATGTTCTGTATTACAAATGTACTAATCTATCCTTTTGTCTCTATTCTTCAATGATTTTTTATTATTTCCTAAATTCCTAGGTTTGTATATATAGATGCTTTTGATGGTTATAACTATTTCATAAATATGATGGAATTGAATCATACCCAAAATAAATGCTAAGTCAAAATGTCGCTAGATGTCCAACTATGTGATAAATGTCTTAGATCTACAAGTATGGAAATTGGGAATCTGCTCCTGATTTAATGGGATCATTGACTTGATAGACTATCAATCGTTTGGAATAGATTCTTATCAGTTCCATATCTATCCATGAAAGTTTTAAAGTTTATATACAAGATTACCAGAGCTAATTCAGATAATTATGGAGCTTAAATATAGAGTTCTAAAGCTATGTCTAAAAATGTGACAACTTTAAATAGTATGGTGGAGTTTCAGAACTAAGCTAAATTGATTCCAATGCTTCCAAAAACATGCAATCCACTTCATATTTGTTATTTAGCCTGATGATGACCTATTTTATTAAAAAACTTTAATTTTCCAACACACTTGTTAGGAATTACAAGTTTTTTTAAATGTTAGAATCACAATCAACAAAATATGGATAATTACATCCTAACTCATCTCAAATCAAAATAAAAGTTACAAAATGTAGTCAAACTTAATAGAAAGAGAGAGTAGGATGAAATCATTTATTATACATTTATTGAGCATATCCTAGCCTCATCATTTCCCCCATACTTGTTTTTCATTCCATTTACAAACTTCACTCTTCAAATTTTTGATTGTATATCCTACATTCCATTTGATTGCTTAGATCAAATGGCTGAAATTGAATATCCCAATGCTTCGATTCAGAGGTACTATACCTAGCTCCTGCTTCTACTTTTCTTTTCCATTCTGAAAATTGAGTTGGATTTTAAAGTTCTCTATTTTTCCAAGGAGATATGGGATTGAGAAGTAGAGGTGGCCTTGTCCGCATGCTTATCCATATGCTCAAGGGAGTTTTATTGATATAAGGAATCATTGTGCATAACGCTTTTGCCCTTTTTAGACTCCAGATAAAATTTGAAGGGGATATTACTTCCCTTCTTTTCAATGCCACTAGAAGAAATTCCCATCTTTTTAAACATGCATCATAGATATTATCAAAATTTTCCTTCTCATAAGAGGTGAAGACATCCATGCTTTGTTGTAAATTGAAAACATAAGGTCCCCTAAATTTGTCATTAAATGCATGGGATTGGAAATATGTAGCAAAGGTGAGTGGGTTACCATAATGAATTCTCATATAGGGACTAGATGAACTAGCCTTTGACTAATGCTTTGACTACCTTTATTTCCATGCAATATAATTTTGAATAATAGAGACAAATGCGTTAAGCTGGCTTTCCCCTACACACAAATTGATCATAAAACTTGTATTTCTTTCTAGCATAAAATTGCAGAGGTAAAATTCACAAAGAAGGTTTTTCTATTCTAGATTGGCTAAGGATTAGGTGGCTAAGAAATCATCTTCATCTTTTATTTCATGTGGAAGGCCACATGTTATCCTTGCCAACTGATAGTGAATGAATTTTTCCTCTAAAAACATGCTATAAATAGGAGAAGGTCTCCTACACACAAGCAATTTTTCACTCATCATACAAATTATTTGTATTTCCACAAGACATTTATACTTATCATTTTCCTCCTTGTAAAATTTGTCTTCCCATTCCTTGATTTCTCTTCTTCCACTAGTTTGCCTTTCAATTCTACATTAGATGCCTTGATTACACTGAGTTCTCTACATGTATCATCCCATAACTGCTTGAGTGATAGATAAGTCAATTCAGTCTATGTAAAGACTATTGACACAGAGGTCTATATCATACATTTTTCCTCATTCTCCATTAGTTGGCTTTTATTCTCTACTAATTCCTCATTCTTGGCTATGAACTAGTTTGTTAATTCTTTAAGGACCATTTCTTTCTATTCTAATTTGAGTTTGAGGAAGTTCAATTCCTTATCCTTTTCTGAGATAATGAGTTCTACTCTGGACAAAAATAGACCCTATTTAATCTACTAGTTTTGTTCTTGTTTTTTTCTAAATTGATAAAAAATTCTCTTACCAGTTCATCATTATATTTGAGAAATTTCCTCAAAAACTCCAGCCATCTGACGTATTGAAAGATAGTTGCTACTTCTTCATCTGCAAGGATTTGGGTATCATTTTCTAGTTCTAACTTCTTTTTTACTCCCATGATTCATTTTTCTTGAATCTTACATAGGTTAGCTGAAGATTGCTTCTCTTATTAGTGGAATTGATGATTTTGGCTAAGGAACTAGTAGATTCGGTTGTTGATTTAGTGAATTCAGTAGTAGAATTACTATACTTAGCTATAGAACTTAGCAATTTTGATTGTGTAACTATTGTACTCAATTGTGGAACTGATGGACGTAATTAACTGTATCTCTTTTGAATTTTTTTTAGCTAGCTTTTAATTTGTTGATGAAATAATAAGAATGATTCTTTATGACTATCCATGAACTCATTCCATCATTAATATCCTTCTCATGATTTTTCACATTTCACCATGATGTACAATAGATGACTCATCATACTAATCTTTTAAATCAAGTCTAATGACACATGCAAACTTTCAATTTAACCTTTAACAAGTTAAAAACATAATTACCATCCTTGATGATGTAATCCCTTCATCATGATGACTCATCATTCCTAAAAAATGCTTAGAAAAAAAAGCTAGAATAAAAAAAGTTTTATTTGAATTAGCCATTTATTTGAGAAGATCAACCACCATCACTGGTTTTGAATTGATCTTTTTTTGAAGAAGAAGAAGAAGAGAATGCCATTTACTAGTTCTCATCCTCTTCCCTTTATTTTGGATGTTTTCATCTAATTATTTGATCATTTTGGATGAACTGGGTTCTTTCATATGATCAAATTCTTTGTTTGCTTGAATCTGCTTCAATAATTCATCTTTAGTAGGAGGCTTCCTATAAAGTTTTAGCTTGTGTCCATTGACCAAGAGTATTCTTCTACTACCATCAATGGGAAGGAACTGGATAGAACCATTTTCAAATATCTGCTTGATTTGATAAGCTCCTAACCATCTAGTTCTTAATTTGATTTTAAATTGTTGGTACTTTAAAATCAAATAGTAATGCCAAGTCTCCTACTTTGAATTGTCTTTCCTTGATATGTGAATCATGCCATTACTTCCTTTGACCTTGGATTATATCTATCTGGTGAAGTGCTTCCATTCTAAATTCATCTAATTCATTGAGTTGAAGGATTCACTCCTTTTGAGCTACATCTAATTCAATTCCCACCTTAGCTACTGTCCTCAATGTCTATAGTTCAAACTCAATAGGCAATAAGGGATTTTTCCCATAAACTAACTCATATAGTGAAAACCATGTTATGGTTTTCTAAGTTGTATTTTAAGCCTAGATAGCTTCAGGTAGTCTTTTTACCCAATCTCTTCTTTTAGCTTCATTTTTTTTAGTGATGATGTTTTTTAATTCTCTATTTGTTACTTCAACTTGTCCATTTGCTTATAGGTGATAGGGAGATGACTTCCTATGATTGATCTGATAATACATTCTGAAGGCCTGGATCATATTGGACATAAATTATGGTCCCTAGTTTGAAATTAATCTTCTCAGTGCTCCAAACTTTACCATAATTTTGTGCCAAAGGAAATAAACAACTTCTTCTTCAATGGTATTTGTTAAATCCTACACTTCTACCCATTTTGTTACATAATCAGTACACACAAAAATGTGCTCTTTTCCCTATGAAGGAAGATTAAAGGGTCCAATAAAATCCAATCCCCATATTTCAAATAGTTCAATCACTACTTATGGTTGTAGTTCATTAGCAGTGGTTGGTTATCCCATCCTTTGACAAGGATCACACCGCCTAATATATCTTTTCACATCTTTGTACAAAGATGGCCAATAGTAACCAGCTCCAAGTATCTTATGAGATGTTATTTTCATTGAATAGTGTCCTCTACTTGGTTCATCATGACATGCTTGAAGGATGTCAAATATTTCATCTTCTCTTACACACCTATGTAAAACCAAATCAGGACCACATTTAAATAGCATTCCTTTTAACCATTTGAATTGTGCACTAGTTTTGTTTTTTTTTTTTTTTATTTATAGTGAAAGAATGAGGAAACTTCTCTATTGCAAGATAATTTGCCATGTTAGTGAACCATTGTGTATTAGCTAAAATAATAAATAATTATTCATCTGGAAAGTTATCCTTGACTAGATTGTGCTTCTCTGTAGTGGTCAATCTTGACAAGAAATTAGCTACCACATTAGTTTTTCTTGGATTGTCCATAATGGTAATATCAAATTCTTGTAGAAGTTATAACCATCTAATTATTCTACCTCCAACCACTAGTTTTTTCATTAAATATTTAATTTCTGAGTGATCTATATGTACAAATATTTTTTACCCTATAATGTAATGTCTAAATTTATTGATTGCATAGATCATAACCAAAAATTCTTTTTCAGTGGTAGTGTAATTTCTTCTATTGGGACTAAGATTTTTATTGAGATAGTAAATAGCATACATTCTTCCTTCTTCACCTTTCTGTCCCAAAACTACACCAATTGGGGTATTTGAAACATCAGTTTGAATGTGAAAAGGTTTCTCCTAATTAGGTCCTTGCAATATTGGGGCAAGTACTAATTTCTCTTTAATTTATTCAAAAGCATGTTGACACTATTCATCCTAAAGAAATTCCTAGTCCTTGGTAAGCAATTTAAACATGGGGGCAGCAATTTTACTAAAATCCTTGATAAAGCACCTATAGTATCCAGCATGTCCCAAAAAAGATTTGATATCTATGGGAGTTTGTGAAATAGGAAAGTCTAAAATAATCTTTATTTTATTTTGGTCAACCTGAATTCATATTTTTGAAATATGGTGCCCTAATACAATCCCTTCATCAACCATCATCAAACATTTCTCATGAATAAGAGACAAGTGATGTTGTTCACATATTGTTAATACTCTATCTAAATTTAATAAGGCACCATCAAATGTATCTCCATACACATCAAAGTCATCCATGTATACCTCAACATAGTCATTTGTTAGGTCTGAAAAAATTGCTAATACAACTCTTTGAAAGGTTGTTGGAGCATTACATAGTCCAAATGGCAATACCACGTAAGCAAAGGTATGCCATGGACAAGTAAATGTAGTTTTGTCCTGACCCTTAGTAGCAACTATGATTTGATTGTATCCACTAAATCTATCCAAGAAGGAAAAGTACTATTTACCTAAAAGGTTGTCTAAGACTTGATCTATGAATGGTAAGGGAAAATAATCTCTCAGGGTGGCTTTTTTTAGTTCTCTATAATCAACACAAATTATCTATTTTCCATTCTTTTTAGGGACAATTACAATAGGAGACTCCCACTAGCTATCTAAGATAGGGTAGATAAAACCTACTTGGAATAGTTTTTCAATTTCTTGTTTGACTATATCCCTTAAGCCTTGATTAATCCTTCTTTGAGGTTGCCTAATTGGTCTAATGTTTTTAGTATAAATGTGATGGGTGTAGATACTTGGATGAATTCCCTTCATATCTCTATAGTCCCAAGCAAAAGCTTTAGTATGATCCTTCAAAACATCAAATAGTTTGACTTCTTCATTATTCTTTAACCAGCTATTAATATTCAAAAAATTTCCTAGTTAAAGCTCAACATGTTTGGTTCCAAGAAATGATAAGCTGATTTGTTGAAAGGGTTCCATTAAGGTATTTACTAGACAGGCATGTGGTAACAACATATGATATGTAGCAATATCTTCAAAAGTTCCTAGAGGTAGAATGCTAGACAAAGGACAGTAGGAAGAGTTATGATACTTATCTTGTTGTAGGTTGAACTCTTTGTTATTGTTGTTTTCCAATAATTCTTCATCATCTCCTAATATTTGTAAAGCTAAAGCTATAGATCCTTCCTCTCCCCAAGAGAAATTGCGTTCCTCTAGAGTGAAATTATCTTCATTTGCAAAGAATTGGTGTGGTTCTAGAACTAACTGTGATGGTTCTGGAATAGATTATGTAGGTTTTGGAACTAATCCTAACTACTCCAATAATGATTGATGTTCATTTAATGAAGGATTAACCATATCATCTATTTCTCATACATGATTTTGTAATGTTATCATAGCCAAAGAAGATAGATTTTGCTCATTAATATCAGGATTATCAACCCATAATTTTGCTTGATTATCAATAAAAGGTCATGCAGAGGGATATAATGAAATTTGATTAGAATTCTTACAATTTGAAATAGTCATATCACCTGACCTATAATCAATTAAGGCAACAACTATAGCTAACCATGGTCTCCCCAAAATAATGGGATAACCAAGTGTTTTACCTTTCGGTTGTAAGATAAGGAAGTGGACTGGATATTTCCATGATTCCACCATTACTACCACATCTTTAATAACTCCTTTTGGTTTTGCTACAGACTGATCTGCCATCTGTAATATGGTATTAGTAGGTTGTATGCCTATTAATGGTAATGTTTTCAAAGTGTCCACTATCATTACATTGATAGACATGCCCAAATCAATCAAAATGTTATGTATATCCTTACTCCCTATAGAAATAGAAATAACAAGGCTTCTAAGATCTCCATAATTGAGTAGTAGGAGTTTTCCTGCTAATAAATCAACAAGTTTCCCATTTCCCTGAATAGTCTTGAGGTACTTCTTTCTTCTAGGTTTTTTAAAATATAATAGTTTGATTAACTTGTTCAACTCTGGAATATCCGTAATTGCTTTTAATAATGGTATTTCAATATTTAATCTTCTTAGTTCTTACACCAATTCATATTCCTTAAGTTCTATGGTTTCTTTAAGTCCTTTTGGAAATGGAATCTCAGTAGAATTTTTTTTGGTTCCTTATCTTTTCCTTTGTCATCTTCCTGAAGTGTAACTGTGCTAAGGGTTTTATCTTTTTTTGTCATCTCAATGATTATAATAGGTGGACTGCTAACTATTTTTCCAGATCTAGTTTGAATGTTTTTACAATCCATTGTATTTAAATCAACTAATTTTTTTGGTTCTATTTTGTATAAAGGATTTTTTTATTTATTTCTTGGGTTTGCTACTAGTTGTGCTAGCATTTGTGTTTGGACTATGTTTTCAACCTATGGATTGTGTGCTAGAGGTCCCATTATGGCTTGTTGGTTTTGATTTGGATATGTTTTCCCTTTCACATAATTATTAGGGCCCCATCTAGGTTTTCTCCAAGCATAAGGATTTCCTTGACCAACCCAAGGTTGTTACTATCCTTGAGTATACCAAGATTGACTTGCCCAATCTTGAGCATGCCATGTGGGTTGAGGGGCCCAAGGTGGCTATCCCCAACTTTTGGGTACTATTTGAGCTACCCATGGCATCATCTAGGGATTAGGAGATGGTCTTGGCACAAACTATCCTTGGTTAGGTTGTCTCTGAACAAAATTTAATTCTTATGTGGTGGATGATGTATTGGTTTATTTGAGATGATTTTTTAAGAGTGGAAGAAGAGAAAAAGTGTGAGTATCATGTTATTTAAATTCATAGACAAGGCATACTTCTATTTTATCCAAAGGACATTCCCTTATTACATGCTTCTTCCTACATCTAGGACAATACATGGCTAATGGTTCAAGTTGGGCATTTGCTTTAGCTTGCAATCCATTCATGGTGGAGGTTAATTGAACTAATACATATATTTTAAATTTTGCCAATTCATCCATCAATTTGTTCATATCTAGATTCAAATTTTTAACCATTTTCCCCTTTTTAGGTCCACCCCTTGTCCTTGAATACTTTCTATAAATTTCTATGATTTTGGCCATTCTTAATTGAGCAATGTTTCCTCTACCAATTAAATCAAGGGTTTCCCTAGATTCATCATCCAGACCCTTGAGAAAAATGGTTTTACTTAAATCTTCTTAAAGAGAAAATCCACATCTTTTACTCACAAAGAGGAATTTGTCCAAATAATCTTCCATATTTTCATCTTCTTCCTTTTTGATTTTGAAAAATTCTTCCTTTCAATTTTTTCCTCTATAATAATCTTGATATTTGTTTAGGAAGATAGTTTCCATTTTTTCCCAATTGGTAATAGATTTAGATGTTAATCCCATAAACCACCTCATTACTGCATCCTTCAAGGTAGATGGTAACAACTTCAATTTTTGATTATTTGTCTTGTAATCATAAGTCTGACATAGTGCTTTAAACTCAAATAAAAATTTGTCAGGATCCTCAGATGACATTCCTCTAAATATGGGCAAGTGTGCAGGTGAAATATTTTTCATAGTGGTTTCATCATCCTCAATCTGAATGGGATAGGTAAAGGTTATCTCAGGTCTTCTTCTAGCTTCTCGTGCCATCTCTCTAGTATTTTCTAGTCCCTTCTCCTAGTCAATGTGGTATGAGGTCTATTTTGGGGATGGTGAAAAGTCAGGAGTAGGAGGTTGACTACTCAACTGAGAATCTAAAATTTCCCTCAATGGATCTTGGGAAATAATCCTCCTCCCTAAGGTTCTACTTATTTCTGGTGACTGATCCAAAAAATCTAAAGCTGGCAATTTTTCTTCTTGACTTGTAGGAAATAATGGTGCCTCCAATTCTTGCTCAACATCCTTAAACTAGAGGATGATGGAAATTCTTGTTCAAATATTTTGGGGAGAAATCTTCCCTTGGAGTCTCATGCTCTACTCATAAATTAAGGAAAATTTATTTAATTACTAAATGAATGATTGTTTCTCTTGTTGACACCTAATTAGAAAATTCCAACTAGTGAGTCCCCGACAATAGTGCCAAAAATGATGAGTGTCGTTATTACCTTCATTTAATCAACTTTCTGTTGATGTCATATTTAACTAGGGTTATGTCTAAATCTATATGAAACAAGAAGAATCATAGAGATTTAGTAATTGATTGTAGGTATTTGTATCTTTTTTCTTTTGGGGGATTTTTAATGTCTTTAGGACTTGTTGGTTAAAACCTTATTGGAATCAAAATATGTGAATTTACTAGAAGTAGACACACATTGCAGAAATGAAATAAATTGCTAGAAATAAACACACTTTTGCAAAATAAAATAGATTACTGGAAATAAATACACTTTTGTAGAATGAAATAGATTGCTAGAAATAAACACACTTTTTCATAACAAAATAGATTGCTAGAAAATGATTGCAAAGAAATGAGAATTTAATCTAAATCACTTATAGGAATAAATTGACAACAAATTTTAACTTTAAGGAGTTGGAAGAATTTATAAATTTAACAGAGTTACGTATTTTATTTTGTGAATAAAATATAAATATCGACCAAAAATGAAAATCTTGGTTCTTTGGAGGAGTGGGCCCTTATTCCACCTAGAAACATGATTGAATAATTTAATTTGATTTCAAAATAGAAATGGCTATTTCATTGATAAAAATGTTTTGTATTAAAAATTTACTAATATATCCTTTTCTCTCTATTCTTCAATGATTTTCTATTATTTCCTAAATTCCTAGGTCTATATATATAGATGCTTTTGATGGCTGTAACTATTTCATAGATACGATGGAAATAAATTGTACCTAGAATAGATGTTGAATCAAGATGTGGCTAGATGTCTAGCTATGTGATAAATGTCTTAGATCTGTTAGTATGGAAATTAGGAATCTACTCCTAATTTAATGGGATCATTGACTTGACAGACCACCAACTATTTGTAATAGATCCTTATCAGTTCCATATCTAGCCGTGAAAGTTCCAGAGTTTATTTTCAGGAGTACCAGAGCTAATTCAGATAATTTTGGAGCTTAAATATAGAGTTCTGGAGCTAAGTCCAAAAATGTGACAACTTGAAATAGTATGGTGGATTTCTAAAACTAAGTAGAAATGATTCTAATGCTTCCAAAAACATGCAATCCACTTCATATTTTCCAACACACTTGTTAGGAATGATGACCTATTTTATTACAAAATTTGAATTTTCCAACACACTTGTTAGGAATTATAGGTTTTTTTAAAATGTTAGAATCAAAATCAACAAAAGATGGATAATTACATCCTAACTCATCTCAGATCAAAATAAAAGTTACAAAATGTAATCAAACTTAATAGAAAGAGAGAGTAGGGTGAAGTCATTTATTATACATTTATCGGTCATATCCTAGCCTCATCATTTGAAACTTTGGTATACAGTGGTATAACTATGGAAAGGGACATTACTCAATTTTGGAAGCATTAACATATTTTAATCTTTAAAGTATCCCATTTTTGCTCTACCTTGACTTAACTTTTCATTTTTATTTTGGTATCAAAACACTCTCCCTTTTTTTAGAAATTAGTAAGGTTGGACTTAGCATCAAATAATTATTAAATGTGTCTCAAAATTATAATAAAGTTTGAGTGCATCCACACATACATCAAGCCTTCGATGGTAATAATTACCACTCTTTGAGTATAAAAAAGTTAAATTTCTCAGTCCTTAGACTGAAACAACATTAGTCCTAAAATTAATGAGGGGATATATTTATCCCATGAATTATCTCCCAATTTCTCCTTCTAGAATAATCAATCTCATTAGTGCTTTCAGACCCAAGGATTTTGGGTCTGACAATAGTTGGTTTTAGGAGGGAATTAAATTTATTCAATATTGATGCTTTATTATAACATTTATTACTTTTTTATTAATTTAAAACACACACAACAATAGTTATATAATAAGGCAAACACTGATAAGTAAGTCTGAACCCACTGGTTTATCCCTGAGAAAATCTAGATCCTACTGCATGGATTACCAAGTACAAGTCTAGGTGAGGTAGATAGATTATTTCACCCCAATAAGTACATCATAGTGGCTAGTCTCATGGAAATTCTAATGAAATTGCTCAGATATTTACATAGAATGATTTTATATTGCATATAATAATAAAATATGAGAGATTACACAATGATAATTGACAACAAAAAATAATATTGGATAATATAGAGAAACCACTTCAAGGGGGAAACATCCACAACAATGCACTAATAAAAAACTAATTCACATGATGATTAAAGACTAACCACTACCTCCTATATATAGTCTACTTATCTAAGGTTATTCCATAGGCTTACCTATCTAAGAACATAGAGAAATGTAATGAGTAAATAAAAGAGTTATGTAAGCCATAAGTCGGCCACACATCCCTAGACGCACCAATGGCTAAGGGTATAACAAGCCCTTCCTCTTTAAAAAAATGTTGTCCTCAATGTTGTAGAAACTCTAGATGCTACTTCACAAATAGTTAATCCTCCCAAGTGGCATCATCACATGGCAGATTCTTCCATTTGATCAAGTATTCTATAATTACTCTAGAATATAGTTGCTTGGTGCGTCATTGAAGGATCATCTCAAGATCAAGAATAACTTTACCTTCCTCATCTAATTATGGTAATTTTTTTGAATGATAACTCTATGTCTAATGACTTTCTTTAGGAATTATAGGCCACACTACTGATTTTTTGCAAGATCTGATAAGTCCCATAATACTTAGGGGGCAACTTATTATCCTTTTTTTCACTTTAATGAAATTTATTTATATGGCTATAATTGAACAAATATATAATCACCAATTTCAAAATTCCTCTCACTTATATGTTTATATTCTTGTTTCTTCATGTGATTTTGGGCCATAGCTAAATTTTCACACAAACTTGCAAGGACCTCCTATTGATGGTGAATATATTCTTCAATTGCATGAACCTTAAGATAGAACTTCAAGGTTGAAGTGATGGATGGAGGGTTATATCCATATAGTGCAATAAAATGAGACATTTTGGAATAACTATGAATATAATTATTATACCACCATTCATCAAGTGGCAACTAATAAACCCATTTATCATGTTTATCAGAAACAAAATAACAGAGATAACTTTCTAGACATTTATTGACTACCTCAGTTTATCCATCAAATTGAGGATGATAGGATGAACTATAAGCTAATTGAGTGCCTAAACATGTAAATAACCTAGTTAAAAAAATACTATTAAAAATGGGATCTCTATCACTGACAATGATTTTAGGGGTCCCATGTAGTTTTTGAACTATATTGAGAAAAATAGATGCTACTATACTAGCAAAATATGGCTAGGATAATGAACAAAAATGAGCATACTTACTAAGATAATATAAAATAACCATGATAACATTTTGACCATCAAATCTTGGTAACCCTATAGTGAAATCCATAGAGACCTCTTCCCAATGATGGCTAGGGATAGATAAAGGCTATAAAATACCTAGATTTTTGATGGTTTTGCCTTTGTTTTGTTGATAGATCATACATTCAGCCACATATTTCTAGACATCCCCATTGAGACATTAAAAAAAACCTTTATTGATCTTGTGATAGGTTTTCCAAAATATTGAATGACCCCCAATTAGATTTTCATGAAGTTCTTGAAGGATTTTTTGTTTAAGAAGAGAATTCTTACATAAGTACAATCTATTTTTGTACCATAATGCATTACCTTTCCATTTGAAATTTTCAAATCCATTTAATCCTTGCTAAATATTTTGAATCAAATCATGAGCAGTACTATCATATTCCCATTTTGATCATGCATCCTCTAGCCAATCTTCCTACAAAATGGTTATGACACATAACAATGTCTCAACTAATTCATATTTTTTGGATAGTGCATCTACCACCACATTGTCCTTGCCTTTTTTGTAGACTATTTCAAAATCATATCCTAGCATCTTAGTTACCCATTTTTTTTGTTCTTTAGATGACAACCTTTGTTTTAAAAAACATTTAAGACTATGATGATTAGTTTTTACCTAAAAGTGATGACCCATAAAATAAGGTATCCATTATTTAACTACATGCAAAATGGCCATCATTTCCTTCTCATAAATGGGATTGTGTTGATTTTTACTTTTGAGTTGATGACTTTCAAATGATAGTGGTATGCTTTATTTCATGAGTAAAACACCCATACCATACCCAGATGCATCACATTCAACCATAAAAGTCTTAGAAAAATTAGGAGTGGCCAATACTAGAGTAGTGCACATAGCCAATTTCAATTGTTCAAATGCTCAGGTAGCTACATTAGTCCATTGAAAGGAGCCTTTGTTTAACAAATAGGTAAGTGGGCTGCAATACTACCATAATTTTTGACAAATCTACAATAATAACACGTCTCAAAAATCTTTAAATTTGCTTGAGTGTCTTAGGAATTATCTATTCCACCATTGCTTGGATATTTTTAGGATCTACTTTCACTCCATAAGACACCAAAAGAACCAAATATTCAACCTCACCAGCCCCAAAAGTACATTTGAAATGTTTGGTATAGAATTGATTTTGCACTAAAATGGAGAGTACCTATTTCACACATTACAAATGGTTTTCCCAATTTTTCCTATAAATGAGGATATCATAAAATAATACCAAAACAAATTTCCTCAAAAATGGCTTAAAAATAGTATTCATCAAACTCTAAAAAGTATATGGTGCATTTGTTAAGCTAAAAGGCATAACCAAAAACTCGTAATGGCACTCATGAGTCCCAAAAGTAGTTTTGGGTTTGTCTTCATCATGGATATTGATTTGATGATACTCAGAATGTAGATCTAAATTGGTAAAATAAAAAGCACCATTCAATTCATCTAGAAAATCATCAACGATAGGAATTGGAAACTTATCTTTGATAGTGTATTTATTGATTTTTTTGTAGTCAGGGCACATCCTCTAAGTGTCATCTTTCTTTCTCACCATGACAACTGGTGATGAGTATTCACTTTGGCTATGGTGAATGATTCTTGCATCTAACATCTCTTGTACCATATTTTCAATTTCACTTTTTTGGCATAGGGATACCTATATGGCCTGATGTTGGGTGGTGTACTACTAGGAATAAGTGTGATAGCATGGTCATGCACATGGCTAGGTGGAAGTCCTTTTGGCATGTCTCTAAAAATAATATAATGAGCATCAATTGTTTTTTTATATCAAGAGGTATAGATGGTTGAGTTGGCTATACTTTCATAAAAAAAGTGATCTATAAATCCCTTAGCACCCTTACAAAGAATCTTTGTCATGTGATGGGAGCTAACAAGCTGGGGATATTTAGCCTTTATTCCTCTTAGCTCAAATGTCCTTTATTTAGAATGAAATGCATGAATAATTCTTGAAAAATCATCTCAATAGTGCCCAAAGTGGTGAGTCACTGGACTCCAAAAATAATATTAGTTCCATCCATCAGAATAGCAAACATAGGAGAATCCAATAAGTAGTCTACCATGGCCAACTTAATACAATGACATTTTCATAAAAAACTAACAATACCACCATCTACAATCATAAACTAAAATTTTGGATCTTGATAAATGAAATATTTCAAATGAGTAGCCAACTTAATGTGGATGAAGTTGTGTGTGCTCCCAAAATCAATCAAGATAGTGACCTTCTATTTCTTAAGGAAACCCATCACCTTAAGAGTTTGGGGAGTATTAATACCTAATAGGGCATGGCATGAAAAAGTAGGCTGAGAGTCTTCAAATTTCTCCTTAGGAACTTCTACATCTACATCATGTACTTATACATCATCTTCATCATCATTACCACTTTCAATGTAAAATATCTTCTTTTTAGCATAATGATGCTCTTTGCTCCATTTTATGTCACAACCATAACACAACCCTTTGGCTCACCACTCCTCAATTTGTCATTTTGTTAATTTGGTGGGATATGTAAATGATGGTGCTAGAAAGTTATGATCATGACCAATAGTAAAAATTTTCCTTTTGACCATCTCTTTTTCTTCTATTATGTGTATAGTAAGGATAGCTTATGATATAGATGTTGGGCTAAAAATTCAAACCTTATATTAGATGCTATCTTTGAGGCCACCCAAAAAATAGATATGTCAAATTTTTCTTAGTGATATTTTCCACCTGTAAAAAGAGATTTTGAAATTGATGAATATAATCATTCATAAGTCTTATTTGCTGGATCTTGGCTAATTGACTAAAATAGTTATCAGAGACATTATTCTAATAACGAGTTTTCAACTACTCAATAAAAATAGTCCATGTAATAGGAGCATCATTATTTTTAGTTTGAGCACATAACCATTGATACCAAATGAATTACTCATGTTCCATTTACAGGGATGCCACCATCACCCTCTAAGAACTAGGGGTTTGATGAAACTCAAATTAACTCTCAATTTGGTTAATCCAAGTGAGAGGATCCTTAACATTAAACTTATGCATGTCCACTTTTGGCAACATCAATTTCATATGAGCATGGGCATTATTGAGAAGAGGATTTGAATGTTAAAGTGGAGGGTTGTTAGGCTAAAAATGAGATGTGAAGGAAGTCAATTGCATAGTGATATGTTATAATTCATTATGAACTCCATTAATCTCTTTATGCATCCCTAACACATTTTCTTGGATTACAACAAAGTCATCATGCCTCACCAAGTTTTTTATGTCCTCTTAAAGTTGAGAAATCATCATATCTAAAGTTCTAAATTCCATGTCATCAACAAAAGGAGTCTTAGGAGTTTATGGTACCCCTTTTCTTCCTCGAGTTGAAGTAACTACCATAAAAAAACCCTAAGAGGGTTTTAACCACACAAAAATATGTGTACCAATTAATGGTACCTTTGTGATCACCTTGTTAAGATGAATCCAATTATTACCTTTCTACACTAAAGTAAAATTTTTGGTACCAAAAAAAAGTGTACCGATGGAATACACCATTGAGATCATCTCACTAAGATGAATCCAACAATTGTAAGTGTGCAAGGGGAAAAAAATTCTAGCCTTTTATTAAAAATAATTTTTTTCAAAAAAGTGTTTTTAGCAATATTGTGCTGATGAAAAAAATTAATTCTTCCTAGATTGTAAGTTGTGTTTTTTTTATTTCACTACTCCCACAAGCCACACCTCACCAGATCTAGAAAAAAATATATAGGAAACTTGCCCAAATTGAAGCTCTAATTCCACTTGTAATGAAATTATTCAGATATTCACATAGAATAATTTTATATTATGTAGAATAATAAAATATGAGAGATTACACAACAGTAATTAACATCAAAATAGAATACTGAATAATATAACAAAGCCACTTCGAGGAGGAAACCTCCAAAATAATGCACTAATAGCATAATAATTCACATGATGATTAAAGACTAACCACTACCTCTTATATATAGTGTACTTGTCCAAGGTTATTCCATAGGCCAACCTATCTAAGAATACAAAGAAATGTAACAAGTAAATAAAAGAGGTATTTAAGCGACAAGTCAGCCACACATATTCCTAGACACACCAATGGTTAAGGTCATAATAGAAATAGACCTAGACATATCATAGATTCTAATATCTCATCCTCTAAATCTCTTTCGAATAGACCAATCTTAATGGATCTCCCCATGGCTTGGTTAGTGGATCAACTATCAACATTTTTTGGAGTCATCCATGACTTACCTATGAATCCATAAAGATACCTTCCTCTTTCAAACTTGGTGTGGGATGAAAAGATAAATAACATGTGATGTAGTATAATACCACCCTAATACATATGAATGTGGAATATAGATATGTGTCATGAAGGTTATTACATTTAACTTCAATGTATTTTCCCTATGATTGATTCCTTAATCTCTCTAAAAATATGATCACAAGTTGGGACTAATTTATTTATTGTTTCCTCACCTAATTTGGGCAAGTCATATACCCAATCATCACTGAATAATAGTTCACCTAAATTAAATGAGAACCCAATGATTCCATCATAAATTTCTATGCTAGGTTTCAAAAAATGTATAGTCAAGTCACCATGTTTTATCATCCTAACACACGACTAGCACTTCAAATATACAAGAATGTCTTTGACACCACCATGTTCTTAAGGTAAGATTCTAGATAATAAACTTATCAATGGTATATGTTGATGCCATTAAGGTTGATAGATATCTCAACCATCATGGTCAAATGATGGCTCATATCCCTAATATTTTAACAAACATGCCAACCTTAAACTTCATCCCTAATGAAAATCAAGATCTGCCTTTATCCCAATCACTACCTATAACTAATCAACTCGCTCTGAGTCATGCCATGCAAAACCAATACCTAGGTTTTATTAAACTAATATAATGTGAAATGGTTACTTAGTTTCAAAACCAAGTGATGTTAGTAATAGCTAACAATACCCAATCCATACCTTATGAGTCTAGAAACAATGAGTTGGATGCCATTCAATGAATGGTGAAAAAACTAAGTAATTTATTCCTTAGACAACAACTAAAATGGGTAGATATAATTATAAAATTTTGAATATTAAATTTACTTATCATAACAATCTAAAATTTATAGTCATCCCCATAGTCAACCACAACCTTGTCTAAATAGTTTTCATAGATTAACATCTATGAAATATCTTTGCCTAACTAGTGCCAAGTCCACAACATAGCCATGCATAGGGAGCTTAACTATATTGAATTATATATCACCTTGGAGATCTTCTAGAGTGAAATGGAGGAATTAAAAGGTCATCCCAAATCACCTAGAATCATCTAACCTGGTAGATAGCCTAATACTCTCATGTTGTTAGAAACCTTAGAGTTCCATAGCCATGAAGAAAATGATCCCAAGGAGAGTGTTATCTAGGTGTAGGCCTTTCACCAATTTCAAAGGAGAAACTAATCCCTTAGAAACATAAAATAATATCAACCCCTCACTTACTCAACTACTCCAAATAATGGTGCAACCCCATGAGACCATAATGAAAAGAATGACCCACCACCTCAGACAC
This sequence comes from Torreya grandis, assembly GCA_037957365.1. NCBI lineage: Eukaryota > Viridiplantae > Streptophyta > Pinopsida > Cupressales > Taxaceae > Torreya > Torreya grandis. The sequence continues at coordinate 505,711 of JARHVA010004719.1, read as the reverse complement.
CTCTAGAACAAAAGGTCCTAATGAAGACCAAACTAGTTCGAAATAAGGTAGACTACAACATATTAGAAGACATGAAGAATATTAAAATGAATATCAATCTTCATGAGATTACTCAAATAACTAAGTAACCAGACCTTCTGCTAAAGTTATTAATGGAAAATTCTACTAGGCTAACTCAGAATAAGTAAAAACTACTCATACCAATGTGATTATTCAAAAAAAAGAGGGAGGTTCTTCACTTTATTTTGACTATTATACTATTCAAAAAAAACCTATGTAGTTATCTAGTAGACTCAGGAGCTTTAGCTAATGTGATGCTTGTAAGTATCTATGTAAAACTGGGTTCAGTCCCTAGAAAGTAAAATAAAGTAGTAGTCCAACTAGATAAGTCTGAGGTAAATGTAGTAGGTGATCTTATAAATATCCACACGTAACTAAATTCTAAGTCCAAGATTCAACAATTTATGGACATCCAGGTGGAAGATATTCCCAAATCTTATATAATTCTCCTCAGTAGGGATAGGCCTAAAAACATAAATAGGTATATGGCCATTAATTTCTCCCATATGTGTTTGAGCTATAGCCAATCATATCATAGTGGATAGGGAACTAGGTATAAAGCATATGATAATTGAGTATAATGTAGTCAATGAAAAAGTGAACATAGTGTCCTCAAACATAGGGATATATATGCTAAGCATGAAACATGTTAAATATAGAGATAACAGTGAACCTAAATTATTAGGTTTATGGTCCTTTTATGTAGATGGGACCTATTCCAAACAAGGTAGTGTAACAAGTGTTTTGTTAATAAACCCACAAGGAAAGAGATACCTAGCATCATATCTGTTATAATTACTATGCATTAATAATTTAGAGGAATATGAGGCATTTTTCCTAGGTTTTTAAATTTATTTATAGTATAAGGAAAAATAACTAAGAATATTTAGTGATTTTAAGTTGGTCATTAACTAGGTTATGAGTAGATATTAGTGTAAATTTTCATACCTCAAGAAGTATAATCATAGAGAATAAGACTTAATAGAGAATTATAATGCATTAAATGTTATCCCTATCCTTAGAGGAGAAAATTAGGTTGATAAATCAATAACATCCTTATCCATGATCTTAACTCCCCTTGATGACACTGAACTACATGATTTCTCTAGAGAACTAATCCCCTATCCCTCTATCAAAACAATGTGACCAATTTCTAGGTATCTAAGGATGATCAACATATTATCCAATTACCTAATAATGTTGGATTATTTTAAGCCTAATTAATTGATGAATTAGACATAGGCAATCCCAAAGCTAAACTTGATAAATATGGGGTTATCAATATTGAAGTGAATCAAATCCCAAAGGAGATGATTTAACTAAAAATGGTGTTTGATACATTTTAATTTTCACCCCAAGTTATGAAACCCAATTTCAATAATTAGAAGTGTTAAATTATTGATCTCAATTATTTTGAAAAACCTCAAATCATTAACATAGGTCTTGATTGGATGGGCATGTAAATTTAATAGCTATTAAAGTTTCTACTAAGTGATAAATATATAATTGCTTGGGCTTATGGACACCTCAAAGTCATTCACCCAAGAGTGATCAGTCACACCATCCCCCTCAAACTTGCCTAAAAACCATTCGAGTAGTAAAGACCTATGAATCTGATTTTTGAATCTTTGATACATAAAGAGGTTCACAAGATCTTTTTTTCTATAAAAATATTCCTAGTTCACCATTCCAATTGGGTGGAAAAATTATTACATGTCTAAAATAATAATGACAAAATTAGGTTATGCATAGAGTTCTAAAACATTAACATAACTTAAAATAATGATAATTACCAACTATTTTCCCTTGAAAAAGTTATTTTAATGGTTAATATATCCCAAATGATGTCCTTTTTGGATGGATTCTCCAGGTATAATAAGGTTTTTGTAAATTTGATCAATCCAAAAAATATTTCACCATAAAGTAGGGCACATTTTCCTAAAAGTGAATATCATTTGGGTTGACCAATGCTAAAACAATATTTCAAATGGCCATGAATTTTACCTTTGAAGTTATATTTTGTACATGCATTATAATTTACATGGATCCCTTAACTATGTTTTTAAAATAAATATTAGATCATATTCACCATTTTTATAAGGTATTCAAAAGGTATAGGAAGTATGAAATCTCCTTAAACACAAATAAGAGTGTGTTGGTTGTCATCTATGGTAAGTGTCTTGGTCATATCATAAAAAAATATGGTATTTATATCGATTTCAAAATAGATAATGTGATTTATAAATTATCCTTAATAGAAATAAAATATCAAAATCTTTCTTTTGGAAGATCAATTTTGTTTGCAATTTCATTTCTAGATTTGTTAAGATTGTAAAGCCACTAAATGATATGTTAAAGTAGGATTCAAAATTTGAGTAGCATGCTAAATCAAAAAAGGATTTCCAAGATATAGAAGATGATATCATGTAAGCACCCATGATGATTAGTTCAAACTATATGAAATATTTATACATTTTTTATTTCACCTCCAAGCACACAATTGGTTCTTATCTCATGAAAATATTGTATGGATAAAAACATGTTATTGCTTCTATGAATACCAATCTCAAAGATGTAGAACTAAAATATTCTACTATGGACAAGCATGCCTATCTACTCATTCAATTTGTTATAAAATTTAGAAACTACATTCTTAGGAATAAGGTGCATGTAATTGTGCTAGACATGACCCTCAAACAAACGTTGGGTTAGAATAAACTAGGTGAACATAGAGGTAGATGGATGAAAAAATATAGGATTATGAATTGGAAATAAGACCCACCAATTTGGTTAGAGGGTGAGTTCTTAATCAAATGATAATTAAGATTGATTTAAGAATCAATATGTACCAATTATACCATGAGATATTACTATAATAGGAGTGGTAGACTCTAATCATACATTACATTCTCTATGGGAAAACACCTCTTGTACTCAATCAAACATAGAAATATCCCTTAGACTAAAGGTGACACAATACAAGATAAAAAAAGTTCTCTTTAGGAAAAATCATGAAGGCATTTATCTTATATTCTTACCAAAAGTTGAAGCCAAATAAGTAATGGTGAATTTATATGAAAATATGGACATTGGACATCCTATAAAAAATTCAATGGCACACAAGATACTCCAAGAAGGATATTATTAACCTAAAGTTTTCAAAGATGTTCATGTTAATGTTAGGACATGCCATCAATATTCAACCTTCATTAAAATGGAAACTCGTGATATAATGCCATTGTATCCAGTTATAGAAACAAAACTATTTTCCTAATGGGGTTTATATTTCATGGGGTCAATAACCTCAACTCCTCATAAGGCCATAAGTTTGTTCTTACAAATACAAATTACTACACAAGATCTATAAAGGAGGTGGTGATAAAGAAAATCACTAAAAATGAAGTCATCAAATTCATGGACAATAATGTGAGCACCTAGTTCAAGGCCCCTATCTCATTATTATGTGATAATGGTCCCATGTTCCAATCCATAAAGTTTATTGAATGGAAATATGATAGAAATATCACTTTAATATTTTCATCCAATTACCACCCTCAAAGAAATGTATCAACATAATCAACTAAAAATAACCTAATCGATGCCATCAATAAGTCTATAGAGAAGAAGCCCCGAGGATGACATTCATTGCTTAAATTTTCTCTATGGGCCAATCACACCATGCATAAGCAAGCACTTATAAGATCACCATTGCTAATAGTCTATGGACTATATATGTTTCTTTCTATTAATCTTAGACTCCCTACCTACAAGTTTATGAAATAGTACATAGATCATAATGATAAAGTGGACTCTAGGATTTTGGGCATTATTCAATTAGAAGAAGCTTGGGATGATTTCTTATTTAAATTTAGTAAGCATTAGAGAACTATCAAGTGATGGTTTAATAATAAAGCCAAGGTCAAGTCATTTAGTATTTATGATCTAGTATTGTTATGGGATAAATCCCATGAAAAGAAGGGCCATCAATATAAGTTTGACCCTCTTTGGATCGGACATTACTAGATATTTGAGATACTTGGGAAGAATGATTTCCACCTCAAAAATCTCAAAATTAACAACCTACCACTACCTATGAATAGACATTTCTTAAAGCATTACTTCTCAACTACCCCTTCTAATGTAGCTTCAAAGTAAATTTAGCAAGGGTGCTAATGTATATATTAAGCTCATTTGATTTTCTTATGTGTTTGATTTTTGTCTTATGTTTTGTTTTCATTGTGTTATTTTCTTACAATCCTTGTCTCACATCTTGACCTCGATTGAATTAGAAGATAATGAATAGAATGAGAATTCCTATTTAGGTAGCTATCAGTGGGTGATAACCCCTCTAAAGAGAGACAAAAGTGTGAGACATATAGTTTAGGATTTGAAAAATTGAAAGGAGATTTTTCATTTTCAAATAATTCAAAAGTTATCAGTATTTATTTACATTTTAGAACTCAAAGGAAAATGATTCATTACAAAATAAGTGGATTTTAGAATAGATGCATTTCTTGTAAAAAATCATTAGACTACACTCAATAAAAAATACTAACGAAGCATGAAATCACTTAAGTAGTCTAAGATTATCTTGTTATTTAGAGCTTTGTGAATACCCTTATCATCCATGGCTTGGTATCAAACCCTTAATTGATAGAACTAAAAAATATTTTCATAAGAAAATTTTAAAAGGAAAGACTAAAATAAAAATACAAAATCTAAATTATGAGTCATCCTCTAAATGGTTATATAGGAAATCTCCATCATAGGCTTTATATTTTGGATAACATTAGATAAATGCCTTGAGTGGGAGCATAGGTATCTCTATCAAGGCTATAGACACCTAGATCGTAGAAGAGTAATTTTCATACCATTCCCCTCCAAGCTATTTAACCAATCAAATCCCCTTTTAAAAGTTTGAATGTCTAGCTTGATCTAAAATTGTCTAAGTGAAATATGAATTGAACTAGGTGGAAATTCATCACCTCACACATATTGATGGTATTTTGTGGGAATGAAGCCTACTATATCACTTTAGGAAATTGAATTTAGTGCCTTATTTATTTGTTTATGTCTATGGATTTTATTGTAGTCTTTTTTTTGTGTAAGAACAAAGGTTTATATCTTAGGTTATAAGTTCTTAACACCATTTTCCCCATGGAAGTTGTTTATCTCAAATTTAGTTTATTTTCTTGGAATAGAAGAAGTAAGAAACTAAATGTGGGTATGGTAGAAGAACCTATTTGTTTGTACACACATGATCTAGATGATTGTGAAGAGAGCCTCTTTGTCTTGGGAATAATGACCTATAGATAATAAAATATTAAAATAAAGGGGTTGTTATATAGATAGCAAGGTGGATTGCCTAGCATGAGCTAGATCTAAGAAGCATGAGCTTACTACGAGGCTGTCAATATGCTCTTTTAGAATAGTTAAGTTGTAATAAATAAAGATGAATTACTTGCATCAAATGACAAAAAGACTTAAAAGGAATGCAAGAGGAAATAAATTCTTAATAAATAAAATAGACTAATTATATCAAATAATGGGTCAATATTAATTATAAATAGGTCAAGTTAGATTTAGAAAATAGGTGGGGACTTTGTGAATAAGAAAAATGTCATAAAGTGGAATTTAATTAGGGGTAAGTAGGTTGAAATAGCTTGTTGTTATTTCCTAACATAGTGACCATCAGTGGTTGGGATGACCATCGATAGTTATGATGACTATCGATGGTTGAGTGACCATCGGTAGTTGAAGGTGACCATTGGTGATTATGGCAACCATTGATGGTTCTTGTGGATTTTGGGTATGATAAAAAAATGGTTTAAAAATGGATATAGTAGGATGTTGGAGGTATATTTAGGGTTCTAGGGTTAGAGGGTAATAAATAGAAACTAAATTATTACAACTTGAAATAAGAAATATACATAGCTCATTATCTGATGGTTGAAGGTAGACTGAGAAGAAATTTGGGTAGAGTAATAGTGCCTTTGGATAAATAATAACTTTGAAAAAGGTTTGGGTCATTGTCATAGATGTTGATTAACTAGAAGAAATACATACAAAATAAGTTCTTGATGAATAAATTATTGATATCTTTTGGCTTGATTTTTGGATGATTGATCATTAGATCGATTACTTGAATGTTGATTACTTAATTCCTAGATACTTTTTCACATCCTTATCCCATCCTTTTATGGGTAAAATACATGGAATTATATGTTTTATAAAGGGTGAAACTTGTTACAAAAATTTAATTCTTGATGCATTAGCTCACTGCATGAATTAAATTATGATGTGTTTAGGTTCGCACATAGACCAAGTTTGAGTGTTATAGTGATAGGAACCTGACCATCGATGGTCAAGGTGAATGTTGATGGTCATAGTGACCCTTAGTGGTCATGTGTCAAAGGTCAAAGTGGGGTAAATAGGTAGGTTATTGAGTTGGTTTAACTAATTAGCTTAACTTGATAAATGATCATGACCAAATGCTAGGTAATGGTCTGATCTAAGGGTGTTTCTACATCTAAAATTATCATGTGTAGTTTTCTAGTGTCTAAATTTTATCCCTTTTTGTTATGTAATTTGTGTTACCAAGATGTAAAACAAAAATAGATTACAGGTCAAAGGTTTAGTTTCCTCAAGTATGGGAGGAGGTGTTTCCACTAAAATTAGGAGTTGATGAGGTGAAATCAAATTGATAGTGGGTTTAACAAGTGGTTCATGGTGAGTCATGAGGTTGATGACAATGGTGGCTAGGAATTTAAAGTGAAAACATGCACATAAAATACAACTAAGTATAATAGTTGAGATTATTAATATAATAAGTTATGATATTTGGTAAAATAAAAGGTTGGTTCTAAAAGTATTGGTGATGGGGTAACCAAGACACAATGTTAGGCATAGCTAATTGGGTTAGTCTATTGAGTCTCTTAGACAAGGCTGGTGTTTTCATAGGTATCCAGAGTAGTAATGCTCTTGGTAAAAACACAAGTGGTCTAGTTGTATGAGGTGGTGTGAATTCAAATGTTCAACATGGTATGTTGGTTAGTGTGTTCAAAAAGGACCAAGGTAAGGCCATCATAAAATATGCTATATTTTAGGCCAAAATGGCCAACATTGATGTAGATGTGGTTGGTAGGGTAGTTGGAGAAGGTAATCTCTAAAGGGTGATATTGAGGTATTGGTCCCAAAAATTTAAAAGTTGACATCCTAATCATTAATAGTCAAGGGTCCCAAAATCAATTGTTGATAGTCACCCTAACCATCGATTGATAGCAGAAAAAACCTAAAAGGTTAGAGGTTAAAAGTGAAAAAGGTGAGTCATTTTCACTCATTTTACTTTTACAACTTTTGACTCTTGATAGTGAGTGCTTGTGTCATTGGAATTTGGTGTGAGAGTACTGATAATGTAGTTGCTAAGTGGTTGATTGGGTAGATTTGATCTAGCATGAGACCTAGGATGCAAGGTAGATAGGGGCATGACCAGGAAGTAAGACCCAAGAATGAGGTAGGAGCTACACTAAATTGATAGAATATATTTATTTTGGTAGCTTAGAGTCAAATTTTGTTGATTTGTGATTGGTTTAGGATGGTTTTGGGTTTACCATAGGTATTTAGGTTGGGTTTGGTTTTTTTTGAAATGTTTAAGAGAAAATGAATTTTAAATGCTGGAGTAGGTTAGGGGAGGGTAGTGTAAGTATTGGGTAGGTGTTTTTGTGGGTAGGATAGGGTTGGGATTTTCCACCAGTGATCACAAAAAGTGATCATTAATGGCCATACATGACCATTGATGGTCATACTAGGTTGTTGATGGTTGAAAAATGTAGGCCAAATGGGTATCTGACCATCGATGATCATAGTGACTATCGATAGTCGATCAAATGGCTAAGGTTTGTTGAAGTAAAGGTTAAGACCAGTGTTTTTAAAAAAATGTTAAGTCTAGGGTAACTGGGGTATGAAGGTAGGTTTAAAAAATAGGTTGATGTAGTTTATACAGGAGATAATAGGTATTATTAGGTAGTTTGGTAAGGGAATTTTTTTTGAATGTTCATGGGTAGAGTAGCTTATATAAAAAATAAGTGTGTTTTGTAACAAATTTTGTAGGCATGAGATTAGATCTAGATGTGGGATCAGGTTCTTTAGATCTTTGCAAATATCTTTCAAGGGATGATGAATGAGGACTACACACAAATGGAGGTGGTCAGCCTAAGAGTGATGATGCATTACCAGCATGTGTCATGAGATGTAGTGATGATTATGGCCCTCATCAAGAGATGGGATATGGACATGAATACCTTTCTCCTTCCAATTGGTGAGATGATTATCTTGATAAAGGATATTCACAAGATCACATGGTTTCCCATTTAGGGGGAGTGAATATATGACATAAAGAGGGAGGAAAGGAATGAACACATGGATCTTCTATATGGTGAGGATCAGGCATCCACTAGGTAGAATGTTAGAGGTTTTAACTATAGACCTTTGATTCAAAGGGCTCAAGAGGATAAGAGGTTGATGATGATGATGATGATATGGATCTCCTATTTTTTACTTTTAGATTCAAGTAGTGGGAGGTTTCCATATTTATTTTTGGGAGTTTTGGTGGAGATGTTACTAGGTCAGATAGTGTTTGTGTGGGTGCCTATTTTTTTGGTTCAAATATGTAGGGAGCTATGGTCATTTTGAGTTCATAAGAGGTATGGAATCAATGTGGGGTTCATGCTACATTATTGGGCCTATGATCATATCTGGGTTATGAGACTGATGGGGCTGTCATGGGAGGTATACTCTTAGATGCACTTTAGGGTAGGTTTCATGTGGTGGAAGAGAAATTATGCACTCATGGGAGATAGAGGAGGAGTATGATATATTTATTGGACTAGAGGGTAACTAGAGGCCTTAGTGATTGGATATGTGGTATGGAGGTTATTACCAACTTTTTGAGGTAGACCCACTATACTTGGTATATTTTCTCAATACAAATATATAGGTGGAGTTTTAGGAGGAGAGAGGGTGAGACTAAGGTCATCTATTTTGATAAGGTTCATATATAGTTTGACCTAGTATAGGGGATTTTAGATCTATTATTGAGGTATAAGTAGGAGGATATTGAGTTTTTATTTCTAAATCTACTACTAGTAGAGGTCTTTCTTAATTATGAGGAGTTACCTACCAGAACAAAGATTGATGATGCAAGTTTTGTTGATGGCTACCCAGTGTGGTATCATGTCCTTTATGTAGTGATATATTTTAGATGGGATGATGTGGGTAGGTAGGATATAGATGTGGACCCAACTAGTGGGGGTTCATAAGTAAGGTACAAGGAGGTGTCCTTAATGTATAGGTAGTGATAAAGATATTATGCTCAAGTATAATTAGCCATAACATAGGCTATAATAAATAATCTATAGGGTCATCTAGAAATAGTGTAGGGTTAGGTGGTGGTGGTGACAAGTGAGAGAGATGAGGCTAGGACTATGCTAGCCTTGGTGACCTAGGAGAGGTAAACCTTGAGACAAAGACGAAAAGGAGATATAACACCAATAAGACCATTGGGTAGTATCCCAATAGCACATTACATATCCATGATTGTGGAGTTGCAATATGAAGAAGCCATAGTCCTAATACATTATCCTAATCAGCCCTAATGGGGTGAGTACATAGCCAATTTGGTAGGTGGTGTAGGTATTATGACTCTAGGTTAGTGGAGTACTTTTATGGGTGGATAGGTAGGCACCTTAGGGGGGAAGGAATCAAACATAAGTGGTGATTTATGGGCATAGGATATGATATGATATGAATAGATGTATATGATTTTGATGCCATCTTACAAGATGATGTAGCAAGATGTATATGTTTTAAAAAGAGAGAGATGCACATTTTTACATGTACTATTTTATTTTGATGAGACGTGATGTATATGATGTGATGATGATGATGATGATGATGATGATGTGTGTGTGTGTGTGTGTGTGTGTGTGTGTGTCTGTGTGTGTGTGATTTTATGTTTCATGGTTATGGTTTGGATGTTTATAGTTTATTATGATTATTTTTATGAGATGTAGACTCACTAGCTTAGGCATGTGATGATTATGGATGATGTTTATGATGAGTTTTTATGTTTTATTTTATACATGGTTATGATGTTTTGATTATGGTTATGGTCATCGATATTTGATGTGGTTTATGATTATGGTTATAATATTTTAATTATGGATGTGATGTTATGATGATGTGATGTTTATGTTCTTGGTATGATTTATAGTTATTTTGTTGATAAGAGCACATAAAGTAAGCTAGATAACAAAACTAGATGTTGGATAAGAGATGAAAAACACTAGACATATGTCTAAGTGAATACATGAACTAATGATGAGAGGATAAGGAGAAGGCTTAGTGCTTCTTCATTATCAAAGACAAAATAAAACCAAATTTTATATTGGCTCAAGGAATATAATCCCCTTGAATGCTTCACATTAGCATGCATTGGTTGGTAAAAAGGTGTCTTGATCACATCATGCCAAGTAAGCTTAGGAATATCTTGATTTATAGATGATATATAAAGGGTATATAGGTGATAGATGGTGTGAAGGGGATTTTAACCTCTCATGGGTTAGTTTTCTACTTCTATAGGTGACCTTAGAACCATAATATACAAGTCCATGTTTTAATGCAAGGTTTATATAATTGATGTGGGAAGTCTATTGAGGCTATACATGAAAGCTAATTACAAGTTTCCTGGGATAGATTGTTTTGATTTTGATAGGGTTCCTTTATTTTTATATTTTGATAAGTTTGTAAAGTTGATCAATGCAAGAAGTTTCAAATGATTGTTTTGAACAAATTGACATATCCATCCTTTTATCAAGTGGTCAAAATTTGTATTTGTTCATTTTGGTAGCTGTCCTTTAAGGGAGCAATCCATCCTTTTAAGAAATTTATATTTTAGGAAGCTATCCTTGAAGAGAGAAATCTACATGCTAGAGAAATGTGACCCAAATTGATATTTAGGTATCCCAAATTATTTTTATTTTATGTTTAGATATGGATAAGTCTATGTAGGTTCAAAGGTTTACCTTTATGAAGGCAAAACCTAGAGCACAAGAATGTTAATGATAGGTGAAAAGGGTGGTTTTGAGAGAAAATGATAATGATATTCCATTTGATTAGTTAAAAGTGCATCCATTAGAACCTGGGTATCTATGGAACCCATATTTAGGATTAGGCTATGACTGTCAAAGTCAATCATATGGTTCTATGTTGTAATTAGTTGTCTTCAAAGGGATATGATGAAGGTGTGAGGAAGGTGAAAATATCATAAGTCAAAGGATGAGTTTAAGTTAGATAAAGGGTGATTTTGATCCTTTTTTAATAAAAGAAAAGATGTAGGTGTGAGCATTAAGAGGCTCAAGTTATAGTTTGCCTTTAAAAGAGGACAAATGATAAGCTCTTAATCCATACTTGTGGGTTATGATGTAGGACCCAATCCAATTGAAATTAAACTTTCCTTGCTTGGTTTTCTCTATATTGGTCACATGTTGATTTTCCTTCAAGATGAGGTCTCTGATGTTAAATTCTTATTCTTTTAGGTGCTTGTTATAGGTCTAATTAACTCATTCATGATAGACATGAAGATGGTTAATGTAGTGAGGTGACACTCATTAAGTAGATCAAGTCATGCTAGATGGACTTGACGATAGTCACTCTAATAAATGATGTCTTACAAGAATATGTAAAAAGAGGGAATCTATACTTTGAGAGGAAATACCACCTATGCTTTGAAGACAAGAGAGAAAGGGGTAACACCTATATAGCTTTGAATGCTAGTGCAATAGGCCCAAAAAGTGAAGTGGATGTGTAAGTGCCAATTTCAACTAAAATCATTGACCATTTTGGTTAAGATTTTGTTTAGGGTTTTATTAGAGGCTTCAACTATCCATTTTCTTATGGATAATAAGGTGAGTAAAATCTTAAATTGATTCAAATATGTCACAAAGATATTGGGCTTGCTTGTTTTTTAAATATTTCCATTATCAATGATGATTCTATGGGGAACATTGAAATAATAGTTGATATGATGATTGATCAAGTTGAATATCTTGTCATCTTTGGTCAAGATGAGAGGGACAACCTCCACCCACTTGGTGAAATACTCATTGGAGATGATGATGGAGTGGTGTCACCATGAAGAATGAGGATTGATTTCTCAAATGAAATCTAGTCCCAATTATGAGAAGGGCTAAAATTAATTAGATACTTGAAGGCCATGAGCTAGCATCTGATGTAAATTACTATGTTGTTGACATTTAACACACTTCTCTACATAATCATAGTAGTCCTGGTTGAGGGTAGGCCAATAGTAACCAATGCGAAATATACATTTAGTGATAGCTAGATGACTAAAGTGTCCCCCAAAGATTCCATCATGTATTTCCTTGATAACATAAAAACATTCATGATTGCATAGACAATGGAGAAATAATTCATCAAAACCATGTTTGTAAATAATTCCCCCTAGTATGCTATAATGAGAGGTACTCTGAATAAAGGCTCTTTAGGCATTCCTAGATAGGTTGGGAGGATTTATGTTGACGTAGAGGTATTCAAAGGTTTGATCATACCAAATTTCTGATGGAGATTCCTCCACACTAAAAAATGTAGGGAGGTGAGATTGGATATAAGAGGGTGTGATAAAATGATGAATGGTGACAAAGAGCTTAGAATTAGAAGGTGAAGATGGGATCTAGGAAGCAAAACAAGCCATTATATATATGAATTTTTTAGTATGTCATAGAACAAATTGGATAAGGTAATGATCAAATGATGCTAAGAGTACATTTAATAAGTATTTTTATTATTGTAGGACATCATTCTTACATTGGTAGGATCTTTTGATATTGTTGAACACAAGTTAGGAATCACCAAAGACATTGATCATCTTAACTTCCAATGCTATTGTCATTTGGAGACATATTACTAGGGATTCATACTTAGCCATATGATTGAAACACTAAAAATTAAGTTTGAAAGAAAGATGAATATGTTCACCATCGAGGGGAATGAGAATAAATTCAGCACCCCCACTACATTGTTACTTTGAGCCATTGAAAAACATGGTCATTTCATATGTGATGTCCTCTTGAGAAAGAGTCAAGATAGAATAATTAGGAAACACAAGAGGAAGTGGTTGGTTTCCTATAAAAGAAGCTTAAACCAATTGATTGGTAATGAATTTCCATTTAATCAACTTATACTAGAGGAACTCAAGGTCAGGCTTAGCTATGAGCATGAGCCACTTAGACATACACTAGGTTTGGTATGGTATAGAGTGCATGTACTTGAGTGGGTTAGTGTTGGTGATGACAAAGGTTTTTTTTATTGAGGAGATAATGATGAAATTTTGAAGCCAAAAAGACTAAAACAAGGCAAAGCTTCTTGGTATTGGTTTCCTAATTGGCATACTCTATAAGTGTTAAACTTATATAGTAGACAACATTATCTTTGTTTTATTCATCATGGTGAGCAACCGTTGCCCCTAAACAATAATCAATGGCAAAGATATCAAGGTAGAAGGGTTGGTCCTCTATAAGAGGGATAAGAATGGGTGGATAAAGAAGCTACTCTTTGAGTGAAAGAAGGCTTGTTGACAATCTTTAGTCCACTTAAAATATGTATCTTTTCTAAGAATATGGTGAAAGGGTTGACATCTATTTGATAATTGAGAGATGAAGTGATGGATAGATTGGAGATTTCCTTATAGGATGCAAAGTTTTTTAAGGTGGGTAGGATGTGGCATGTTTAGGATTGATTTGGATTTGGCAATGTCTGCTTTGAATCCTTAAAGAGAGATGATAAAGCCAACAAGATTTCTAGATAGGACCCTAAAAACACATTTATTGGGGTTAAGTCAAACATAGAAATGGATTAGGCATTTAAAGATAATTTTGAGAACTTCTAGATGATCTTTAAAATATTTGGATTTCCTAAGGAGTTCATCTACATAGTCATCTATAATTTTGTAGATGAGATCATGGAAGATATAAGTCATCACATGTTGGTAGGTTATTCCAGCATTCTTTAAACTAAATGGCATGACACTATAGTAGAAGGTTCCCTATAGGGTGATGAAGGAAGTCTTATTCTGATCCTCAAGGGTAATTAAGCTCTGATTATATCCCAAGAAACCATCCATGAGAGATAACATCTCATGGCTCATTCTAAGACCAACAGGTTGGTTCATGCTAGGTAAAGGGAAGTCATCCTTTAGACATGTTGAGGTGTGGAGCTAAAAGCTTCACCAAATGAGTGTTTACAAGGTTGCTATATTTACATAGTCACTGACATCAGTCAGGGATCGACTGGAGGCAATCTACATCGGTTAAGGATCGGCTGATGTCAGTCATGTGCAGACTGGCAGGGACCGATGTCGGTCACTTGTGCATCCAAAATCTATTTCCGTGGATGAACATATTGTTTGCATGGAGAGTATAACTGTTGGTATTGAGTCCGCATTTCTATTTTTGGCAGGATTGATTTGAGCCTTTGATTAAGAGGTATAATCCAATGGTGGAGAATGCATAGCTCATGTATCCTAGTATTATATATAGGATTAGTTTTTCATAGCTTATTGTAGAATACATTTTGTAAATGTGAATCAATCCAGGTGTTGGAGTTGGTTGAGAGAACTCTTGAGGGAAAGAGATCTGTACATCTGAGAGGTGTGTGAAGAAAGAGAGATTTCTTCAATTGTATTTCCTTCTGAAAGAGTTTAATACAAGTTTTTGGGTTGTTTCTTGTATCTCTGATTCTTTGCTATTATTTGATTCTGGTTACTTATTCTTTCTAGTTTAATTCCGTGTTTAGTTGCTTACACAAAGTAATCAATTGTGGTGATAGATCCTAACAAGTGGTATCAAAGCAAGGTTACTAACAGGTTGTATTAGATCTGGTTAGTGTTTATTGATTATAGGTCACTCACAAGGGTTTCTGATTGAGTGGGAGAAAAGTAATGGTAGAAAAAAGTAAACTTAGAATGGAGAAGTTTAATGGCAAGAATTACCAATTATGGAGGATGAAAATAGAAGATTATCTATATCATAAAGATCTGTACTTACCGCTAGGTGGGGTTTCAAAGAAGCCCATAGATATGGAAGATGAAGAATGGAATGTTCTTGATAAAAAGGCTCTTGGATCTATAAGATTGAGTCTAGCATCTTCTGTGATATCCAACTTATCACAGGCAAAATCAATGATAGTGTTAATGGATACGTTAGCAAATTTATATGAAAAGCCCTCAGCTTCAAATAAGGTATATCTTATGAAGTAGTTATTTAATTTGCAAATGCAAGAAGGTGGATCTGTATCTAATCATCTTAATGATTTCCATGGAATTGTAAATCAATTAAATTCAATCAAAATAGTTTTTGATGATGAAATTAAATCTCTTAATATTATGCTCTTTACCTAAAAGTTGGCATAGTTTGGTAATGGCACTTAGTAATACTGGATCTGCTTCAAATATCTTGAAAGTAGATGATGTGGTTAGTGTAATCTTGAATGAAGAAATTCACAAGAAAAGCATAGAGAAAACATCAGGAAATGCTTTAAGTTTTGAAAGTAGGGGGAGGTAAAGAGAGAAGGGCAAGCAAAGGAGATCAAGGTCAAAGTCAAAGATGAGTAATAGATCCAAATCCAGAAATGGTAGAAATATAATCTGCTGGAACTGTGGAAAGAAAGGGCATGCAAAGAAATATTGCTAGTGTAAAGTTAAAGAAGAAAATCAGCATGAAGGTAAAGAAGAAGCAAAAGTTGTAGGTATTGTTGCACAAGATGCTCTTATTTTTTCTTTGGATAATAAAATAGAATCTTGGCTTTTAGATTCTGGTGCCTCTTTCCATGCTACCCCAAATAGAGAATATTTTAATGACTATGTCCATGGAGATTTTGGAATAGTTTATTTAGGGGATGATGAGCCTTGTAAAATTATTGGCAAAGGAAAAGTGCAACTAAAATTTCATAATGGCAACACATGGGTGTTGAAAGATGTCATGCATGTCCCAGTCCTAAAGTGGAATTTGATCTCTGTAGGAAAGTTGGGTGATGAGGGTTACACAGTAACTCTCATAGCAAAATCTTGGAAGGTTTCCAAGGGTGCACTTGTAATAGCCAGGGGTAAGAGAGTAGGTACACTGTATCTATCTACTTGTATCACTGATCATTCTCCTTCTATTTTATCTACTTCAGATGTAGATGCAAATTTATGGCATTGTAGGCTTGGCCACATGAGTGAGAAGGGAATGACTATTCTTAAGTCAAAAGGTAAGCTTTTAGATCTGAAAAGCATAGATCTAGATTTTTATGAGCATTGTATTTTTGGAAAGCAGAAGAGAGTGAAGTTTCTCAAGACTGGGTCAACAAAGAAGAATCACAAGTTGGAGCTTGTTCACATAGACGTGTGGGGACTAGCTTAGGTGGCTTCTCTTGGAGGATCACGGTATTATGTTACTTTCATCGATGATGCTACAAGAAAGGTATGGGTCTATTACATAAGGAAGAAATCTGATGTTTTTGACACATTCAAGATATGGAAAGCTGTGGTTGAGAATGAAACAGGTATAAGATTGAAATGCCTTAGATCTGATAATGGTGGTGAGTACTACAGCTATAAGTTTAATAGTTACTATTATATGAATGGAATACATAGGCAAAGGATGGTTCCAAGGACACCTCAGCGAAATGGAGTTGCTGAAAGGATGAATAGAATAATATTGGAGTGTGCACGGAGTATGAGGTTGCATGCTGGTTTGCCCTTACAGTTTTGGGTAGAAGCTGTAGATACTATAGTTTACTTGATTAACAGAGGACCCTCTACTACTCTAGATGGTGGAATTCTAGAAGAGGCGTGGATAGGTAAAAAGGTAGATCTTTCATTTCTCAGAGTTTTTGGTTTTGAAGCTTTTGTGCACATTGATAAAGAAAATAAAAAGAAGCTGGATGCTAAGTCTATGAGGTGCACATTTATTGGTTATGGCTGTGGAAATTTTAGATTTTGGTTTTGTAATTTAGGAACTAACAAAATAATTAGAAGTTGTGATGTTGTTTTCAATGAGAAAGTGATGTACAGTGCTCAGCTCAAGAAGCTAAATCAATCTGAGCAGAGCAATGTAGATTTGGATGAGGTGATGATCCAAAATGAGCTTGCGGGTCAAAATTATCACAAACAAGAAAACACAAACACCAACGTCATTCATATAGGAACTGACATTGGTCAGATAGTGACTGACGTCAGTTAGACAGGTATCGATGTCAGTCAGGTGGAACTGACATCGGTTAGGTATAGACCTGGAGATGATCGAGATCGGTCACTGACAGAGAATTTGGGTGGATAGCAAGTAGTGAATGAGTCTCACACACCCATGAAGAGGTCAGGAAGGGTAAGTAAACCTCTAATTCAATATTCCCTTTCTTTATTCTACTTATTGCTCACTAATGTTGGAGAACTAGAGAGTTTTGATGAGGCAATGCAGGTGGAAACCTAGAAACAGTGGGAGCTAGGCATGAATGAGGAAATTGATTCCTTGAAAGAGAAATAAACATGGGATTTGGTTGAGTTGCCAATGGGAATGAGAACACTAAAAAACAAATGGGTTTATAGGGTAAAGGAAGGTGAGAATGGAAAGATGAGACACAAGGCCAGGTTGGTAGTGAAAGGATTTGCACAGAAACCAGGTATTGATTTTAGTGAAAATTTTTCTCCTATAGTAAAAATGACTTCTATTCAGATTATATTGTCTTTAGTTGCTATTAAGGATTTGCATCTTGAGCAGCTTGATGTTAAGACAACATTTCTTCATGGAGATTTGGATGAAGAAATATATATGGATCAGTCGGAAGGATTTGAGGTCAAACGTAAGGAGAAACTTGTGTGTAGATTGAAGAAAAGCTTATATGGTCTTAAGCAAGCTCTTAGACAATGGTATTTGAAATTTGATATGTTTATGATAGAGCATAACTTTTGTAGATGTCTGTCTGACCATTGTGTTTATTTCAAAAGATTAGATAATGGTAGCTATATTATCTTGTTACTGTATGTAGATGATATGCTGGTTGTAGGTTCACACATGTAGGATATTGATGCGCTTAAGGTGAAATTAGCTAACACATTTGCTATGAAGGATTTGGGAGTAGCAAAGAAAATCCTTGGCACGAGCATTAAGAGAGATAAGAAAAATCATAGGTTGATTTTGTCTCAAGAGGATTATGTGAACAAGGTGTTGAAGAGGTTCAATATGCAAGATGCAAAATTAGGAAGTACACCTATCGCTGGACATTCTAAGTTGAGTAAAAAATAGTGTCCAAAATCACATGATGAGGTAGAGTACATGAGTAGAGTTCCATATGATTTAGTAGTTGGAAGCTTAATGTATGTAATGGTATGTACTAGACCTGATATAGCCCAAGTAGTGGGAGTTGTCAATAGATTTATGGCCAATCTAGGGAAGGAGCACTGGAAAGCAGTTCAATGGATTCTTAGATATCTGAGAGGGACCAGTAATAGGCATTTATGATATGGAGGGTCAAACACTTCTCTACATAGATATGTAGATTTGGATATGATAGGTGACTTAGATGGCACAAGAAGCACCACAGGATATTTTTTCACTATTGGTGAAATAGTGGTTAGCTAGATTTAAAACTTGCAGAAGGTTTTTGCCTTGTTAACCACAGAGATAGAATACATTGCAATCATAGAGGCTAGCAAGGAGATGATATGGATGACATGGTTCATGGAAGAGTTAGGAAAGGAGTAGAAGAGTTGCAGATTATATAGTGATAGTCAAAGTGCAATTCATTTGGCAAAGAATTCAGCCTTTCATTCAAGAACCAAACATATACAGCTTAGGTACCACTTCATTAGACAGGAATTAGAGGATGGTGAGTTGAAGCTGGAAAAGATCCATACAGATAGGAACCCTATTGATATGTTAACCAAGGCGGTAACAAAGGAGAAGTTGAATCTTCATTCAACTTTTGTAGGTCTTCAAGATTAAGCTTGAAGATTGATAAGCTAGAGGATGTTGCTGTATAGGTTCAGGTGTAGCTGTTTATCTCCAAGTGGGAGATTGTTGAGGTGTGGAGCTAAAAGCTTTACCAAATGAGTGTTTGCAAGGTTGTTGTATTTACACAGTCACTGACGTCAGTAAGGGATTGACTGAAGGCTACCAATGTCGGTTAAGGATTGGCTGACATCGGTCACGTGTAGACTGGTAGGGACTAATGTCAGTCACCTGTGCATCTAGAATCTAATTTTGTGGATGAATAGATTATCTGCATGGAGAGTATAACTGTTGGTATTGAGTCCATGTTTTTATTTTTGGTAGGATTGATTTGAGCCTTTAATTAAGAGGTATAATCCAACAGTGGAGAATGCATAGCTCATGTATCCTAGTATTATATATAGGATTAGTTTTTCATAGCTTATTATAGAATACATTTTGTAAATGTGAATCAATCCAGGTGTTGGAGTTGGTTGAGAGAACTCTTGAGGGAAAGAGATCTGTACATCTGAGAGGTGTGTGAAGAAAGAGAGATTTCTTCAATTGTATTTCCTTTTGGAATAATTTAACACAAGTTTTTGGGTTGTTTCTTATATCTCTGATTCTTTGTTGTTATTTAATTCTAGTTACTTATTCTTTCTAGTTTAATTTTGTGTTTAGTTGCTTGCACAACGTAATCAATTGTGGTGATAGATCCTAACAAGACAAGCAAGGTTGTGGTCACAATAGTCAACATAGAGGCAAAGTCCCCATATGGGTTTGGTGATGGGAATAATATTGGAAACACATTGGGGATAATAAATGGGTTGGATGAAGTTGATAGAATAGAGGCATTGAATCTCTTATTTGACTAGAAAGGTGATATGAGGGTGCATCTTACAGAGCTTTTACCAAATAGGATTAGTGTCAAAATGGATGATGATGTTATGGAGAGCTATAAAAGGGTAAATTTTTGGAATATCTTGATAAGACGAAATAAAAATTGTGCTTTGGTCTTAAAGGAAGGAAGGGTAATCTTATTTCTCTAATAAATCTAAAGATTGACCAATCTTTACAATGTGAGGCTTATCCTAAGTACCCAAGTTGGCATTGATAGTCAATTTATTCAGCATGGTTTGGTTTTTAGGAGGAAGGGACTTTAGGATAGAATAATCCCATATACAAATATAGGTGAGAATAAATCACCATCTTGACATTTGATGGTGTAGATGATAGGAAAATCATTTTCTACCATTTGAGGATGAATTAAAGGAAATGTTTTAGATTGGTCTCCTGTATTATAGGTTAGGGGACCCAAACTAATGTTATTGACTAAAAAAAGTTAAAAGGGATGGTTTTGAAATCCTTAGACATTAAAAGAGATGGGGTTGGTGAGGATGAAATGTCCTCATCAATGGTGGTGATGGGTTTGTGTGAATAAGTGGGTTCTTCTTGTGGGATGAACCCAAAGACAAATAACTCATGAGGTTTTTGGGTTTTTATCAAAAGTAACTCATGGGGTCTATGTTCATAATGGCTAAGGATAAATACCTTTTAGGCACACCTACTAAGGTAAAATTTGGAAAATTCTTATTTTTATAAATAAGAGTAATCAGAGGTAAATTATCAAGTAAAATAGGTAGCAGAGGAAGTGAGAAGTAGATGATCAAGTCCCCCATAAATGAAATTGGTTTTGTGGTTATGAAGTCTGAAAGGATTGATGGTTCCAATATTGGGATCCTAACCAAGATTATCATAAAGATTTCCATACTCTTGAGGAGTAAGAAAGACATCAAAGGCTAAAAGGTGATATTCTCCCAATGAGAGACATTAGAAAATAGGTTCCAAGGGGTCCTTTATGGGGATCTAAGAAGATAAGATAGATGAACTAGTTAAATATTCATCAATTGTAGGGGTGGAGGTTTTCTTAGTTGGTGGTGAGGTAGATGAGTGAAGAATACAAATGTCATTGGGTCGATATGTCATGTTGAAAGATGCAAAAGGACTAGGGTTAACCTATATGGTGATGATTTGACCCTCATGTTTAAAATAGACACATCGATGTAAGGTGGATGGGACATAACTCATGGAGTGGATCCAAAGGCATAAAATTAAGATATTATATTAGAACCTACCTTATATGATGTAGAAGAGCTTTATAATCATGTGAGGTCCAAAATAGATGTGGAGGATGATTGTTCCTAGGGTTGTGGCCATAGTATCATTAAAGGAATAGAGTACTGTTGTGGTTTCCAACATGATATTATTTGGTAGCTAGAGTTGGTCATAAGAACAAGGGAAGATAATATTAATACTATCTCCCCCATCAATCATCACCCTTTTGATGTAGGTTTGATTGATGTATGTAGTGATGAAGAGAGGTGGATCTGGATCCCCGAGGTGCATAGAGGGTATCTATGAATCCTTGAAGTTGACCAAGGTGGAGAGTTAAAGAGTGCCAACAAAGGTTCCAAGATGTTGAGGGTCTTTAGTATGGACCTATATATATTTAAGTGCCTCTATTAGTGATTGGTAGTGATGGGGTAAGGTGTTTATGAGTTCATATAGGCTCATATTCATTAATGTCTAGTGAAGCTATTTTAGAACTACTCATTAGATAGACTCAAAAGGGTTGGAAGAAGAGGCACCCAAAATGGATATTTTAAGTCTTGGTGAAGGCGAAGGTAAATTTGAAGGCACTTAAGTTTGGTTATAATTTTGAGGGGTGGAAGGATATGCCCATGGAATAGACACTTTGGCATTTACCTTATCCTTTTATTTGGCTTGAGATTGGGTGACCATATGGAAAGTGTGGATGAGGGGAAGTTTTAGGCTAGAATGATACTTTGGTTCCTTGTCACTCTTGGATGAGAATGTGGGAGTGGGTAAGTGTTAGATAGGTTTGTTTTGTGGTTAGGTTTATTATGGGCTTAAGATAGGTTCATTCGATAATATATTATCTTCATCCAATCACAGAGAAGTGCTTGGAGAGCTTTGTAGTTCTCTATGTTGTGTCTAGATGTCCTATGGTATGAATAGGTTAAAATGTCATTAAACCAAGATGGTTTAGGGCTTGAAGGGTCAAAAGGTTTTATATGTGGTAGTTCTAAGGACAAATTTTATAACAACTTTTGTAAAATGGTTTAATAAGATTTGATAAATGGTGTCAGGGGTAATGGGATTTTACTTTTTGGGGAGGGAG
This sequence comes from Torreya grandis, assembly GCA_037957365.1. Classification (NCBI taxonomy): domain Eukaryota; kingdom Viridiplantae; phylum Streptophyta; class Pinopsida; order Cupressales; family Taxaceae; genus Torreya; species Torreya grandis. The sequence continues at coordinate 483,409 of JARHVA010004719.1, read as the reverse complement.
CCTTATTAGAAGTATGCTTCACCATAGAAGTTATGGGTGGTATAATGGTTTTTTTAGGTGGGTTTGATTGGGATTGCTTGGTCTTGGATAGTTTTGAGGTGGAAGATTTAAAGGTGAAATATTTGGAGGTGGATGATTGAGGTGATGAAGTTTATAAATAGGTGGGTAGGTAGCGATAGATAGTTTGGTTAAAAATGATGGGGATTTTGATGATTTAGAGGGGATAGGTAAAGTTATAATAAAAGGAGGAAGTTTATTTTAGGTATTTTTTTGAGAGTTCATCTTCATGATATAAGGATGATCTCCTAGGATAGAAGAAGGATGGGGTCCCAAGATAGAAGGTAAGAGGGAAGGGGGTGGTACAATTTTGGTTCTAGGTGGGAGTTTGAGTGGCTCCACCTTCTTGGTTGGTTTGGTTAAAATTTTGTTTGAATGACTAGATTGTCTTAAGTCCAACTTTAAATATGCATGGATAAGGCTAGGATTATGACATACCCCTGGGTTCTTGATAGGTTTGATTAAAGAGGTGTAATTTGATTTGATAATTTTAGATGGAGATGGTTTGGATGGTTCTCCCACAATTTTATAGAAAAAGGTTTTTAATGAAGGGGTTGAAGTGATTATAGTTTTAAGGGTAGGTGTGATTGAAAATGTGGTGGATGAAGGTGAATTTTAAGTTTAATGATTATTTTTATATGGGATCCCAAGATGGTACCAAAAGGTGGATCGATCCAAATTGGGTTGAGAAGAGAATTTTAGGCCTTAGACCAGTCTAGAGAAGGGTTTGTAAATTAGTTTGGTTTATTAGGTATCAGATTCAAAAATTAGGCTAATATATTGAGGTAAGGGAATGGTTTAATCATCCTTGTCCTTGATGAAAGGTTCCAATATTTAATAGGATGTTTCCTCCATGGAAGGAGTAGATAAGATGATCTCTTATTTTTAAATCATTTCCAAGGAGAGAGTAGGTGATTCCGTGATGGGGGAGGAAGGTGTGATAGAAATGGTTTCCTCCTTTGATATTTATATCAAAGAAGAGGTGGGTAAGTATGTTATCTCACCAAGTAAAGGAAAGGAGGTGGTTTCTTATTTTGTTTAGGTATCTAAAGGAATGGAAGGTGATTTTATCACTTCAATATGTAGAGTAGAGGAAGAGGTAGTTGAATCAATGGTTTCCTCACTGATTGGTTCAATGATAATTACATTAACCATATGGACCTCATGAGTGTGAGATGATTCTAGTTTGTTATCATCATGGTTGGTAGAAGGGGCATGATTAGGAAATGGCTATTGAAAGATGTCAAGTGATTGATTATGAGGTGCATTGGGATTATCCAATGCAAGTTATTCTTTATCAATAAAGTTTTGGACAATGGTTTTTAAGGTGTTACACCAACTTACGTCATGCCCAATAAAATGGTGAAATCCACATAGATCATTCTCATTGTACCAGCTAGGCACTAGTGACAAATATAAAATTATTAGGGGAGTTTGATGGGGGAGAATATGTATGATGTTATCTTTGAGCATCTTGTCCAAAAGTGAAGCATACAACTCCCCTAAAAAAGTGTATTTTTTAGGGGTAGCCTATTTTTTATTTTGTGTCTTTTGATTGGAGGAGTTAGAGGAGTTAGTTTGGTTAGGTTGGTTGACAACCAAAGGTGGAGTGGTTTTAAGGACAACCATGTTTATGGCTGAATTTGGTTTGGTTTTGGGGTGGTTATATTGGTTGGTGGTTTTGGATGAGCAAGGGTCATTGGATTTGAACCTATATTTTTTATTTCTTAGTTTCAACTTCCCCTCTTCAATGGTCCTAATTTCTATTTTACATGTCATGGTGAAATGCTTAATAAATCTCTAAAGGTTTGAACTTGTAGACTAGGGGTGATGTGTTTGGCATAATCTCAAGACAAAATTTCAATCAAATTTAGTTGGGGAAAAGATAAAGAAATATGGTTGTTAATAACTCTCCATCGAGCTATGAAATTAGAAATTGATTCATCATCAAATTTCATGATGGAGTAGAGGTCAATGATAGAGACCTTAAATATATTTATTGAGAAGTTGTCTAACAAATTCTAGGTGAGTTGTGAAAAAGAAAATATGGAGTGCTTGGTGATAGCACTATAACAATGTAATTGTTGTCTAGATAAAGACATAAGAAAGGTGTGAGGGATAAGAGCATCATCATAAGCAATCAAGTAGAAAGAATGCTTAAACACTCTTATGTGTTATTGGGGGTCCTCCTTTGGAATTTAGAAAATTTGGGTAGTTCCCATTGAGGAGGGTATGTTTGGATAGGGATAGATGGGTGAATAGGTTCATTATAGATTTGGTCATAATACAAAAGGTTATGAGCCCCAATGATGGATGAATCTAGGTTGGTCACTTTATGCATCAACATTTTGACCAAATCTATTTAGGGTTGGGTAATTCCATAATTGTATCATAAGTTTTGTTGTGGTTGGGTGGATGCAATATATGGATAACTAGTAGAATGTTGAGAAGATGCCACATATTGCTATGCAGTTATTGAGGGTTAAGATGATGCCACATAAGGGTTAATGGGAATAAAAGGTTGGGTAAAAGATGAAGCTATGTATGCTTGTGGATGAGTGGCATAGTGTGGCTAGGGTGTCATAGGTATTTATTTAGGAGCTAATCTAGGTTAGTTCAAAGGTATGATTAGGTTGGTAGATTAAGAAATTGATATGGATTGGGTTAGAGGTATGGATGAGTTAGTTGGTTTGGGTTGAGTGGTAACTCTAGTACTGATAGGTGGAAGGGTAGAAAGTATAGAAAGCACCACATTTTGAAGTGGGGTGGAGATTGGTGGGTTGGTAGTGATAAGGGGATAGTAGAAATATTGGTAAAATGTATCCCCATTGTGGGTGGAGTATGGGCGACAAGAGGTGAGGTTTCCCTTATGTTGGAAGGGTTATTTTTTGGTGTAGGGGGTGTTTGGTTATTGGTTGGGGTATTTGATTGATTTTGGGTAGAGGTAGTAGATGGGTTGTTGGTGAAGGAAGATGTTTGAGTGGTCATAGGTTGGGTAGAGGTAGTGGAAACAAAGGTGTCTCTTATAAGATGGAGAGGCATCTCATAAGGTGGATCTATAGGTGGAACTGAAGTAGGGGTATGGTAAGATAAGGTATTAATATAATGTTGGAGGGCTATAAAATTGTTATCAAGGAAAGTGGAAAAATACACATCACCTTAGACAACTATTTAAGGCATGGTAGGGATGGTAGAAGGATGGGGAGAACCTTAAATATCTAAGGTATACTCCATGGAGGAAGAAGAAGAGGAATGTGGCTTTTGGTTGGTTTGGTTCTTCAACTGTTGTCTAGTAAAGACCATGTGAGAAATAGAAAGGAATAAAGGAAATCTCACAATTAAAATACAAAGTAAATATATTAATAAAGATATCAATACAATCAAAACATATACTAAAGTTCATTTCAAATCTTAGGGTATCTTTTATGTTGCTTTTGTTTTGTGCCTTAGTTGAAAAATGTGAAGAACTTGGTTTGTAGAATAGGTACTAAAAAAAAGTCTATGGTTGGTTTTAGGTGTTCAAGGCTCTCAAAAGGATCTATGTTGGAAATAAATATGTGGATAAGTATTGGGGCCTACCTCTTCCCTTCACACAACACAATGATAAGGGTGTTAATTGCTTAGGTAGTATATACCGATTTCCAAAGTTTAGACTCAACCAAAGAGTTGAGTTTCAATTTCTCTTCTTGGTAATGACCTCCAAATAAGGTATCCAAAAATGTAAAAGTGAATCACTATGAGATGAAACCCTAGTTGGGATTTATGTCAATTTTTATGATGTTCTGATTAATTTAAGTGGTTTGGTATGGTTTGGGATAAAGAAGTGAAACTTGATTGATTTACTTTGCCTTTAATTTTAACTACATGAGCTAAAAATGCAAGAAATCAATGTATGCAAGGTTTATTTTATAGCCAAAAAAAAAATTCAATTTCTTTATATGAACATAAAATAAGGAAGAAAAGTGCACCTAGATGCTACTAGGTCCCACCAAGCATGCCAAAATGTTTCTCTCAATTTAAATTTATTTTATTGGAATAAAAGAAGTAAGAAACTAAATGTAGGTATGGTAGAAAAAAACTATTTGTTTATGTGCACATGATCTAGATGATTGTGAAGAGATCCTCTTTGTCATAGGAAGAATGACATGTAGATAAGAAAATAATAAAATAAAGGGGTTGGTAGATGGATGGAAAGGTATATTGCCTAGCATGAGCTAGATCTAAGAAGCATGAGCTTACTACAAGGATGTCAATCCACTCTTTTAGAATAGTTAAGTTGAAAGAAGTAAAGATGAAGTACTTGTATCAAATGATAGAAAGGAATGAAAAAGGAATGGAAGAGGAAATAAATTATTTATAAATGAAATAGACTATCTATAGAAAATAATGGGTCAATACTAATGCTCAATAGGTCAGGTTGGATTAAAAAAATAGTTGGGGACTCTATGAACAGGTAGAAGGTGAAAACTTACCATAGTGGCCATCATTGGTTGGGATGACCATTAGTGGTTAAGGTGATCATCTATGGTTGAGTGATCATCAATAGTTTAAGGTGATCATAAGTGGTTAGGGTGACCATCGATAGTTCTTGTGGATTTTGGTTATGCTCAGAAAAGGGTTACAAAATGGATATAATAGGATACTAAAGGTCTATTTGGGGTTATGAGGTTAGAGGGTAATAAATATAAACTAAATAATAAAAACTTGATACAAGAAATGTACTTAGCTCATTTCTTGATGGTAAAAGGTGGACTAAGAATCAATTTAGGTAGAGTAATATTGCCTTTAAATGAAGAATAATTATGGTAGAGGTTCAAGTCTTCATCATATATGTTGATTGTCTAGAAATAATACATTCAAAAGTTCTTTATGAATAAACTCATGATAGTTTTATTTCTTGGTTGTTGGATGAGTGATCACTAGATTGATTTTTTCAGTGCTAATTTATTAATTATTAGATCCTTTTTCACCTCCTACTCCCCTCCTTTTATACAAAAAAGAGATGGAGGTTTAGGTTCTAGAAATGGTGAAACTTGTTACACAAATTTAATCCTTGATGCATTATCTTTATGCATGAATTAAATTATGATGTGTTTGGGTTCACACAAAGATAAATTTTTAGTGCTCTCCTGATAGGAACTTGACCTTCAATGGTTAGGGTAATCGTCAATGGTAATGATGGCCATCGGTGGTTGTGTGTTGAAGGTCCAAGTGGGGTAAAGACTTAGGTTAGTGAGTTGGTTTAGCTAGTTACTTTAACTTGACTCAAGTTTAGGGTCATAGGTTGGATAATGGTTTAATCTAGGGGTAGTTCAACATCTACGACCATCATGTGTGGTTTTCTAGTGTTTACAAAAGTCACCATTTTTATGGTTAACACACCCAATTATTCAAAGAAATGGGGGACACATCTCTTAAAATTGATCAATTCAAATTTCAAAGACTTTTGGTATCCTAAATATCGTCAAATTTCTTCAAAAATGTTTAAGCTTTTGTTTAACCCTAGTTTTATCAAGTATCTAACATATTTATACTGATAATTTGATCTATATCAAGAAATCCTATAAATTTTAAATTTTAATCATAATCAAGTCTTTGTCTCCTCATAAAAAGAATAATGTGATTCCATAATTATAATATTTTTTATGCTAACTAATTTTTTTTAGGTTTAGACTTATATTAAAGTTCTTAGAGTCACATTACCCTAGAGTCCTAAGTGGTGCCTCTTAAAGCTTCACAATAAGGTAGGTAAATGTCTAAACTGATTATGTGGTTTATTTTTTATAAAGGAGGAACACCTAAATGGAATAATTCCATGTGGACCATCTCATATTTGTTAATCTTCTAGACCTATTAGAGATGTAAGAGATGGGGAGATTCTGACCAAATGGAGGAATACCATGTGGATCCTATCATATATTTCAATCTCCCAAACCTACCAAAGATGTTAGACCCTAGGAGATCTTAAAAACATTGAGGAATTCCATAGGGATTTCATCATATTTTTTAGACTCTTGGACCTACTAGATATGTTAGAGCTTGAGAGAGCTCAACTAAATGGATGAACACCATGCATATTTCATTAGATTTATCAGTCTCCCAGACTTTCTAGAGATGTTATATCTCAAGAGATATCAAAAAAATGGAGGAATTATACATGGATACCATCAAATATGTCATTTTCCCATAACTACCAAAGATGTTAGATCCTATAAAATCATAACCTACCATACCATGCCATGTGGCATTTACATATAAATTAGTAGAAGAGGTCTGATATGCCACAAATAGTTATATAAAAGAACAAATAGATCTAAACTATTATTCAAAGGATTACAAACATCACCTCATGCTTATAGTTATCAAATCCTACTCTCAAACGTGCAAAGGTGACATGTCAGGCCACACTTTGGTGGTAGCTATTACATAACTTGACTAGTTAATGATGGATACATGGCACAAGGTAGAATTTGTACATTATGACATAGGGATGAAATGGATATATGCCTACCACAATCCTAACTTTAATCAAATGGGAAACTAGGCCATTATTGGATAATTTAAGACATTGCATCATGATCACCAAATCTGGTAGGTGGCATATATTTGAATTATCTAAATTTAATTATAGATTAGGAAATAAATGGAAAGAGTGATCCACTAAATCCAATTTTAATTTTAATGGGTGATTTAAAAAGTCACATTAATGTAAGAGATTGTTGTAGATATTTAAAAGTACCATATGGGAAACTTAGTTACCATTATTACAAACACATTCCCTAATTTATCTCTTCACTTTTGGTTCATTCATGTTCCTTATATGTCTCTCTCACTTAGATTTCACTATAATAGAGATCCAACCCTTTCTATAATAAAAACTTCATCTTCTAACCCCAAAGTTTAACTTGAGTATAGAGATGCTACTTTCCAAGAGGGCCTAACTGATTTCAAATACTATAATGAGATGGTCAAAGAAATTGTGATGGTGCCCAAGCCTAGATCTAATAATGACAAGGACAATTATAAGTTATAAGATGTCATTAGGCAATATGAGAAGTGTGGCTTACATAAACCTATAACAAATCCTAAAATCTTCCCCTCCACTAACTTATTTGGTAATTTGTTTCTCACTACCAAGTGGGTGCAAGATACCATTCATGATTTGGTGTGTTATGCAAGATCATGGAACAAGATCATAGATATTTTATGGATCACATTCAAATATTATTACAACCTTATAGGTTTCATGAATACTTATGATTCATCCAAACTAAGAACATGGACTGGAACGTACCAAATATAATATGTTTTCAAGTACAAAGTAGAGAAACCAAATGCCAAATAGACTAAAAAGATGGATGTAGACTCTTAAAATGTATGTACCTTTAGGGAAGGTATCTACATAGGGATGATCATATTGGACCAATTAGTTAGTGTGACTAACCATGTGTATTCTAATATCTTATGGGTGCCTCTATTTTACATAATCCTCAAGGGCAAGCATGTCCTAGTCCTTGGGAGCATGGTTAGTTTTAACTTTATGAAGGTGGTGTTAGATTCTTTGGGTGGAGGAAATTTTTATATGATGATATAATTGGTGGAAACTATTTATTCCACCATCATGTTAAATCCCTAAACCTTTACACCATGAATTCCCATAGGTGTAGTGGTCAATGTGTTTTTTTATAAACTCTAAGGCCACCATTATTGAAAGAATATTTATGAGATATGTGAGTTATTATATGTAATGTCTTATATGGCCATCAATGAAGTATCCATGTATTTTATCTCCAAGGAAATTATGGAATATATCACCGCCATTAGTCACTAATGTTATTACAAGGATGACACCATCATCTGGGTTACTATCCTCTTTAAAGCATTGCTCTATCTACCTTATGAGGTCCCAGTCTATTTTTTGGAGTAATAAATTGCTTACCAACTAGTTGAGATCATATTCTATCACTATATCAACCATAAATATAAGTTTTTAAAAACCTTCCCAAACAACATCAATAATCACTTGTACTAGAGTCTACTTCCATTTCATAAAATCACTACAAGAAGAGATTTTTATGCCCTAGATAAGGTAGATCATAGAGATTGGGACTGACATGGAATCATTATAGCCTAGATGGAAAGATATCAATCTCATTTCAAAATAAAATAGGCCACCAACCTAGTAATGAAGATGAGTTCCACATTAACTCCATTGATGAAAATAAGTAGTTCATTAGAATTGATGCCAAGATGAAGAAGAAAGGAAAGCATGTATAGCCCAAGCCATCATCCCAAGCTGGCCTCCTTCTCCTAAATTATCTCAAGATAGAGGAGATGTTCTAATGAATACTCATTATATTTCAAGGAAAATATAAAATGGGTTCCATAGCCTTCTCCTCCTTAACCCTCTGGTTTGGATCCACCACCTCCCATGGCTTAGGTAACTCAAGTTTAGGTGACTCAAACCCAAGAAATTCAACCACAAGCTATGAAGGTGCTAAGGTTTGACATTTTAAATAACCCATGGAGGATTTTAAATAATGAACATCCACATGCATCCATTAATATCCATTCCATTACTTTCATAGTCTCTTAACAAACTAGTGGAACACCCATATTTTACATTTCCCTCAGTGACCCGCTCAGTTGGTGTCTCCCTCATTCCCATTTCTCTCCTCCATAATTTACCTATGTGACTTTAGATTTGGATATGCACAAAATTTTCACCTCCTAGTTCCCATCTTCCCAATCCATTCCATAATTAAGGATATTTGTGATACCCACACTAGTTCTTCCAAAAATTTAGATACTTATAGGTACCCCATCTATAATGAGTTATAATACATCCTTAATAATAAATAAACCTATGTGAAAATTTCAATTATCCCTAGTGTGAACCTCATCATAAATACCTACTATCACCCAAAACATTTTGTAGTTTTCCCCCACAACCTTTTTCATTATAGATCCTTCCACTATAGGAACATACGCTGATTTAGGTAAGAGGTTGAGAAAGAAACAAAAGTCAACTCATCCTTGACCTTCTATACCCCCTGTTATTTCCCACATCACTCTTAAGCCTTACTTTTCCATAGTCCTAGGTACTGAGGGACTTTGATTAAACTAGCCAATTTCCTCATTCTTATTGAGTTCCCCTTTCCTTGGTGCTATTTCCTAATAGGTCAACTTGATTTAGGGTTAGTGGTAGGTTTATAAGCTCCCGTAGGTTTCCCCTTTATCTTTCTTTATTTTGACCCCATGCACCCTCTTCCTCCATTGTTATTATCCTTCAATCCCTATACCTCATCCATTCATCCTTTACCTATCACCTCTATCTCTACCACCCCACCAATAACCCCTTATACCCTAATAGTATATTCAATGTCATAGTCACCTGAGATGATTGTGTAAGGTGATCTACAAGTGTAATGGGATTTTAATCAGACCTTAGAGAAGATGAGGATGATCCTCACATAGAATTTTATTGAATAAGGAAACCTAGTTTTCTATAAAAACTCAAAAATACATCTTCTCCCTCACTAGAGGATAACATTAATAAGGGAAGAAAGAGTGGCTGAAGACCTATATCTATGCTCTGAGCCACACACAATCTCTCTGAGAGCTAATGGAGGATATATAGGAGTAGGTGTGGGAACATTAAGAACAAGTAAATATATTATTATATGTTTAACTAATTGTATATGTAAAGGATGACATCATGCATCTTTTATCTTCTATAGGTAAGGTGGTTAAAACACTGATCAATAAGAAGGCACATCTCCTAAGGGTGCATGCATATCTAGAAAGAAATTCTCTCATAGAGAACAAGTGCAAAGATATCAGTATGATCATATAAAAAAGCATGTTTTTAGAGCTAAAAATCATGTCCATATCTAACCTAAGCCTTTATTAAATGTATTTTGGGAGTATGAGGACTTAAATTAAAGAGTGGCTAACCTTGGTTTAAATGATCAAGGAGCCTCTGGAATAATGCAAGGAAAAGATATTGTACTACTTTATGGAGGTCAAAATAAATATGTTGTTCCACCTAGATGGAAACTTTGTAGATAAAGGTGATTTTGGAGATCACTTGGGTCACTTTAACTAGGCAATGATAAGGAAGATAGTGAAGGAAAATAAAGTTAGAGCCAAATAAGTCTAGTAAATTTCAACTCAATCCACTACAAGCATCAATCAAGTATTAGAACTAAAATTGTCCCTAGAGGCTACACTCTAGGTGTATCATATATTGATTTTCTAATTAGAGGTGATGTTTTAGGAACCACCAATAGATTTTTCCAAGATGCATTGAGATTTTAATTTATTTATAACCATGCTATTAGTCAAAGAATCATAACTCAAGTAGCTAGGAAGTGGATCTTCAACCAACTCATCCATGTACTAGTTGAATGGGTCCATAGGGAATATATTATGAGAGTGGAGGATATTTCGATATACTTTTAAATTTGTGTAGTTGTAACAACTTTGAGTGACCATGATGGACAAGTATGGTAATATCATGTTACTTTGAGGTGAACCCCATCTTATATATAAGATAGAATCTATAATCCTATATAAAGGTTGATAATTTTGGTTTTAAAGCACTATTGGAACTAATACAAGATTTCACCTAATATTAACTCATACCTTTGGGATATAAATGTGTACCATGGTTATAATTTTTTTAAATAAACTTGATTTTAATGAATGTAATTTTTTTACTTTCTGCTAAACTAATTTATTTTAATTGCTAATGTTGTCCTGATTTTAAATTTTTAAATAAGTGTTGATGTTAAAGAATTAAATAAATGTGTTATTACTAAAATTAATATATTAGTTATAATTTTATCTTTGTTCTAAATCATTTATTAATATTTCTCACTTTTTTCACAACACATGTAATCTTTGCATTTAAGTTACAAATTATATTTGAGGAATCTATGTGATATCTAATACAAAACCTTTTAAGTGTTAAAATTTAATAAAGGATTTATAAATTAAGAATCCCTTCCTATTTTAATTAGACTTATTTCCCTATGTAAATATGATTCAGAGCCCTTGGTGAAACTTGGTACACAGTGGTATAACTATGATAGGACACATATCTCAGATATGAAAGCATTGACATCTTTTAAGCCTAGAATTATCCCATTTATAACCTACCTTGCCTTCTTAGTTATGTTTATTTTGGAAAAAAATTACTCTCCCTTTTTTTAAATAAGGATGGATATTGAAAATAATAATTATTAAATGTGTCTCCTTCCTGTAATGAATTTTGAGTAAAACTGCACATACATTGAGCCTCTAGTGGTAATAATAACTATTATCTAAATATAAAAAGGTTAAACTACTTGGTCCTTTGATGAAACTCATGTTATTACTAAAATTAATGATGTGATATATTTATCCTACACATTTCCTCTTACTTTTCCCTTTTGGATCACTCAATCTCATGAGTGCCTTCAGACACAAGGATTTTGGGGTAGACAACACTACCATATAAAAATAATAATATTTCAATTCTAAAATTGATTATAAATTTTGAATTAAATTTTGATAAATCATTTATGTTTCTTTATTATAGAAACTAATACATGTTGTTTAGCCATAATTAGCACCTTCACTTCTCTTAAATTTGCTCAATTCCAATAAATTCACTCATTATTTTTTTAAAATTGAAAACATCTATATATTTTACATCATTTTTGATTTGAAGGATTATAATTTTTTTTATACAATCACTCATTTATAAATAATTATTTAAATTAATCATATTGAATAATAATATATTTAGCAGATGCTGGGTGAAATCCTTGATTTTTTGTAATAACACATGTATGTAATTAGTAAAATATATTTTCATGTATCACTCAATGGTAATATGTGCATCCTCATGTGAGGATGAGAGAAATAGGGACCAAAACATTTCCCCAATTAATTATCCATATTCATAAGATCGATATAATAATAATCTAGAGGACAAAAGTAAATGTACAATTTCTTGAGCTAGAAAAACAAGATAGGAAAAAAATAAGATGCCCCTAATGTCACAATTATGTCCCTAAGAAAGATAAATAGGTAAATAAACCACACACACAATTGTAATATGCCCCAATATATGCATGCTAGGGATAATGGAAATATAGCCACCAAGGATGGGAATACTGAATGCATAAATATACGTGACAAAGAGTATGCCACCAAGTATAGAATATCATATTATATATCATAAAAATATAAAAAAACTATGTATCTACATATATGAACTAACAATGAAAGGATATATGACACACAAAAAATGTTTACATGACATAACAACTCAAGGATATTTAATGGATAAGGAATAGCCAAGACATTGACACAAAACAAAATCAATCATGCAAAAGAATATGCATGAAAGAAATATAACAATGGTAGGTACATACACAATGTGACAATGTAATAATTTAAAAGTAACCACACAACTTATATATCAAAATAACATAAAATACATGAGCACTATAAATATATGACATAATCAATGAAAATGTAGTGATATGAAAGATAAAAACTAAGAAAGACATTGTCTTAAAACCCCCATTATATAAAGTTAAAATTGACACAAGGGATACCACAAATGAGATAACAACCCCTAATGTTTGGTAATTAAATTAGACATGTAAAATTTGATAGTACATAATTATATGAAAAATTAATATATTTCATCTCACCTACTTAAATAATGCTATGAGAAGCATGCCTGGAAACATATATATCATGCATTATAGAAAATAATGATAATTGTTGGTAGAGATTGTTTGAGCTTGGATGAAGAATGGGAACCATGGAATAATTGGTTGTTAGGCATGCTTGAAATTTTACTCCTTCGTAGGATGAGGAATATTTAACCCATAACGTTTTGGTTTAGTTGAGAATGATGGGAAGGAATATTGAGGAGAAAAATAGTTCTTTAGGTGATAGGGAAGGATCATATTTAGATGATAATGACAAGTATTTTTTTCTAGATGATGTTGGGCCATGGTTTCAATCTATTGTTAATCATAGATGAACAAGCCTAAATATTTAGACATTAAAGATTAGATCTAGCTTGGTGATGATGATTTTCTACTAAATTTAGATATCAATTGGCTATGGAAGGTAGATTGTGGACTGTTAGAGATTATGTTTGATCTTTATTCAATGAATATGCCAAGAAGATGTTTGAGTTTATAATATTCTATGAAGGAGGAAGTTGTTTTACAAAAATGGGAGAAATATGAGAGGATTTATGGAGGAAGGTTTATTCATAATTTTATGTCTTTTTAATTAGAAGATCATAATTATATTTGGAAAATTATATTCCCCAAGATCTA